>OY728126.1:446390350-446930258 GCA_963277665.1 Viscum album | reverse complement strand
TACATTAAAGGGATATGTAATTCTAGGCCCCATTCATAACTTAATAAGTCAAATGCATTCCTAATACATTTAATGATTAATTTAATTCAAATTTTTTTTACTTATCAATAAATATATCTATTGAGAAAAGGATACAAAATATAAATATTTCCTAAATCAATCAAATAACTTTCATAGTAAAAGGACATATGTTGAAATGGTATATGGTTTGGGAAATAAGAATATCTATGGTAAAAATAATATAGATATTTAAGAAAAAAGTAATTTACAATAAAAAATGATCACAATAAAGTGTATGTTTCAAGATAATGTTAATGAACACAAAATTAATAAGATATAAAAGATGAAAATAAATTCATCAGAAATATATGTTTTATAATAAATTCATTTCTTTTTAAGGATAAAATAAAACTTAAGAAAAACATTTAATAAAGTTTTCACTAAATATTTTTATTTGGAAAACCATTAAAAACTTTCAGAAGAATATAAATTTCATAAAGCAGTTATGGAAGAAGGAAAGTATGTCCACACTATATATGTTAAAAAGAAAAATTCCTTTGTAATTTTTATAAATAAATTTTAAAATGAACCTTTTAGAAAAAATTACAAAATTACTTTAATTTTTTAAAAAATTCAAGGATAAATTAAAATTTCCTTAATAAATCATTAGAGTAAATAAACATGAATTTTTGAAAAATAAATTTTAAAAAATATGGACATGTAAGAAAAATATACTCGATCAAAATAGAAATAAGATCAAATTTTTAATTAAACATTTCTTTGCTTGATTCAATTCAAAAAGAGAGGAAAATTTATAAGAAAACAAAGAAAATACTTAAGTATCCATAGGATAATAAAACATATTAAGTTTATGAAGGATAGATTGTATGATTCTTTTAAAAATATATAAGAAATCCTAGAAAAAAAATGAGATTGTAAAATAATTTCTTACCCATTTGATAACTTTTAAATTATAACCCATTGATAATGTAAACTTTAAATAAAACCTTAATCATCATAAATAAATATATATTAATGTTAAATACATCAAAGGGTTAGTGTATACATCACATAAAAGTAAATAGGTGTATAATACCAAATATATCTCAATAGAGTGGAAATTGAGATGAAATCCCTTATAAAGATCATATCATTGAAGTGGGAATTTATCAATGAAGTGATTATGTGTAAAAAATTTAAATTAAAAAAATGGAAATAGAACCTAATAAAATCATAGGTAAGTTAACACATAATCATTTCATAATATATTCAATGAAGTAGAAGTATAACCCAATGGATAGAAATTGAGTTAAGATACCCCTTAACCCACTATTCTACTTTTTTTATCATTAATTAACCTAATTTATAAGAGTATAAACTTGTTATTAATTTATACCATAACCATATTAATATTTATAATATATTTTATGATCCACTTATAACATCTCATCACCCATTCTTCAATAATCTTACATCATTATAATTGTTTTTGGTGTTAATTACTTAGTTTTCAAATGTATGTTTCATCATGGATGTTATAGTTATTGTGCATAGGTTATAGTTTCATAATCTACATAATGATATTAATTTCATAGATATCATATTTATTCCTTATATATATTTTTATAATAATTCTTTAAAGTTGTATATAGAAAAATGAATTACACCGTTCATGGAGATGGTGGCCTATACGTATGCATAAACACTATTTTTATTTTTAGAAAAATGGAAAAAAAGAATGGAAAATAATAATTTATATATTCATTAAATATATCATTATTACCATCCATGTAAATTATAAATGAAAAACGAATCACATCACTTCGTGGAGGTGGTAGTCCACACATACGCACATGCGACATTATCATTTTCCAATGGGTGGAAAGGTAAGAAGTTACATGGTATAATATATTTCCTAAACTGTAACTATGACATAAATATCATATATACAAATTAGTTACATATTTATTACTATCTATGTAAAATGATGATTAAATATGAATTACACCGCTATATGGAGATGACAAGTCATACGTATGCACAAGTGATGTTTTTGCTTTCCATATGATGGAAAATGGTTGGAAAATGGTTGTTCCATGATAATAATAACACCTCCATATATTTATGATACTATATTTATTATTTTAGGATGATTATAATATATATAGAGGAATTATAATAAGAAATAAACTTGAAAGATTTGGTGAAGATGATTTCCGCTTCTTCAATAAACTTCATTTATATCCCTTATAAAGGACCCTTGCAATGGTCTTTTATGAAGAAAATAATCTCTAGTTCATGGATAAAGAATTTTATAAGATAATTGGGTAGTATTTTTATCTAAGTTTCTCAAAGTGGTGTAAATAAGAGAGGAAAGGGGCATCCTTTATAATTGAGGTGAGTGGAACACTTGTAATTTTTCAAAGTTTTAAAATACTATTAAGTACCTTTCTTAGAAAAATGGCTCCAAAATAACTCACCACTACTGCAAATATGGATTTTATCAGTGCTAGAAAAGGGAATTAACATTGCTAAAAAAGCACTGTTAATCAAGGTGAAGATAGGGGGGGGGGTCCCCTTTATTAGTTCTAAAAAAAGCACTGATAAAAGGGGCCTTTTATCAGCACTCAAAAAAAGCACTGATAAAAGGGACCTTTATCAGTGCTTTTTTAGCGCAGATAAAATTCCCCTTTTATCAACACTTTTTTTCATTGCTAATAAAAGTTTAAAAATCATTAATTTTTTTTGCAATTCGGGGAGGCTTCAACAGCACCCACACCACCCTTTAACAGTGCCCCGACCACCACATCGCACACCCCCCAACCACCACCCTCACCCGCACCCTTTAACGGTGCACCCACTCCCCTTTAACAGCGCCTGCTGTTATTCCACCCACGCACGCAACCTGCCTCTCCCTAGATTCGAACTCGGGACCTGTTTCCTGTACACCCTAAGCCTTTACCACTCCACCATATTTTTTTCTCTTCATTTATTAATATATCTATATATATATAGTTATATTTACTTGTATATTAATATATATATATATATTAACATATATATATTTATATTAATATATATTTAGTTATATTAATATATATATATAGTTATATTAATAAATATATATATCTGTATAAATATATATATTTATATTTGTATTAATATATATATATATTAATATATTTATTCGTATATTAATATATATTTATAAGATCAGTTTTAAATGCATTTATAAAATATTCTTTTTTATGTGTGTTTATAAATAAATAAATACATATATACAGCACACACACACACATATTATATGTATATCTGTATGTATAATTATACATATTTATATATATTTACAAATATTATAAATTAATATACATATACATATGTTTAGAATATATAGATAATATATATTAGTTTTCAATAAAGATATACACAAATACACACACACACACACGTACACATTATATAGGTAAACACACACATGTACACATTATATGGGTAAAAAATGGAGAAACCCTTAAAACCCGTAAATACAGTCAGAAAGTCAAATAAACCCTAAACTCAGAGTAACAACGAAAAATTCTAATCCGAGAGTCCATTCTAGCTCTGTGACCATTCAAATAAAAGACCATAAAATGATATTTTATTTGATAGGTGGTAGAGGCTAAAAAAACAAGTAGATCATAAGTTACAACTATTTGAAAAAATAGCAGACAAGACAAAAGTGCTATAAATGAGGGCTTGAAAAACCTAACAAACCGCAGAGTCCCTAAAACAGGTATAACTTCTACTCCGGGTGTTCGTTTCAGCTTCGTGATTAGTCAAACCAAAGGTCATGGAACTAACTATTATATAACAGGTTCCAGGAGCCAAACAGACATAAGCATAAAGAGTTATAACTGTTTTAAGAAAAATTTGACAGGGGTCTGGATTTGGAAACAGAGTTTTGGAGGCCTTTTGGTAGTTTTTTAGGATTTTGGGGTCCTATACTTACTTATAACTACATTAGAGTCATCCTGTTGCATATATCTCTTAGATTCATATGATTTGATATGTGGTAGAGTGCAAATGGACACCCAGAGCGAAAGTTATGGCCGTTTGAAGTTGGAGTTTTTTGGAGTGGTATAACTGATATATCTTCCGTTCCTTTGATATTATCATAGTTTAGACTAGATATAGTCATCACTAGTTTTAAGAGATTCTATTTTACTGGTCTTGGTGCTTAAACATACACCTGGAGTAGGAGTTATTCTCATTTTAGTGAGTTGCGAGTTTCTTAGGTTTTTAGGCACTATGAGGGTTGCAAAATTTAAAAGGACAATAACTTCTGATCCGAGTGTCTGTTTTGACTTTACCACATATCAAATCGAATCTTGAAAAAAGATACACACTCTGGTGACCACTTGAACCCCTTCTCATGTTCTTCAAGGCCCAAAAAGGCCCAAAATCCATCCGAACGTTCATAAGTTTGGCTCTGGGTGTCTGTTTTGCAATAACTTCTACTACGGGTGTCCCTTTTGCCTCAACCACATATCAAATGGAAGATTATGACTAGAACTACACCACGATGACCACTAGAACACATTATAACATTATTCAAGGCACAAAAGGTCCTTAATCCCTCTAAATGGCCATAATTTCTGTTTTGAGTGTCCGTTTTGTGTCTACCATATATCAAATCGATATAAAACATATTTAAAAAATATTTATTATGTTTATATAAATATAAATATAATTATATATCAATATATTATTTTTTATGAAATATATTTTTTTAAATATACACTTTACCAGCACTGAAAAAAAAAACAGTTTATAAAGCCCCCATTTATCAACGCTACTAAAAAAAGTGCTGATAAAAGGGGCCCCTTTAACAGCATTAAAAAAAGCGCTGATAAAGGGGAACTTTTAATAGCACTTTTTTAGCACTGTTAAAAGTGCCATTTAGCAGGGCTTTTTTTAGCGCTGTTAAATGGTGGTACTACAAAAACCCTATTTTGTGGTAGTGAATATTAGAACATGATAATGGTAAGGTATAAATAAAACCATCCAATGAGTTTTAATTAAGTTTATAGGTTATTTTAGCCCTTATATTTTGGTTTCACCGCTTCGTTAATCATTTTTAACCATAACCGCAACAAATTTTTCAATCTTAAAGGGATATAATTTTACTTATAAGGTGAAAATTGGATAATAAATGGTAAAGAAATGAAATTTTAAACCATTTATAATCATAATTGTCATATTTATTTATTTTTTATATTTTTTAAATAATATGATAAATTATTATATTTCGTAAAATATCATTAATGTCATTTTGACACTATTCACTTAATTTGAGTTTAAATACATTAATATAACAAATCAAATTGAATATAAACTATTTAACCAAAAATTATACATTATTATTAACTATAAAATTTGTGTGAAACCATAATTCATCCAAAAAAATATTACTTTTTTTGGTTTTAAAATCATTTACTTTGATTTTTTTACTGCTTACACAAGCATTGTGTTAGCATTGTATAAGTATTCAAGGTAATTATATAATTAATAAAAATTATAAATAAATTAACATCATGAATTATTATTATTATTATTGAAAGTGTCTAGTCGGTGTATTTTATCACTGAGAGGGGGAGGGGGTGAATCCGTGATACTCTTTTTATTTTATGTTTCTTTTAAATTGAAACCACCTTCACCTCCTGTTAAGGATTTCAATTCTCTACTGAGAAACAAAAACAACACACAACCACAAGAACACAAATATTTACAGGGTTCACTATTCAATAAGAATAGCTACATCCTTGGAATGGTTTGTAAATGATCCAATAACATACAATCCACTAAGAAAACAATCCATGGATTACAATGAGTAGGATGTACCCTTTCACTCATGTAGCACTATGAAACAATCCCACTAGTTTGTGTGCACCCTCTTAGCACAATAGAGTAATAAAATTGTTCTGTAACAACTCATGTTACCTGTGATTATTTTCAATTCAACAAATGTATTCAAATTGTAAAAGAATTCTTCTTTTCCTTACCTAGAAGAAAGGTAAGAACCACTTGGACTTTGTTATGAAGCACTGAGTCTGATCTTCTCCAAATACGTTTCTTTCAAAACAAAGCCCCCATTCTGATTCTTTTAATACAAATCTTCCATTTTGATTTTCTGATAGAAAACAATAGAGTAGAATCAGCACCACTTCAATTCCTAAATACAATTGTTGAGCCCAATAGAATAAAAATGAATCGGCACCTCCCAAGACAATTGTCAATTCAAACAAAATTGATCTTTTCTTCTCTCTAGAAACCCATAGATTATCTCTCTTATGCAAGTCTACCAAGTACAATACACCTTACGCCTTTTATAGGTGACCCAAAACATGTTTAGGCAGGAATCCCAAAACACTTTCCCACTCACTTAAATTCACCCAAATCTGGATTTCTCCTGAAATCTCGGAGCAATTATGACATTGTCAATGCTTCTCAATTCTTCTCGAATCTTCTACAATCTTCATCTCTTCTTTTATAGAATCCCATTTCAATTGTCAATACAATTACAATTGATGACAAATACATGAGTCTGAATCTGATTCTCTCCTACTAATTTCTTCAAAACAATTCTTGATACAAATCCAAATGAATGTGTTTTCAGAAATGCACTTTTCCACTTGAGATACAATCACTCTTTTAAAAGAAAGGTTCCCCCTTTGAAAATTCATTAATCAGTCTCCTTATATTTTCTTTTATATTTACCTACATGATAAAACACAATTCATTCACCAACATGTGTTTATATCATGACTACCTTCATGACTTTGAAATTATTGAGGATCAACTTTAACATCATCTGAATTCACTTGTAAGGTATTGTAACTTTCCATCCATTCCTGATTCTTTCTTTTCAACTCATCCCAAGCATGATATTTTCTAAATATAGATGGTATGGATAATATTATCTTGAATCTGGTCATATCTGGTTACAATCATTCTGAGTATGATACAAAACAATCTGAATTTGATTCATTCTCAATCGACATCATCTCTTCTATTGACACCAATTTCCATTGGCACCACTTCTTTATTTCTACTACCTGGAAACGATACATCTGGGTACGATCCTATACCAATCAATAGGATATCTTACTCTTTATTCAACATCATGTTTTCAATTTTCACCCCCTACTACAGTGAAATTGTAACCACACTGCTACAGTGAAATCGTAACCACACTGCTACAGTGAAATCATAGCCAGATTTTACACTAAAATCGTAACCAACTTTTACCCTGAAACCGTAACTTGCTTTTACATTGAAATGATCAAAAAATTTTACCCTGAAATCATAACCAAATTTTACCCTGAAATTGTAACCAACTTTTACCCTGAAATCATAACCATCTTTACCCTGAAATCGTAACCAACTTTTACTCTGAAATTGTAACCAGATTTTACCCTGAAATCGTAACCAGATTTTACCCTAAAATCGTAACCAGATTTTACCAGGAAATCATAACCAGCTTTTACTCTGAAATCATAATGAAATTTTATATAGTAATAATAACTAGATTTTACTCTAAAATCATAACCAGCTTTTACACAAAAATCATAACCAGATTTTACTCTGAAATCATAACCAACTTTACACAGAAATCGTAACCAAATTTTACTATGAAATCGTAACCATATTTTACTCTGAAATTGTAACCAGCTTTTACATAGAAATAGTAACTAGATTTTACTCTAAAATCATAACCATATTTAACATAAAAATCATAACAATATTTTACAAAAAAATCATAACCATATTTTACTTTGAAATCATAACCAGATTTAACATAGAAATAGTAACTAGCTACAATGAAAATAACACCACTTCTTTTACTTCCACCATGAATCAAATTGTTTTAAAAAATAATCTGAATACAATTATTTTTGGATTGGAAGCAACTCTTTCACTCTCCCTTTCTTCTATAAATATTTCATCACAAGTTCTCAATACAAATCATGATTTATATAAAATAAAAACCATCAAAGCATCATCACAATTAACATGGGTCTGATTCTTTTCCAAAACAAACCAAAAAAAATTGTTTCCACAAAACAAAACAAAGTGAAGTGATTTCATTTCTTCAAAACATACCTTGACAAAAAAGACAATATTTTAAACCTTCATTACCTTTATCATCAGCTTGGTCCCAACAATCTCCCCCTTTGGATTTTGTTGTCAACCAAATTTCATAAATCAATGAACTTTGTAAAGTCAAACAATGAATTACATATCAATAATTCTAAGCCTATATGAGCTAACTCATTGTAGGAAACACGAATAATTAATAAAAAAACCATGCTAACCCCCCAAAAATGATCATGACCACCTCTTTATTTTCTTCAATATTCCTAGAAAACAATTCAATTTCTTTTCCTACAACCACTCCAACAAACAGTTAGAATAGTTCACACAAAAAATAATGCTGAATTCACAGCTTACCCACAACTCTCTATTTTGTACAATAAATTTATGAAACAAAAAAATTCTCCCCCTTGAAAAAACAATCCAAAGGTAGGGTGAGAGAGGGGACAATTACACATACCTCAACCTTGAAGAGAAAGAGGTTAGACACCCACGTCCAACCTCATTTTTTAGAATGATTCCTTCGATAAAGGTTTTGTGAAGATATAAGAAACTTGTTTCGATGTTGGAACATACTCCAGATTCAATTAACTCTTCTACACATTCTCTTTTATGAAATGATATTTTATATCAATATGTTTTGAATGAGAATATTTCACTGGATTCCTAGTGAGATTAATTGTACTTTGATTGTCACAACCCAAGAGCAAGGGTAAATTCACTTCAATAAGTAAGTCTTCCAATTGTGTTTTCATCCACATAAGTTGAGTAGTAGCAACATACTCAAATTCATCCATACTGAGATTTACCAAGTTTCGTTTCTTCGAATACCAACTAACAAAATTATTTCCCAAAAAGAATACACCACCAGATGTAGATATTCTATCATCAACATTTTCTGCCCAATCTACATCAGAATACCCAAATAAATCAATATTATCTGATCTACAATACATGATTCCGAATTCTGTTGTTCCTATGATGTATCTGAGAATTATTTTTCCAGCAATAAGATGTGATTATCTCAAAGCACTCTAAAATCTTGAGCATAAGGTAACAACATAAAAAATTTCAGGTCTTGAGGCAGTCAAATACAATAGAATTTCTATCAGCATTCGATACTCTTTCTAATCCACTTCTTTTCCATCTCCATATTTACTCAGTTTTTCCCACTGAAATGGGTGTGGAAATAGGTTTTGAGTTTTCCCTGCCAAACCTCTTGAGAATTCCTTTTGCATACTTTTCTTGGTAAAGGAAAATGTATTCTTTATTTTTCTATATTTGTAACCCAAGAAATTATTTCATTTCTCCCAGCATGGACATTTAAAAAACACTCTTCATTTCTTTAACAAATCTTTCACACCTTCCTTCATCATTCCCAGCAAATATAATATCACCAACATAAACAATTACAATGAGGGAATACTCTTTACTTTCTCTGATGGAAAGATTTCTCTCCACCCTTTGTTAAAATTCATCATTCTTAAGCATGTATCCAATTTGGAATACCATGCCCTTGGAAATTGTTTTAGGACATACAAATCATTTTTCAATCTGAACACATAACCTTAATTTTTCCAATAACAAAGTCACATAGTTGTTCAATATAAATTTATTCTTCAAGATCACCATTTAGGAATACAAATTTAACATCCATTTGAAAGATCCTGTAGCCTCGTTGTGCGGAAATATCAAGAAAGATTCTTATTATTTCAAGTCTTGCCACCAGAGAAAAGGTTTCTTCAAAATCAATACCCTCAATCTGTGAACACCCTTTGCAAAAAAATCTTGATTTATTTCTTATAACTTTACCTTTTTAATTCAGTTTGTTCTGGAAAACGCATTTTGTGCCAATGATGTTTTTGTTTTTAGGCTTGGGTACGAGTTCCCATGTATTATTCTTTTCAATCTGATCCAATTTTTTATTCATGGATTGAACCCATTCTGGATGCTCAAAAGCTTCTTTCACATCATTCAGTTCCACCTTTGAATACAATGAAGTATGTGTAATAGAATTGGTTGTTCTTATTGTTTGAACATTTTGATGTTGATCACCAATTATATTCCATACTTTCACATGTTTATTCATCCTTGGATAAGATTTTGTATTGTCTTCATCACTTTAAATAGATAAGTCTGAATCTTCTTCTTGATAAGGAATACACTTGTCTATATCCTTATCAAAATTGTTTTCTTCAACTTGCTCAACTTTATTGTTTTCTTGAACATGTTTATCTTTATCAGATACTTCAATCACTTTCACATCAACTGAATTAACAATTCTTTTTGTTTCTTTGTTGTAGCATATTTATCCTCTTCCTTTTGGAGAGTATCCAAGAAATATTCCATCCTCACATTTTTGTTCAAACTTACCATAGTTTCCACCTATCTTCTTTATAATACAAGGACTCACAAAAACTCTAAAGTGAGTTAAACTTGGAGTTTTGACATAAAAAAATTCATAGGGAGTCAAACCTGATTAAGGCCTGTAGAAACAACAGTTATGAATATAAATGGTAGTACTCGTGGCTCGCCTCCAAAAGTAATGAGAAAGGCCATGCTCAAGTAACATGGTTCTTCCTATTTCCACCAGGATTTTATTATTTCTTTCAGCAACCCCATTTTGTTGGGGAGTGTATGGAGTGCTATACTCATGCCAAATTCCATGCTTCTCAATATAGTTTTCAAAATCTTCACTTCTATATTCACCACCATTATCAATTCTCAATTTCTTCACAGAATACTCACATTCTTTCTCAGCTTTTATTCTGAAACTTTTAAACATTTTCACAACATCTAATTTGTGTTTCATGTACGTAACACAAGCAATACGAGTAAAATCATCAATGAAAGTAATGAAGTACTTATCTACATGTGTCGATTGTTTTCTCATCCTCCCACATATATTGGAATGGATCAGCTCTAGGGGTTATTTTGAACAAATATCAACTTTATTATACGCAGCATTTTTAATCTTTCATTTCTAAAAAATAATTCAACACCAATCTCTACTTCTTGGAAAATAAGGAATGTCTCGAACACTGTCTCTTTTAGATAACTTCTCATGTTTCTCTGACACATATATCCAAGAATTTTATTCCATAATTTATTATATTCCACCATACTTATGTAACACGAGTTTTGTGAGTCACCAACATGAAACAAGTTTCCTTTCGTACGTTGACCTCTTGTAACAATATTTCCATCTTCTTTACTCTTTACAAAAAATCCATCTTTCTTAAAGATAACTTTGTTACCCTCATCAAAAAATTGTGAAACACTTAGCAGATTGTGTTTTATCCCATCAACATACAATGTTTTCTCAGATTTCATATTTTCTTCTCTAATGATGGATGACCCAACACCTTTGATTTTTAATGACTCATCATTTCCAAATGTCATTGTGCCTTTTTTAAAATCTTTCACAACCTTTAAAAATTTCAAGTCTCCTTTCACGTGAGAAGAACACCCACTATCAAGTATCTAGGGCCATTCTCCTTTCATGGATTTTAATGCAGTTTCAACAAAAAATGCCTTTTCTCTATTCTTTTCATTCTTCATCTCTGGTTTTCGAGAATTGAGAATATTTTGCTGAGCCGGTAACAAAACAAGACATCCTTTTGCAAGGTGTTCAGATTGTTCACATATTTCACAAATAGTTTCCAAGGGTTGGATCCTATTTTCAGTCATCACATCATTCTTTAGATTTATTTAAGACAACCTTATCATTTTTCTTTCTTTGAGGAGATTGAATCCCACCTAATCTCTTCCTTTCATAACCTGTGGGATAATATTAATGTTGTTTATTGAACCAACACATACTTTCTATGTTCCTTAATCCCCCACATACCAACAATACCCATAGAAATAGTATTTTCCTCTGAAACCTCCATACTGATCAGAATTTTAAATGTGTTTCTCAACCACCTTCTTCACTTTATCTTTTTGATCACTAACCTTTCCATTATCAATCCTATTCCTTCTCTTCTTTTCTGAATTATTAGAACCAGAAGTATTGGAAATATTTCCATATTTAGAATTCCTCAAAACATTCCCAACCTTATTGGTCTTGGCTATATACATAACATTTCCAGCTTTCTTCATTTAGAAAAAAATTCCATTCTTCTTATCACCCTTTGGAGGTATCTTTTGTTGATCCTTCTAAAGTTTCTCATTACGATAACATTCAACAACTTCAGTGATAGAGTTTTGGAAACATAGACTTATATTTTCCTCTTTAGAGAGTTTTTTTTGGACAAGTTCCAACTCTTCCTCTTTTACTTTCAGCTTCACCTCTAAATTCTCATTACGATTCTTTTCTTCTTCAAGATATTTCTTCAAATCATAAATATCTTTAATAATCTTCTCGTTCTCACCAGAAAAAAATTCTTGGTTGCTTGACTGTTCATCTTCCTTTTTTTGTTTTGCTTTTCAATCTTTCTGATCTTTCTCAGACATTCTTTCAACTCTTCTTTCAGATGCTTTTCAAGCTGTTTTTATTCTTCTTCAGAACTACTACTTCCAAATTCTTCATCATTCACTATTTTAATGAAAGTATTTTCATTAACATACTCGATGGATTTTTTAGATTCAGCATCACTCTCTTATTCTTCATTATCTTTGGATAAGAAACTTCTTCTTTTTGAATTGAATAATTTATTTTATTTTCTTTTTCCCCCTTTTTCTTCCACGATCTCCTCATCTTTATTTATTCAATATCACTATCTTCTTCTTTCTTTATTTGAGGACAATTAACCACAAAGTGGCCAACACTTCCACATTCAAAACATTTCAAGGGAAGTTTCCCTTTTTATTTCCCTATACCTCTTTTCACATTGTTAGAAAACAAGGATATGATTTCATTGAGATTTTTACATACCTCATTTTTAGAGTCAAAATCACCAGCTTCATATTCAAGAACAATATCCTTTGACTTTTCATTCTTCATAGCATTGAAAGACATTTCTCTATCAAAATTTGTTTTTTTATTCATATAATTATCTCTTCTCATTTCATAAGTGATAAGAGTGCTATGTAAATCATCAAGTGATAATGTTTCAGAATCTCTATCTTCCAATAAAGAAACTTTTGCATCGAATTTGTCTGGTAGGATTCTCAAGATCTTTTCAACAACTGTAGAATCTTTCAAATTTTCACCAAGAAATATGATATTACTCACAATGTCATTCACCCAGATAAATAATTCTCCAACAGATTCATGCTCACCCATATTCAAATATTCATACTTTAATCTCCATATTTGTAACTTTTCATTCTTCACTTTTGTATTGACTTCATATATGTTTTTTAACTTATCCCAAATAACTTTATCTGTGGAAACACATTTCACTCTCAATAATTCAATTTCTGAAAGTGATGATAATATAGCATTCTTGGCCCTTCCATCATTCTCAAGAAAATTCTTGTCAATAGTTGTAAGTGGAGCACTATCATCAATGGGAGGAAACTCAACTGTTACAGCTTCAAGAACATCATAACTGATAGACATAAGGTATGTAAGCATTATATCTTTCCAGATATGATCGTTCTTTCCATTAAAGACCAGAATAACTTTACTGTTCACACAATTCACGTTCTCCATCAGCAAAGAATAACGAAGGAACCTTGCCTTTGATACCAATTGAAAGTGCCTAGTCGGAGTACTGTATCACTGAGATGGGGAGGAGGTGAATCAATGATACTATTTTTCTTTTATGTTTCTTTTCAATTGAAACAACCTTAAACTCCTATTAAGGATTTTAATTCCCTGCTAATAAATAAAAACAACACACATCCACAAGAACACAAAGATTTACAAGGTTCACTATTCAATAAGAATAACTACATCCTTGGTATGGTTTGGAAATGATCTAATACCAAACAATTCACTAAGAAAACAATCCTTGGATTATAACGAGTAGGATGTACCCTTTCACTCATGTATCACTATGAAACAATCCCACTTGGGTGTGTGCACCCTCTTAGCACAATAGAGTAATACAATTGTTTTGTAACAAATCATGTTACTTTCACTTATTTTCAATTCAAAAAATGTATTCAAATTATAAAACAATTCTTCTTTTACTTACCTAGAAGAAAGGTAAGAACCACTTGGACTTTTTTATGAAGCACTGAGTCCGATATTCTCTGAATATGATTCTTTAAAAAAAATCTCCCATTCGAATTCTTTCAATACAAATCTTCTATTCCATTTTTCTGATAGAAAAAAATAGATTAGAATCAGCACCACTTCAATTCCTGAATATAATTTTTGAGCCGAATAGAATACGAATGAATTGGAACCACCCAAAACAATTGTCAATTCAAATGGAATTGATCTCTTCTTCTCTCTAGAAACTTGGATCTTCTCTCTCTTTTGCAAGTTTATCAAGTACAATGTACTTTATGCCTTTTATAGGTGACCCAAAACATGTTTAGGTGGGAATCCCAAAACACTTTCCCACTCACTTAAATTCACCAAAATCTGGATTTCTCCTAAAATCTCAGAGAAATTATGACTTTTTCAACCCTTCTCGATTCTTCTCGAATCTTCTACAATCTTCATCTCTTCTTTTCCAGACTCCCATTTCAATTGTCAATACAATTATAATTGATGATAATTACATGAGTTTGAATCCAATTATCTCATAATTATTTCTTCAAAACAATTCTTGATACAAATCCAAATGAATGTGTTTAAAGAAATGCACTTTTCCACTTGAGATACAGTCACTCTTTTAAAATAAAGGCTCCCCCTTTTATAATTCATTCATCAATATCCTTATTTTTTCTTTTCTATTTACCCACATGAGAAAACACACTTCATTCACCAACATGTGCTTGTATCATGAATACCTTCATGACTTTGAAATCATTGAGGATTAGATTTATCATCATCTGAATTCACTTGGAAAGTATTGCAACTTTCCATACATTCCCGCTTCTTTCTTTTCTTCTCATCCCAAGCATGATCTTTTCAAAATACAAATGTTCTGGATACTATTATCTTGAATCCAGTCATATATGGTTACGATCATTCTGAGTACGATACAAAACAATCTGAATTTGATTCATTCTCAATCAACACCATCTCTTCCATTGGCAACACTTTCAATCGGTACCACTTCTTTCTTTCTACTACCTGGTTATGATACATATGGGTATGATCCTCTACCAATAAGAAGGATATCTTACTATTCATTTGACATCATGTTTTTAATTTTCACCCCCTAATACAGTGAAATCATAACCACACCACTATAGTGAAATCATAAACACACTATTACAGTGAAATTATAACAAGCTTTTACACTGAAATCGTAACCAGCTTTTACCCTGAAATCGTAACCAACTTTTACACTGAAATCCTAACCAGATTTTACCCTGAAATCATAACCATATTTTACCCTGAAATCATAACCATATTTTACCCTGAAATCATAACCAACTTTTAATCTAAAATCATAACCAGCTTTTACCCTAAAATCATAACCATATTTTACCCTAAAATCGTAACCACTTTTACCCTGAAATCATAACCATATTTTAATCTGAAATTTTAACTAGATTTTACATAGAAATCGTAACCATATTTTACTCTAAAATCATAACCAGATTTTACACAAAAATCATAACAAGATTTTGCTCTAAAATCGTAACCAACTTTTACATAGAAATCATAACCAGATTTTACTCTAAAATCATAACCATATTTTACTCTGAAATCATAACCAGCTTTTACACAGAAATCGTAACTAGATTTTACTCTAAAATCATAACCAGATTTAACATAGAAATCATAACAAGATTTTACACAAAAATCGCAACCATATTTTTCTCTGAAATAGTAACCATATTTAACACAGAAATCATAACCAACTATAGTGAAAACAACACCACTTCTTTTACTTCCACCATGAATCCAATTGTTTTGAAAAACAATATGAATACAATTCTTTTTCAATTGGCAGCAACTCTTTCACTATCCCTTTCTTCTATAAAGATTGCATCACAAGTTCTAAATACAAATCATGATTTATATAAAATACAAACCATTAAATCATTGTCAGAATTAACATGGTTCTGATTATTTTCCAAAACAAACCCAAAACAATTGTTTCCACCAAACAAAGTGAAGTGATTTCCTTTCTTCAAAACATAACTTGACAACAAAAGACAACATTTGAAACCTTCATTACCTTGATCATCAACTTGGTCCCAAAAATTATAAAAATAACCTTTAATATTTTTTCAAAACTTATTTTTATCCCTATATGAACATATAAGAGAAATTAAAATAAAGAGAGTGATATTTTGTATTTTTTTACTTAAAATATTATAGAGGTTATAATAAAAGATAAATGAAAAAAAGGCCAAATTTTAAAATTTTAGATTATGGATTAAATATAACCATATAATGAAATATAGGAAATATTTGGGTTGATTTTGAGACCTTATCTCATAGTTTTAACCTCGTTTTAACCATTTTACCCATATCGAGGTGATAAACATTCACCACCGTTACTATTCATAATGATAAAAAATAAACGAGAACTATTTAAAAAATTTGAACCTAATGATTCAAAATACGGTATACATTTTTCTAGATTCAATATTTAGAAGTAAAATAAATCAATTTTAATATAAATACATAAAACACAATGAAAAACAGTTTTTAGAAAAAAATGCATTTTTAAGCATAAAAATTAAATTATATCAAAATCATGAATATTATTAATTAAAATAGAATTTATTAGATTATTATAAATCAAATGTATCATATGTAACTTTAATACCAAATAAAAAATATAATGGTACTTTTAAATTTCTTGATTTAATGAAAATAAATGAGAGTATTTGTCAAATTGGTATTTTTCAATATTCACTGAAAAATCAATCATTTCAGAAAAATACCAAATTTTTTACCATAATTTATTTTTGATATGATGATTTTAAAAATTATGTTAATTTTTTAAAATATAATTTCTAAAATTTTCATTAATTAATTATAATTTTCATGCACAAAATTCAATAAAATCATTTTTGAAGCATAAAACAACTTCACTAAAAACCGAGTGCTTATTTTATAAGAATTCGTTAATAAATTTATATTGATAAGGACAATTATACATATATTTCATAACAAGTTTACTCATATTCATACCTTCCAATTCAACTACTAGGTTTCATTTACATAATAATATTTTTATAATATATCTCAATTCACTTAAAGCTCGGTGTTGTGTGTTACGCAAGTTATCAAGCTTATTATTCATTTAAACTAATTTTTTGAGGTGTTACATTCCCAATTACATATGAGTTATGATAATGATTCAATATAAGTGAGAATATTCTTATATGGGAATCTACATGAAAAACACATGGTGACCATCCATATTTTCTTATTTAGGAAGTTACAAACATGGAGGATATCTGGAGATTCTTATCTAGGAAGATACAAATGGACCATGTGGTGAATAAATTTCAAAGAATCATATTAGAGTAAATGATTCATGTGGACTAGGTGGAAGTGTATCATCCTTTTAACATAGGAGAAAAAACCATGATATTCGTGGACCTAAATGGTGAAAAATCACCTTTGGATCATGGAACATGTAGAGGAGTTATTTATAATATGTGGTTCCATGGATTGTGTTGTAATATTTGATAAAGTAACTTTACTAAAGTTACTTTGTTAAAATAGTGGCCACCATTGTCGGTATTAATGTAGGTTTGACTATCTAGACTGGTCTATGGTGGCGTGTCATGTATGCTTTGATAAAGTAGCTTTTCCAAAAGAAGTGGACACCATTTTATGATTTGTGCTAATATAAAATAAGTGGGTTTTTGTACTTGATTTCATGGTGTGTGGTGAAAAGTTTGGGACACATGGCACTAGGCCATTGTCCCAATAAGATTACATTATCTCCTTTCTTTAACCCCATGTGACTATAAATAATGTACTCAAGGAAGTGGATGAACTCAAACTTTGGGAGAACCACATTTATGGGATTCACCTTTTTAATCAAGGGGAAGAGAACATACACATGTGCTATGCCTTTTTTATCAAGGTAAGAAGTTATGATAACCAGAAAATGTACATATAATATGTGTGGACCCTCTAACAAGATAAGTGTTCCCCTTAATGTCAGAGTTATAATAAATTTTTGATCTAAATAAGAAAATTATTATAAAAGAATCTATATATAGAACACATGGAGGCCATCCATAAATTCTTATATAGGAATATAAATATGTGGAAACCATCTAGATATTCTTATTTAGGAAGATACACATAGAACACATGGAGAAAAACTTGAAAAGCATCATATCAGAGTGAATAATTCATGTGGACCAGGTGGCTACAGAGTATCCTATCAGCATTAGTTCACAAACCATGATGTTCATAGAATCAGTTGGAAGCAGAGAATCATTGGTTCATGGACCATGAAAAGGAGTGATTTGTACTATGTGGTTTCATGTCTTGTGTTAAAAGAGTTGATAAAGTAACATCACAAAAGTTTCTTTATTAAAGTAGTGTCCACCACCATCACTGTTAAAGTAGGTGTCACTATTTGGACTAGTGCGTGGTGGCGTGTCATGTATGATTTTATAAATTAGATTTTGATAAATATTATTTACCAAAAATAGTGGCCACCACTATACTCTTGGTGTTGAAAAAAATTTTATGGGTCCATATAATTTATGTCAAGGTGTGTGGCGATAAGGTTTGGAAACAAGGTACTAGGACATTGGCCCTATAGGATTAACTTATCTCCTTATGTTAGCCCTACATGACTATAAATAATGTACTCCATGTAGAGGATGAAATCAACCTTTCAGAGAGGAATCCTTATGCCCTTTTTGGTAATAATATTATCTTTTCTCACATACTTCTATGTGTTCTTCCTTATGAGACTATAACCTATAGGCCCATTATATCATGATTTTTTTTTCTGTACGTAACCTAATTTGTGGTTATAACTCCTACATGGTTGTAACCCTAGTATCAGAGTCATGGTTACATCATAAACAATACACCTTCCCACTATAGGAACAACTACCCTATTACCCTTTTTTATATCTATGCTTGGTTATTGGAAATCATGCTCTATGGTTCCCTCCCTGTGAGGAACCTCTGTATCAAGAATCTTGAGAATTTAATCCCTTTTGGTTGGTTTTCCATTATGGTATATTTTTTAGTGGTGTCTTGAGTGAATATGGGGTGTAAGTCAGGGGTTAAAGAATTCATGGCCATCTGTGAAGTAACCTAAAGAGTTGTAGTACTGAAGATCTATCCCTTGATTTAGTTTTAGTTTTTGCAGTGGATAAAAGTTTTTATTATCGAAGTCATAAAGGAATTTTTTGATACATTAGATTAAGCTTTAGAGAAGGAGTTATAAGTCAATATTACCCCAGTAAGTCAAGAAATCCCTGAAAAATTACTCAAAGGAGCCTTTGTAATCCCAATTTATTTCCTACTTCAACCCTTTAGGAAATACCTTGAAAATATTTATCATTACTTATTTTCCAAATAGATATCATTGGTTTATAGATGTTTTTTTGTTTCCAAATGTTGGAGGGGATTTATTTATTCATGGAAAATAATTTTATTAAACCTCATTCTAGTAATTCCTCTTCAAAAAACTTATCATTAGAGATATCAGATTTTTATAAGGTTGATTATCTCTAAGATAAAAATATTCCTATAATTAGTATTTCTATCGTAAATCCATACCATAGTTTTTAAATACATCCCAGTCTTCTTGATTTTTACAATGTTAAGAAAAATCTCAATTATGCTAAATATCCTAAAGAGAAGATCAGAGCCACTCCTTTAAAATAATGTCTTGTTCTATAAATACAAGAAAAAAAAATTCCTCTACTTCTAGAGGCATCATATGTTCCAAGATGGATATCTACAGGCTTTACACATCTTTATTATAGAGCCACCCAAATTTCACTCACTCTCCATGTGTGAAAGGGTTTCCTCTACTTCTAGATGCATTATAAGAAGCATGATCATGCCTATATAAAAACTTTGTATATTAATCTCAACACTGTCATGATATTTATCAATCTCCATCTTAATTATAATCTTCCCCTATAAGTTCCATACATTATGGATAATATATAAGTCCATATACAGATCATCAAATCTCCTCTAAGTGAAGAAAACTATATCGCTACTCTACATAATAAATTGAAATTTAGAGTCTAGAACCATAGTTTTGATCTAAATGTTTCTAAGAATATATAAGAAATGATTAACTTAAAGTTATATAAGATAACAATAAAAAATGCACACATGTACTATAGAATATTATAAGGAACGAGATATTAAATATTCTTCACATGGCATGGATCTCTTGTTATGAAAAGACAAGAGGAAAGCCAACTGATTCATTCAATAAAACCCTATTTTTCATAAAAGAAGAATGAGATAATTGAGATAAATTTCAAGAAGGTATCTTATAAAGTCCCAATACCTCTCTCTAGGATTAATCTTATTTAACATCATTAGTATCCATTTTACTTTTCAGATCTATATATTCTGATTAAATCCTTTGAATAAGATGAAAATCCTCTTTAATATTTCAATAATGGTGATCACTAGTTCTTTGATCTATATGATTTTATTGAAAGTTATAAATAATATAGTGATGAGTAAGATCCAAATAAATGATGAATAGGGCCATATAATAGAATTATGTGAGAAATAATTAAAGCTAGATATCCTAATGCTGACCTTTTTGGAGAACCCTTAGGTAATAACTTTGATTACAAACTCATTACCTGAAAAACTATCTTACAAAAATAAATATGTTATTGAAAAATTTTCTTGACCAATAATATTCCAAGTAAAAGATTCAAGAACCTGAATTCCAAGTTAATCCTCTGATGAAATTCATATTCCAACATGGTTTCCTTAATTGAGAATATGAAAAAGAGAAAAACAAGTGGCCTCCCTCACCTCTACACAGGGATTCCAATGAATCAATATTACAACATATGGTGTTGAAACCTATCAGTGAATTACTTATTCATATCTCAAAAAAAGATCTAGAAGAAAATATTGTGACTTCAAATCCTGGTACATATTTATGAGTAAAAATCTCTAACTCAAAAGATGAGGATATTACCATTCTTATACTCATGATAGAAGGTGGAAAAGAGATTCTGATATAATCCTTTTAATAAAATCAATTGTTATAGAGGATAATATTAAAGGAATTCCTCCAAAGGAATTTGTTTCTAGAAAGATAGTTTCTATCCCACTCCAACCCATGGTGCCCAATAAATTGTTTAGGCTTGGGAAAGGTCATTAGACTCCTGAAAAAGAAAGGCCTCCTTATAAAGTTATGTCTTAATGGTTTCAAATTTATACTAAGGATATATTTATTAAATATCCCTTGCATAAAAAATATTAAAACATACTTATAACCAATCATATTTATGAACTTAGTAATGTTCTACAAAAGGAGTTTATTAATGATTTCCCAAATGAATATCCATTACTAGGGGATACTTCTTTTAGACAATCAATTTTTTATTTTATTAATAATCTGGAAAATCTATTTTATCAAAAATAACTTCATGAAAAAGAGATTAGTAAACCCCCATTCCCTATAGTTAAGATTAAATGTAGTAGACAAGAAAGGACTTACTTTGGTAAGTCATCACCTCTTTTTTCAAGAAGAAGGAAAAGAGGATTGAAGGTTTCATAGATAATTTTTTAGAAAGAAGTCTTGCAGGTATTATATCTTTAAGAGGAGAATATATCTCTTAAAGGATTACTAAGGAAAAGATACGACCAATTTTTTTCCCCAAACCAAATAACTAGAAATTAAATAATAATTATATAAAATCCACCCATGATAAGTTCTCTCTTACCTGGGATCAAAATAGTTGGGTCATCAAGTACGGCTAACAAGCTTAGGGAAAAACTGAATAATCTTTCTTCTGATACCAATTTGGAAATTTTTGAGATAAAAATCCTAGATAATTTCAAATCCTAACAAATTTACTATATAAGAAGGTATGGGATATATAATGGTCCCTTACTAGGGGTCCTAGTATATCCATACTATTCTCATCTTACTCCTATTTGAATCAAGAGTTGGTTCTACTGATGTCTTTCAAATGAGGCATTCTAATTATTCTACTATATGCCTATATAAAATTACATTGGACTCATTTTTTCAGATATTATCTCTTGTTGGAAAGAGTGTAAAAATAAATAGGTTGGTTAATAGAGTTTCTAATAAAAAGTTCTATTTAAAAACAATTTAAACACTAAAAACCCAAATGTAATAAAATCACCATATTTAAAAAAATAGTAGAAAGATATAATTTTATCTTTTGAAATGATTATAAAAAAGATCGATCATATCTTAGTTAAAATACTTCTGGAAAAAATATAACTTTTTGAAACAAACTGACTTATATCAAACACTGTATATAAAACACCAGTTCAATTTAATTATTAAAGTTATGTTTTATTTGATAGTTTATAGATAGAAATATATTCAATTTAGATATTAAGAAAAAAACTTATAAATAACACAATAAAAATTTAATAAGGGGTAGGTCTCAATATGAGACTTAATCCCTTCCACTTGGAAATCACCTGCTACCAATAAATTTATTATAAAATAAACTGATCCACAACCTAGATCAGGTTTTTTATACAGCAACACACAAGGATGTCTAGGAAAAAGACTCTTCCGAACTTATCCATGGGATAAAACAAGTAATGGTCACACATGAACTCTTCCATGGTTTTTCATGAGAATAAAAATGAATAAAATTTAAAAAGAGTGTCAAGAACTCTCCAATTTTTTATAGGAGATGGTGTATATAGATAAAAAGAGAAAATCAACACAAAAATAGAATATAAGACATAAAAATAAAGAGAAAGAGTTTATAAATGAGAAAAATATGGTTCAAAAAAGTCTGAATGAGTTTTATTGCTCAGGGGTATTTGAGATTTGTTATGAAAATCTTCCACATAGTTTTCCTAGAAAGCAGTGAAAATAGAGTGTCATAAAATCTTTGGATAATCCTTTGTTCTTTATCAGTTTGATTCCATTATATATTTTAAATATTTTTATATATTCACCATGCACACCCACACTTTCTTATCATCATTCATGATGGGGATATTATGAATATATTTCATTTTAGGATATCCAATTATATATTATAAAATATTAACAATATAATCTAAATCTTCATATTGAGCATAAAATCTGGAAGGACTAACTTTGTCTTCACGTCTTATGTAGAGTTATTTAAGAATAACCATTCTTAAATACCTGCGATTATTTCCCTAATTAAATATATAAACTATCCATTAAATGATTAATTTAAAAAAAAAATAATTTTGGATAGCCACGGTAGCTCTACTGGTAGTAGAATTCTTGATGAAAGCATCTTGATCAAGTAGTAGCAACATCTGATGGTAGATCACTAGCGGTAGAATGAGCTAAGTGGTAGGTGAATTGATGGTAGATACTTTTCAGTAGTGGTAGTATATCCTGGCAGTAGATCATCCTAGAAGTAGAATTGAGTGATGGTTGTAGACACTAGCAATATATGTATTCAATGTTAGAAACATATAATAGTTTTGGTAGAAAATGAGAAAAAGTACCATGAGACAGTATCAGTTCTTAGCGGTATCTCCATTGTACTAATGGAATCAAAAATTGATGGTATAACTCCTTAATTGATGTCATTACAAAGTAATTGGTAGTATTTATTTTGAACTAACAGTAGGTCAACACTTACATAATTTTCAAAACTTTGATAAGAATATGATTTAATAACATAAAACATTAAAATTATTATAAACATAATAAATATGGTTTGAGATCATTAAAATAAGTAGGTGTTCAAAAATATCCCCCTTTTTGATGATCACAAATCATGAAATTTGTAAACCATATATAAAACCGTAACAGATAAATAACACATACAAATTAAGATTTTACTTAACATTTCAAGTTCATATGTGATACACTTGGTTATCTATTCAATTTATACAATTACTCATATGAAATGACTAAAATTACACCCCCTTTTGGGATTATCAAAAAGGTAAAAAATAATTAGGAATATAACAAACAAATAACTAAATAAATAATAAAAATATAGTTTTTTCATTAATAAAAAAGGTATAAAATAAATTAGAAAAATGATAAAAAAGTGATTCCATATAAAATCCTAATCATAATTGGAGGAACCATAATTCTTTACGAGAGAGGTTGGATTTACTGTATCCTTTCCTTTTCTAGTGGTAAAAGGAACATAAGAAGAGGTAGGTGGAGCTAGAGGTGCAAGTGGCCAAAAAATAATTCTAGAAGCTACCATAGGTCTAATCCATCTCACAGCTTCAATAAGAGTGAGGCGTAATGGGTTCACAACAATAGAAGTAGTTTGGATAGTTATAAAGAGGGGTGTATAAAGAGATATAGTCAAGGGAATGGAAGGTTTTGATTCTATAGGTCCTATCATTACTATCCTAGTAGTAAAAAAAGGTTAAATAAACTCTAAAAACTGTGTAATAACAAATCCACCATGCTCTATTAATTTGAAAAAATAAGCCTTTTATTTAATGAAAATCTTGATAATAGGTGCTAAATTATTCAATTGGGTCACCTGCTCCTTGAAGGCCCTAGTTACAAGAGGCATTCTTAGGTTCTCAACTAAAAAATTAATATGATTATTTAACTAATTATTTGTATAAATACTTGAAAGGTTATACTTTATAACCTTAGTAATAGTTTCACTATCACTCTTATCCTCATTCAAGAAGTATCTAACCAGTTTATAAATATTATCACCATGTGCTTTTATCTGATGATGTGCTTCTCAATGAGAGGATTTAGAATCAACCATAAAATCTTGTATCTTCTTTATCACAATGGTTTTGATCAAATAAGCATAAATTGAGGAAGTATTAGGATGTGGATCCCTATAAGTGGAAACACCAACTATAGGAAGTGATTTTAATATCTCTAGAAGAGATAACTATCTCTCAATAAATATTACTCTCATTTCCTACATGATGGATAAAAATTATTCTATCTGATCATCTAATCTCCTATTATCAATTTCCATTTCATTTAT
This sequence comes from Viscum album, assembly GCA_963277665.1. NCBI lineage: Eukaryota > Viridiplantae > Streptophyta > Magnoliopsida > Santalales > Viscaceae > Viscum > Viscum album. The sequence continues at coordinate 446,904,995 of OY728126.1, read as the reverse complement.
TTTAATCATCATCTTAGTATGTATGTTATAAATGACCAATGAAAATAATAAATGGGTATCATCTTCACTGATTTTTTTCTCTTAAGGAGGTGCATATCTGAGAATCCCATTGTTGTATGACAACAGACTTAACCCAAAGGCATCCAAATCATATTTGGTTACAAAATTGGGAATAAGAAGAGAAGAAGTAGGAGGAGGAGAAGGAGGAATATCCCTCTTTTTACTAGGTAATGCAACCTCCTCATGTCTAGTCTTCACACCATGATCACCTAGAGAAATAACTTCTAATATTTTTGCTCAATCAATATCTTCAATAAAGGATCCCTTAGGATCTATCTTAACAATAGAGATGGAAGGTCTACCATGATCAAGTGGAATTACCTAATCACCATCAATATAATTATATTCTACATTAGAGTTAGGGTATGTGATGACAAGAATCCTAGAACCATGAGATTAACCCCCCTTAAATGGTGACTCATCTTCAAATCTGTCTGAAGCAACTAGTTCATCCTTATGAATTTATCCTTGACTAGAAGAGATAGAACTTTTCTTATTAACATAATTACTTGATTTAGAACCACCTTAAATACAATTTTACTTATCTTCCTTATCTTCATCAACATCACCACTCTTAGACCCATCTGATACTTCAACAATATCTTCCGAGCTCTCTGAAGAAGATCACTCAACCTGTTCTTCATTTGAGATTTCAGTTTACTCAGCTTCATCTCCCTCACCTAGTAATATTTCCTTAATTTTAAGAGAAAGGGGTGGACTATTAGGTCTATAAGAGACATGAGTAATTATGAACACATCAGTTTCACTCCATTATTCCACTAAAACATGAGTAGATACTTCTCCAACATCCTTAATAGCCTCAAATTCCTCAATAGAGGAATACCCAACGATTTCATATGGCTCCACACCAGCGTCAGTGGCATATTTTTGATTTGATGTGGAGGCATAGTTAATGATGAATTAATTTAATTTTTATTCTCAAATTTATCCATAAGGATCTGAATAAAACTTTAATAAAATAATTGGTTGAGGATTTTTTTATATTATTATTTTTCATTAAAACTTGGTTTTTTAATAGGTTTTATTTTATTAAAAAAATTATAGGGTTTTATATGATTGGAAAAAGAGGTTGATGGAGACATGTACTTTGTTCATACTTACCTCGATATGCAATAAACCTAAACGGGGTTCACACCTTTCACCGTTAAAAACTATAAAATGGAGGTCACTACTCATTCAATATATAGATAAATAAAGTGAATCTACCTAAATATTATATATATATGTTATATATATATATGTATTATATTAGTTACTTTATTTGAATATAATTATATATATTTGTATATTATTTATCATATTTAAATTTATTTAAATATATAATATATTTTTTGATGTATATATATATAATACAATTTTTTTTCTAATGAAACCAAAAAAACACTAATAATAATAATTTTTAAATTATATTAATTATAAATAATTATTATTTTTGGTAATTGTGTATAAAATATAATTATTTAAATTTTGGAAAGTTAAATTATTTTAAAAAATGTATATATAGTTACCTAATTTTATTATTTTGAAAGTAACATGAGTTTAAAATATTTTTTGGGTTATTTAAGTATAAATTATATTACTATTAATTAAATGTATATATAGACCTAAAATCTATATATAGACATAAAATGATGAATACCTAAAAATAATTTCTAATATGTAGAATTTGATAACTTCCATTCTATTTTTTTTGGAACAAATGATGTAGTAACCTAAAGATTATAGAAATTCCATATAATATGCATTGACCCATCATTGAGATTCTAGGGAGGTCCATAAAGAAGTTTTCATAAAGCAATAATACCCATTAACATGATATATCAGAAAAAAAGGATAAAAACACACCAAACCTTGCAACGTTTATCCCATATACATTTAAACACACACACACACACATCATGGATTTTATAATACACATTATTGAAAAAAATGCACATTTAAACATAAATTTTAATGAAAATAAATATAATCCCTTCTTAATTTGGAAGTCCAGAACCATAATTTGTGAATAAATAATTATAAAATCAACCTTACATTATAAGTTATGAAAACACATATAAATATATAGAAAGATATATATATATATATAAATATAAATATATATATGTATATATATATATATATTTATAAAATAAAATTAAATTGATAAAAATATATGTAACCTTTACAGTAGAATATCAAAACATAGTAAAATAAATACAACACCATACTAATTTTTAAAATAGCGAGCCATTGAAAATAAATAAATATGGTATCACCTTTACTAAGATTTATATTAAAAAAACAACACAATTATGAGAACATAAATTTTCAAGGAAAAAACCTTATACCAGAATATTAAAACATAATTTAAATAAAAAATTACCTTACATGAATTTCATAAAATCAGCTTCTGTTGCTACTTCACACTACTATCAGACTGAGAATTGGTTTTCTAAATCAATTTGATTGGAACATATAAAGGAAATTGGTTTAAAACAACAAATCAAGATGGGTTATAAATGTAGACGATGAAGAAAATTGATTAAAAAAACAATTTAAAAAGACCAAAATAGAATATCCAAAACAGTAGTAAAAAAAAGATCATAAACAAAAGCAAAATAATATACAACAACCAGAGCAAAAAGAGAGAAATAAAATCAGAACCTAGAAAGGAAAATTAAAAACCCTTAGGTCCAGATCTCGAAATGAAAAATAAAGAAAGAAAATCAGAACCTATAAAAGAAAACACAGGCCTTCCTTGTTAGGTTGAAGAAAATCTGAGACCTTAGGATCTATATTTTGATTTTTTCTTCAGAAACCCAAAATGAAACCAAAAACCGAATATCAGATGATGTTTGAGCAATTGGAGGCAGTGGGTTTGTGTGATTCGAGTGGGTTTGTGTGATTCAAGATTCGATTCACTAAAGAGGAGCACTGAAAATGGGTGGCTTCTGTAGAAAGCTTCTAATATCACGATGAGTTCACAACAGGTTAGGTTTTTTTTAATTAGATAGGGACACTTTTATAAGTTCTTTTTTAGCACTGATAATAGTAGGTCTTTACCAATGCTAAAAAAGCATTGATAAAATACATATTTATCAGAGTTAAAGTTTTATCACTGATAAATATTCCTTTTATCAGGAATTTTTTTTAGCTTTAATAAAACCTCATATCAGCACTTATTACTTAAGCATTGATAAAGGATTTATAATTATAATTATAAAAAAAAATTTGTAAATATATATATATACTTAATCAATATATATAAATATAAATATAGTAAATATATTCCTTATTTAAATGTATTTATTATAATTTTATAACTACTTAAATATATAATTATTTATTTATAATTATATAATTTTTTTACAAAATAATATTTATATCATTATATATATTTGTATAATTATATATATATTTTATTAAATATAAATAAATATAAATATAGTAAATATATTCATAATTTAAGTAAATTTATTATAAATTTAGTAATTATTTAAATATATATAATTATTTATTTATAATTATATAAATAATTTTAAAAAAATATTTATTTATTTATAATTATAAATATATAATTTTATAAATATAATATGTTCATTTTTAAATATATTTATCTATAAATATTTTTTTTATAAATATTATTTTTATAAATATTTTTTTATAATTTTTTTAAACTTTTTTAATGAATATCTAATTTTAAGTGCATGCGTGTTAAAAATGAGTGAAATTAAATAAATTAAAAATAAGTACACTCTAATAATATTTTAAAAATGGATAAGTTTTATGTGTGTACACTGTATATAAAAATTCATTAATTACATATATGTGAAATCAATATAATACACATTTGATGTATGTTAAATTTAAAAATCAAACGACATTCAGTTATATATCCATTACTCTATGCAATTAGCCTGTATTTTTAATTCATATTAATTTTTAATTATAAACCATTATTTACTAACTATAGTGCATAAATAGTTTCTAATATATAAATCATATTTATATACATTAATATATATATATATATATATATACTATTTGTTAATATTATCAATAAACATCTAATTAATAAAATGTTTAATATTTTTATTAATTCACTTATTTTTAATTTTAATTTTTTTATTTTTCATTTTTCATATCCATATATTTAATACATAGTATTTATTAGTATTTATAATTTATATGTAGTATAATAAATTTATTTATTTTTATCAATAATTATTTAATTAATAAAATTTTCAATTTTTTTTAATAAACTTATTTTTATTTTTTATTTATTTAATTATTTCATTTTATTTATTCAATCCTTTATCAGCACTAAAAAAGAACTGATAAAGGACTCTTTTATGAGAGAAAAAAATATAGTGCTGATTAAGGGTACACTTTATTAGTGTTAAAAATAAAGCACTGATAAAGGGTTAAATTTATCTGCACTTTCTTTAGTGCTAATAAAGATTCAATTTATCTGTGATTTTTTCTAGCACTGATAAATACCAACGTTGTTAAAAATGCCAGTTTTGTAGCAGTATTCAGCAAGAGACATACTGAATGACTAATACTGAGGAGGTAGAGGGGAAGTAGATGGTGTAATAGTGAATTCAGACATATTAATTACCTTAGGTGCTACAAAAACTATCCCATATACATACAAAAATTTATTCATGAGTTTCACAAAGTCCATGATTATATTTTCACCTATCTCTGTAGCACTGAAAATATCCTTATTCTCTTCCATAAACAAATTGAGTTGAGGGGTTATAACTTTGAGACGATCTACATGTTCCTTGAAGGCCCTAGTAACACGTGGCATTCTTAAGTTCTTAGCTAAAAACTCAAAATGATTATTCAACTCATTCTTTTTATATATCTTGGAAAGATAGTATTTTATTGCCTTTGTGATGGTTTCCCTATCACTTTGAGCTTCATTCAAACACTCTCTTACTAGTTAATATACATTCTCACCATTCTGTTGAATTTTCCGTAGGTCCTCCTGATGAGATATATGGACATCACCCATAATGGCTTGAAACTCCTATCTAACTATCACTCTAATAATCACATTATCAACTGAGGATGAAGGAGTTGGAGTAGAAGATATAGATGCAAAAAAAGAAAAATAATCCAATATCCCCAACAAAGTATCTTGGTTATTATAAAAAGATGACTTCAACTCCTCCATAAGATCTCTAATGGATTCCATCTCACTATCCATTATACTATTCTCAATTTAAACTGAATATGATAAAAAAAAAACTCAAAGGGATTCCTAGAATTAGATTCTCTAAGCTAAGTAACAAAAGGTTCCTGGGATCTAAGAATACCACTGAAGTCAAAAATTAAACTTTCACTGAAATAATTAAAATCATCACTATCCATAAACTCTGAAGTCATAGAGATAACAACAAGTGGAGGTGAAGAAAATTTCTCATTACTATGAAAACAACCTCTGTAGGATCTAATCTAGTAGGTGAATCTAAAGGAAAATCATACATCTCACCAACACCATCAATCTACTCTAGTAAAGATCCCTTAGGATCTATCCCATCACCAATCAAGATAGTAGGTCCACCATGCACTAGTGAAATACTATGGTCATTATCATTTCCATTCTCTTCATCTGAATTAGGATAATAGAAACCTAGAAACTTAGATCATAGAGATGGATCCCCTTTAGATACAACTCCATCTTCAGGTGAAACATAATGCTCATGCCTATGAGTAGACTTCTGAATGGAAGAACCTAGGGATTATTCCCCCTCAAAAAATTCCCTTGGATCACCTCTAATAGAGTTAACATAACCAAAAGATTGAGATGAACCTTATCTCTCCAAAGACCTATCTAAAATAGAAGCAGTAAGAGAAGGATGATGTGATTGAGTCCTCTTAACATCATCATCATCATCATCATCAAGACTCTCTGATTCATGGGGTCCATCACCATTACCATTATCACAATTATCTCCATTATCAAAACTATATGAGACTTCAACAACTTCTTTAGGGTTATCATAAGAACTCTGAATATGTTCCTCTATAGAGATTTCTGTCTCTTCATCATCTCTTTCACTTAAGAGACTCTCCCTAGCAGCGAGTGAAATAGGTGGACTTAAAGTTCCATAAGATACAACTAAGATCTTAGGAATGTCAGGATCACTTCCCTCTTCAACATAAACATCTTTTTAAACATAATCCACTTTATCTTCCAAATATTAATTAGAATAAACCTTAATATCATCTGGATCCAACCAAGGGTTAACAACATCCTTGGTTCTGGTTTGGTTGTCCAAAGGATTAAAATCCTCCTAGAGCTTATCATTAAACTCAACCCACTTACACATCAATTTATTCCAATTCAATTTCATTATTTTATAGGTAACTTTACTTAAACAAAAACCATCACATTTTACCTTTTATTCTTATTCATCACCAAATAAACCCTTGGATTCTAACATTACTGAGATCAACTTAGGACAAATCAATAAATTTGATCTGGTGAGGACTTACACATTTCCATCATGTGTAACATAAGAAATATACAAAGATTTATTTTATCCCCTCTTTTCATAAGTAATAAAAGATAAAAAACTTGATAACTCATTACAATAAAATCCCCTTTCATGGGACATAGTATATAATGAATGAATTTGAACAAAATTCTACATTCACCATCTAATTTATTAGCAGTAGGCCTTCATATAGTACCATCACCAGTCATCTCCAAAAGTGAATTCTCATATAAAAATATCTCACTATCACATGGTATTGAACCTTTATAGTCATTATAAATTCCATGAAGAGGAACATTGATACACTTATACCATTGTATTGAAAAAAAATAACCTTTTCTCATTTATCATACTCCATAAGAAATATTTCCTTTCACAAAAACCACACTATATGTATTGGTAGAACTAATTAACCAACCTAGGATAAAAAGGTCCATCATTTATTAAGAACCAATCTATCTATACCTGGTCCCAAATCACCCTAAGGATTAACAAATTTCTAAACTATTACGTATCTACTTCTTTCTCTGCAACAACTATACTGTTCAAAAAACCAGGGGTTTCTTAGCTAAAAAACAACATGGATTGATTTTCCATGAGACTTATTTCTAGCCAGAAATCCTTCCAAAGATGACACTAAAGGATTATTATCTATCACCATTAAATAAATTAAAGTTTCAGGAAGATCATAAAGAAGGTTAAAGGTTCGAAGAGAAAGGGATTTCGAAGTGGTTTAAAGGGGAAGTAATGAGAAAGAGAGTGAATTGAAATCATATTTAAGTCTAAATTATATCATTTAGGGATTTGAAATTGAAAATATAATAAAATATAAATGAATAAATTGAAAAAAAATTAACCTAGAAAAAATTAGAAATGGTATAAAAACATAGTTTTTACTGTTAGAAAAATAGAATTAGAGACCAGTAGATCACTCAATGGTTGATCATTCCAGTGGTGGATCTTTTCAATGATGGATCAAAAATGGTGGATCACCCAAGTATGGATCATTATAGAGGTGGACTGGTCTAATAGTAGATAAAAAATGGTGGATCACCCAACAGTGGATCACCCAATGGTGGCCCACCCAACGGTGGCTCACCCAATGGCGGCTCACCCAATGGTGGCTCACCCAATGGTGGATCACCCAATGGTGGATCACCCAATGGTGGATCACCCAATGGTGGATCACCTAATAGTGGCTCACCCAACGAAGAATCAACCAATTCTAGATCACCAATGAAAACTTATAAATACTAGAAAAACATAGGTTTTATCATTAGAAAAATAGAAATAGAGATCGGTAGATCACTCAATGGTGGATCATTATAGTGATGGATCTGTTCAATGATGGATCCCCAATGGTGGATCACCCAATGGTGGATCATTCTAGGAGTGGAATTGTCTAATGGTAGATAAAAAATGGTGGATCACCCAATGGTGGATCACCAATGTTGGATCACAAATGACGAATCACCAAAGCTGGATCACAAACGGTGGATCACTAATAGTGGCTCACCCAATGGTGGATCACCTAACAGTGGATCACCCAATGGTGGATTTCCCAATGGTGGGTCACCCAACAGTGGATCAAACAATGGTGGATCACCGAATGGTGGATCACCCAACGGTGGATCACCCAATAGTGGATCACCCAATAGTGGATCACCCAACGGTGGATCACTCAATAGTGGATAACCTAATAGTGGATCACCGATGACGACTTATCCAATGGTGGATTATTCAATATTTTCTTATCCAATGGTGGATTATTAACTAAAATAAATCATTCATAATTCATATTTCATGTATCTTAATATCTTAGAATTCAATGGATTTGTAAAAATATAAGCAAGATTATGTTCAGTTCCTATGAATTCAAGAGTTATGTCACCTTTTTGGAAATTATTTCTCAAAAAGTGGTGTCTTACATCAATATGCTTTATCATAGAATGATACAAAGGATTATTTGAAATGTTTATCACACTTGTGTTTCCACAATTTATAGGGACATGTCTAAATTGATATCTATAATCTATAAATTTTTGTTTCATCCAAAAAATATATGCACAAAAACTTCCTACATCTATGTATTTATCTTTAGCAGTAGGTAATGAAACAAAAATTTTCTTTTTACTACACCAAGATACTAGTGACTTAGACAACAAGTGACATGTTTTAGAGGTACTTTTTCTATCTAACTTACAACCACTAAAATCCACATATGAATAACTCACTAATTCAAATGCTTTTCCTATATGATAGAATAGTCCTAAATTTGTTTTATATTTGAGGTATTTGAAAATCCTTTTAACAGAAAGTAAATGATATTTTTTAGGGTTTTCTTGAAAATGATCACACATATATACACTAAACATAATATATGGCCGACTAATAGTTACATATAGTAAGATTTGAATCATACCTCTATAATTGGTTTACTCTACTGGATTTCAAGTTTCATAAAGATCCATCTTATAGTTGGTACTCATGAGAGCATCACTACTTTTAGTGTAATCCAATCCAAAAAATTTTAGAATACATTTAGTGTACTTACTTTGATTTAAAATAATTCCATATTTATTTTGAAAAATTTGAAAACCAAGAAAGAATTTAATTTCTCCCATTAAAATCATTTCAAATTCACATTGCATAATTTTTGAAAAATCAATACCCAAGAAATTTTTAGAAGATCCAAAAATAATATCATCAATATAAATTTTAACTACTAAAATATGTTTTGAAATTATTTTTATAAATATAGTAGGATCAACTATGCCTTTTTAAAACTTTTAGAAATTAGAAAAGAACTGATACTATCATACCAATCTCTAGGATTATGTTTTAAAACATATAAAGATTTTGTTAATTTAAAAACATTATTTGGAAAATGAGGATTTTGAAATCAATGGGGTTTTTCAACAAAAAAATCCTCAACTATATAACTATTTAATAATTCACTTTTTTTATATCCATTTGATATAGTTTGAAATCCAAATGTGTTCCATAGGTAAGAAATATTCCAATGGATTTAAGTCTAGAAAATGGTGTAAAAGTTTCCACATACTCAATACCCACTTTTTGACTATATCCTTGTGCAACCAACCCAGATTTATTTATAAAGATAGTGCATGAATCATCAAATTTGTTTTTAAACACCCAATTAGTGCCGATAGTCATAGTATCCTTAGGTGTAACTAATAGTTCCCAAACTCTATTCTTTTCAAATTTATTAAGTTATTATTTCATTTTCATCACCCATAATTCATAATTAACTGCATCATTGATATTATTAGGTTCAAGTTATGACAGTAATGCTTAATGTTCAACCTGAAATATAAGAGAATATCTAGTTTTTGTACCACTATATAGGTCTTCAACTATAGAATCTAGAGGATGGTATCTATGAGTCCTAACAACTATAAAAAATTCATTTTTATCTTATTGAATTCTATAAATTCAAATTCAGGTTGTTCATAAAAAATGATGATTTTTTTATTTTCTATACAGAATTTTTAGAAGGTTTGGAATTAATATTCGTATTTTTCAAATCATCTTTAAGGTTTTCAAAAGGGTTATTAGGCACATATGGATCTACTTCATCAAATTTTTCATGAAAAAGTTCTTCCACAATCTTGGTTCTTTTATTAAACACGCTATATGATTTACTAGAAGTTAAATATCCAAGGAAAATTCCTTCATCACTTTTGGAAGCAATTTTTTTCAAGATTATCCTTAGTATTAAGAATAAAGACTTTGAAACCAAAAAATATACAGTAATTCACCTTTTTATTTCTACCATTCCATAATTTATTTGGAGTTTTCTTTAAGAGAGGTCTAATCAAAACTCTATGAATTATATAACAAGATATATTCATAGTATATTCCCAAAAATGAATAGGTAAGTCATACTAATTAATAATAGACCAATAAATTTATTTAAGTGTTATATTTCTTTTTTCTATAACACCATTATGCTGTGGGGTCCTTGGAGAAGAAAATTTATGATTATATCCATTCCGTGAGAAAAATGATTCAAAGTCTTGATTTTCAAACTCACGAATATGATCACTTCTGAAGTTATTAATCCTAATTCCACTAATATTTTCTATAGATTTAGTATAATTGATAAAATAAGAAAAAGATTCAATTTTTTTATCTAGAATGATTACCAAAGTATACCTAGAAAATTCATCTACAAGAGCATAAAAATAGTGCTTCTAATTTAAACTAGAAACTCTAGAAGGTCTAAAAAATTATATGTGAGACAACTATAGGGGTTGAGAAGTTGAAACTTCTTTCTTTGATTTGAAATATTTTTTTTATGTTTCCATTTTTAACATGGGTTATAGACTTTATCATTTGGGAATTCTAGTTTATATAGATATTTGACTAGCCATTTCCCAGTGAGATTTCTGAGTGAATGAATATTGCAATGCCCTAGTCTCCTATTAAAAAGTCAAGATTCTTTGTGAATGGTAATTAGAAAAGAAATATATTTTTAAAATAAAGAATCTAAATTAAGAGCATAAACATTTTTATTTCTTAAAGAAGTAAAAAATAAATCATTTTTAGAATCAAAAAAAATTTCAAGAGTTATTTTCAAAATTAACATAAAAACCATCATCACATAGCTATGATATGATAATAATATTATAATTTAAACCATCTAAAAATAATACTTTATAAATTAAAACAATACTATAATTAATAATTTGTCTAAGAACAATGATTTTCCCTTTTTTATTGTCACAAAAAGTGACATGTCCACCATCAAACTTTATTAGATTCTTGAAACTTAAATAATCTCCAGTCATTTGTTTGGAATAACCACTATTCTAGGGTACATTAATGTTAGTAATCAAAGATTTAGGAACCCATGTTTTCTTAATAGGTTTCCTATAAGAATATTTAAAACTTTTAGAAGTAAATAATTTTTAGGTCCATAAGAGTAAAAACTAGTAGTGGAACTAGAACGAGGAATGAATTTATTTTTCACAATCCTCCTTTTTCTAGGTTGATACCCTATACCAATAACATATTTAGGTGCTATCTATTTTTTAAGCCTCTTTGTAAGATTATTTATCACATTTGTGAATCTTTCTAGATCTTTATTTAGTTTCTCATTATACAATTTTAAGACATTTATATCTTTATAAATTTGATAATTTTTCTCTTTTTCAATAGTAATATCAAACTTAAAACTAGCAGTCAAACCATATTTTTATGTAAAATACTATATTTATCTTTAAGATAATTAAAATTATCTTCCATCATATTGAAGTATTTGAACATATCCTCATTATACATGTTCTCATAATTTTTTTCATCTTCATAATGATTAGAAATAGGTATAGGAGAAGAAGAAAATACGTCAGCTACCTCAGATGCATTTTTAATAAAACACATGTTGGATTTTTCATGCTTATCCTCCTAGTTTGAGTTTGAATCACTCGGTATATCTTCAGAAGAACTCCAGGTTACTTTAATTTATTTATTTTAGTTATTATCTTTATCATCATAATTATTTTTGAATTTCATCTTAGGATAGTTAGCTTTGAAATTCCCATTCCTCTTGCATTCATAGAATATTATTCCATTTGAAGCAACATAATTCTTCCAATCCTTTATTAAATTTCCTCTATTACTACATTTTCCTTTGTAATTGGGTTTACAAAAGAACTTATATCACTTTTAATTTTTTTGAATCTTCTATCCAGATGATCCATTTCTTCATCACTATCAATAGGTCACTCTTCATAACTTGAACTATCATCTTGAATTTTAACCTTTCAATTTGAAGCAGTAAATTTGAAGGCTATAGATTTTATTTTTGGTTAATCCTCCTCTTATCTATTCACTTTGAGTTCTAATTCATACATCATCAGTTTTCCTATAATCTCCTTAATAGGTAACTTGATAACATCACAAGATTCTATGATTGATACTAAAGTTCTTCTCCATCTACCTGGTATACACCTCAACAGGTGTATCACATTATCTTTGTTAGAGAAAAGTTTCCCCAGTGAGTGAATTATATTCATGATCTCATTGAACCTGAGATACATATCAGAAATAGGATCATCAAATTTCATTTTAAAAGTATCATATTTAATATTATATGTATTTAAGAACATTTCTTTTTAAATTCATTATCACCCAAATCACAATACAAATGATTCATGGATTTACAATTATTTTTATAAGCTACTTTATTTGGATCATCCTAAGTAGCTCAAGTAGTTTTGGGTATTTCATATTTATCAGTAATAATAGTACAAATTTCTTAGACCATGTTCTCAATAATCATTTTCATTTTAATTTTCCACTGAGCATAATTTGTTCTATTAAAATAAGGAGGTATATTGGTAGAAAAACCCTTTTGTATATTATACATAAAGAACTAAATTTAGAAAGAACAAAAATTTAATATCTTTAAAATATAACTAAATCATAGTTGAAATATATTTATAATGCCTTTGATACAAAATTTTGTTCGGTGTGAGTAAGTCAATAGGGGATTGAATTGAGTTCCCCATAAAAATTTCTATTAAAAACACTTTAAAACAAATTCGACCAATTTAATTAAAAAATTAATAGTTAATCAAAATAGTATCCTGATATTAGTTTTATCATTTAAAATATTTCTCAAAGCATGATTAAGGTTCAGTTAAATCAATATTTAAAATTACTTTAACTTTTGAAATAAATTTAATTAATCAAATCCTTTATATAAACAGAGATTAATATTAAGTATCAAAGTATATTTATTTTATAGATTTAAAAACAAATAAAATTTAATTTTTGAAACAAATGAAATAAAACTAAAACACACAAAAGAGTAAATAAGGGGTTCAGTCTCAAGCCGAGAGCTAATCCCATCCACTTGGAGATCACCTGCTACAAAGTATATTATTATATCAATAATTTGATCCAAAACATAGATCAAACATACATCTGAAAACACACATGATTTCTATGGTCAAATCCTCTTATATAGTTATACATGTGAATAAAAACAACATAGGATACATATGACCACTTCCATAGTTTCTTTTGGTAAAAAGATAAAGGGGTTTAATAGAATATTAGGTATTCTTCAGTTCAAGTGTAGGAGATAGTGTGTGTAAATAGACAGAGAAAAAACAACACACTAATAAAAAAATAATAATAGAGATATATAATAAGTAAATACAGAAATATGTAGTGCTTCTCAGTTTGTGATGCTTCAGATGCTTGAAGTTCCCCGCATTTGGATTTGTGAGGATCTCAGATAGATTTATTTTAAAGTGTTGGAAAAATGTGTCATGGAATTCTATTTGATACCTATAGGTGCACTGGAAATCTTCTACATAGATATTTTTATTCTTTGTGTCATAGGTTATTGATATTTGATATGTTATATAATTTCACACCCATATGTATGCTAGTATAAGTCAAGTGCATGAACTATAACAAGCAACATCATGCATGAGGGAATTATTTGGATATATATAGAATTGGTGGTTCAAATATCTATTGAAAAATAATATTAAAGATATGATGAATCCTTATACTGAGCATCAAATTAGGAAAACTATGACTTGGTCTTCAATGAATATTTGGATTGGTTTAGGAATAATCATTAAAGAAACCCACATGAGGCTGTTTGTATTAACTCCCATAAACTATCCATTGGAATCATTAAATTAAAATCAAGGATAGAACAAAAATGGTAGTAAGGATGATGGTAGATCATATCTAATAGAATAAAATATCAATAATAGTATTATCATCAGTATCACAACTGGTGGTAGTTGAGATATTGTGGTAGCACACCCGGCGGTGACAGAAAAATGGAAGTAGCTCATTCCAGGTGGTAGCAGATATCTGGCGATAGCACTCTTGGTGGTGGTAGAAAGCTGGTGGTAGCTCATTACTGATGGTGGCATAGATCTAGATATAGAATGACTCTAACAGTATTAAAATTAAAATGGTAGAATAATTTGAACTAACTATGGAATAGGTTTTATAGTAGAAAATATGGAGGTATAAATATTGAACTAACAATAGCATATTTATATTAACGGTAGAACATTTGTACTAATGTTATCACATATGTACTAATGGTAGCACATTTATACTAATAGTATCATATTTTAAATAATGGTATCCATTTTCTATACTTATCCAAATTTACTTTATAAAATGATTTAATCATAAAACGTTAATCTCTTTAGAAACATGATTTGTGATCATTGAATTAAGGATATTCCAACTAAAAAACCAAACCATTTTAATAACTATTGACACTTTTGGCATACTAGGTTGATCTAGAAGTAGGAAAGATAATAAAGTAAAGTTCCTCCTTCAATGATAACACCAATGGTGTAGAGTTCCACCAGATACTATAGAACAATAAATACCTCTTTTAGGAAGTTGAAAAAATATCCTAAGTAATTCCTAATGAGTATCAAGAAAGGATAAATAAGATGAAATAGTATACCCAAAAGTGTTCTATTTTCAAGAAAGTATATATTGATGTATATCTTTTAAAATAAAAAAGGTATTTGGTGTGATTTTAGTATATAAACATCATGCATGATGTCATCATGTAAATAATGTTGAAAGGTCAGTGGATCCAGGGAGCAGACTACTGGAAAAACTATTTTGATAGTATTTTTGTGTTCTAGATATCAATTAAAGTAAGAATATGTGTTCCATTTTATATTTTGAGATTTAAATTTATATTGAGAAAACTAATTTAACCATCTAATAAGTTATTTATTGGGAAATATATGTTGTTTAAATTGACGAATTCAAGGGAAAGAAGTCATATCCATTTCAATCAAGAATTCACATATGATGAGATAGATCTGTAACTTCTCAATACCTATTTTTACTACTAAAATTTCTTTGTATGTTGAGTGATAGTGGAGTTATCCATCCTAAAATTCTTCACTTTTTTATCTAAAAATATATATCATTTCCGTTGCATATTCTTCTAGAATAAATAATCCCCAATAGATATCATTGAGATATTTCTAAAGAATATATTTTTTCCAAATATTTTTATTTTTAAGGGAGATAGAGACTTTGAAAGCCTTTTTAGATATTTTACAAAATTTGTACATTTTTTATTCTAAAGAGGATAATTTCTCCATAGCTAAGCAGAAAGGATGATATGATATTTGAAAATCCCATGAAAAAATTCATCCATATAATTAAAAATTATCAAATGTTTTTGAATCTATTTAAAATGAAAAACTTAATCTAGGAAATTATGAAGCTTACATGAAATGTGGGGTTGTAGTTGGTACTGACCTTTTGAGATATGCCTGCTAAGAAAATCAATTTCTATTTTCCCAACCAATATCTTATTTTCTAAGAGCATGATACCATATTTTTACACAATTTTATGGAATATTAATAGTAGGATAGAATGTGAGTCTATTTATAAAGGGAAAATAAGTATACCTTCAATTTAGATTAAGGAATTCTTAAAAATATGCTCAAGGATTTTGGACATAATTTTTTGGAAAAATAAGGGAGTAATTTTTAGGATTAAGGTCAAAGTGTTATAATGGAAATGGTATCTAGGGATAAAAAATGACATCTTATGTCTATCTTATAATATGATTCTCAACTACCAAAATCCTACTTTGAGATCAAACTTTTAGAATACTTGAGCTGTAGGTAGCTTTTAAAAAATGTTTTCCCTTTAGAGGAGAGGGAACTTGTCATCTTCATAAAAATAATCGAGGGGTTAATAAATAATTATTAGTATTATATTTACTCCAACCTAATTTAATCTCTTATTAACATGTAATGATTCAAAATCCCATTGGGATTTTTTTGTTTCAATAAGACCTTTCTCCATTAACTTTGAAAATTTATTTATATAAAGTTATAGAAGATAAGGATTCATACCTTTGTGACTAGACTTTATAGGATTAACATATTTATTATTTTTGAAAATGAGTGTAATAAAGAACTTAGGGTTATTCCATAATGGTTGTGATTATAGAGGAAACTTGTATGTGACTCAACACAAGATTTATTGATAATATCATTTTGATTGTTCCCAAAACCTCAAGAGGATAAAGGTTTGGAACTCTTATTCAAGGAAAAAGATGGTCTCTATGTCTGAGTCCTTTACTACTCTATGAGACAAATTTTAAAGAGTTTTGAATATGAAATCTAATGACAAGATACTTAGCTATAAGATAAGATCCATAAATATATTGCTTTATGACATATCTAGGAAAAAGATAAATATTAATGGGTTTACTAACCAATGCTATAGAAAAATTTTCCCCATTTGTAGCTATGAATGGTTTTTAACCTTGGGAATGGGATTGTCCCATTTGATGGGATAAATGTAATTTCTTTCTAGGGGTAAAGTATGAGAATCCAAATTAGAATAGACTTTTTTTGACGAGTTTGGATTGTATTTGAATAAACCAGGGTCTTCGAATAGATTTGGTCATTATTTCAATATTTAAATTATTCATAAATTTTATAATTTTTTTAGATAGGTAATGAATTGGTCTAAAAAGTCCCTGATTCTTCAACCATGATATCTTATTTCAATCCTCTAGATATATCAGTAGTAACATACCTTTAAAATTAATTTCTTTTATTTGAGTTGAATGTGTATGTGATTTCTGTTGTTCAAGTAGATCAAGAGACTTTTTCATCTACTTCACTCCATATTTTATGAGTGATTAAAATTCTTCAAGAATGGATTCCACCCAGACCAAAGATTATAGTCCATATTTCTTCACTTGTTCATCAACTTATCATTGATGTATTCGATAATATAATCTCTTATAGGAGACATAATCTTCATAATTTTCCCAAGGTTGGGAAAAGTTTATCTTATCATCATAGGAAATTATCTAGGGGAGTTAAAGTTCCCCTTGAAATATAAATTTCTCAGAAATTAGATTTTAGATTTGATACACATCATATGGATTATGTTCAATCAATATCAACAAATTTCGATTTGTGTGAAAATTTTATTGCATCAAAGAATACTCAGATCTGTTTAATCTCTTACCAGAAGTATATAAAGATAGAGGTGTTGAAAATAAAAAATTTAAATTAGGAGATGAATGAAATTGTTGAGATGAAATAACATGTCTTTCCTTCATTATTCCTATTCAAGATCATTTCTTTCCACTATTCCCATAGTTAGTGAGATCCTGGATATAAGGATGATATGAAAATTTATAGGCAATATACTCAGAAAAATGGGATGGAGAAGTATCATTTGTAATAGGGTATTTGGAGGGAGAAAATAGATATGAATAAAAATTAGAGAAGCAGTGATCAACCATGGTTAAAAGGCCCTCCCCACCTTGGAAACAACACACCTTATGGACACTAATGATATCACTTTGGAAAATAGTAATGATAATTATTTTCAAAGGATTTTAAAGAGAGTGATAATAGGAAATAAATTGGTATTACAAAGGATACTTTGAGAACTTTTCCATGGATTTTTTATATTACTGGGATAATATTGACTTGGAACAAATTATCTATAGCTTTAGGTAATGGCTCAAAAACCACCTTACTTAGCTTAAAAAATGAACACTTTTATCCACCATAGAAACTAAAACCCAAAAGGGATATATATTTAGTACAATAGCTCTCAAGGTCACCTTATAGATGCAAATTAAATATTAAAACCATGAATTAAACCCAAGATGCACTCACAAAAACACTCAAAGAGAGATGACAATGTAAACCCAACCAAAAGAACTTCTAGTCTCAATATTTATGATGTAGAAGTTATTTTTATGGAGGAAACCATGGAAAATACTTTCCACCAACCAAGTATAGAGATATCAAAATGACATAAGGTAGTTGGGATTAGAGTGAGAAGGAATGTGGTATATACTATAACCATGCCTATGATAATAGGGTTACCACCACAGAAGAGGTAAAACTATAAAGGAGGCTATGTATACAAATATAATCATAGTGTAATGGAATTATAGTTTATGGGACCACAAGGAAGAACACATTAAAATATCTAGAATATTATTATCATTAGGGAAAAAAGGATTCCTATCCCAAAGGTTGAGTTAATCCTTTACATAGAGAATATTATTTATAGCCACACAGGGCTGATATAAGTTGATAAGTTAATAATACTAGGACAATGGCATAATACCATGTGAAATGACTTTATATAGACACACCAGGACATAATATTGATAGACCCACTTAATTTTCACCAACAAAAAGTGTACAATGGTAGCCACTATTTTTAAAAAAGTATCTTTATCAAAATCTACTTTATCAAAGTTTACATGAAATGCCACCACACATCGGTCCAAACAGAAACACCCATATCAACAAAGATGACAGTGACCACTACTTTAATAATTATTTTTAGTAAAGTTACTTTATAAAATATTAAAACACAATCCATTAAACCACACAATAAAAATCAATCCTCTACATGGTTCATGTTTCAATTATTCTCTACCATGAACATAGTCTACATATTCCATCATCCATGATTTGATGCTGATAGTATACTCCACCAATGCTTGGTCCATACTCATTATTGACTCTAACACTAAGATCTACAAGTTGGCCACCATATGGTCCATGTGTAACTTTCTTAACAAGCATCGCCCGATGGAATCCATGTTTGTAGATTCTTAGATAATAATATATTGATGAACACCATGTGTTCTGCATTCATCTTCCTTGATAAGTATACTCTTATTTACATCACACCATTATTATAGCTCTAACATGATAGGGAACACTTATCTTATAACAGGGTTCACATATAATATAACTAGTACATGTACATATATTAATCGTGGACTCTCTAATAATAAAAGTGTGCTCTATCACATCCGAGTTATAATAATGGTGTGATATAAATAAGAGAATGATTATCCGGGAAGTTACATATGAAACACGTGATTACCATATAGAGATACTTATCCAAGAAGCTACATATGTGGTGTCCGTCATGATACACTTATACAATAATATACACATGGAACACATGGTGTCCAACATGAAAATCATCATGTCATTGTCAATAATGCATGTGGACCAGGCAGTGGTGGAGTATCCTATCAGCATTGAAGTGTGGAATGTGACATAAGTGGAACCTACTTGTGGTAGAGAAACATTAGATCAAGGAATATATAGAGGAGTGATTTATATTATATAGTTTCATGGTTTTTATTATAATCTTTGAGAAAGTAACTTTACTGAAGTTGATTTATTAAAATAGTGTCCATCACCATCTCTGTTAAAGTAGGTGTCATTGTTTGGACCGTCGTGTGATGGAATGCAATGTAAACATTGATAAATTAGTTTTTGATTTTTTTTAATAAAAATAGTGATAACAATTATATTATTTGTTCTAAAGAAAATTAGGTAGTTCTGCCAACTTTATATCATGGTTTGTGGTGATAAGGTTGGGACACATGGATATATCCCATTGGAATGGTAGGATTACCTTATCTCATTGTGTCAGACCTTCATAGATATAAATAATATACCATGTGAATAGGATGAAATCAAACTTTGGGAGAGGAATCCTTATAATCTTTGTGATTATAATATTCTCTATGCTTTCATACTTATCTATGTTCTTCATTATGATCCCATAACCCACAGGTCCCTTACACTGTACTTCTGTTTGTGTATATAACCTCCTTCATGGTTATACCTCCTATATGGTTTTAACCCTTGTATTATAGGCATATTTTTAGTGTAAAATTAATTCCTTCTCATCGTAGAAAAAAATACATTATTTCCCTTTGATATCTATATATTTTTGATAGAAATTATGCTATGTGTTTTCCTCCTGTTGAGGAAACTCCACATAAAAAATCATGAGACTATATGTCCTTTTGATTGGGTTTTCATTGTGTTATATCTATGAGTGGTATAATGAGAAAATTTGTGGTGTAGGTTAGGGGTTAAAACCTTTATTACCATCTATGAGGTGGCATAGAGAGATATGATACTGAAGATCTATCTCTTGTCTGGGTTCCAGTTTCTATAGTGGATAAAAGTAGTCATTGTTTAAACCGTGAAATGTGTTTATTGAATACATTACATAAATATACAAGGAATGTTTTATAATTAAATATTATATTATTAAGTTAAGAAATTACTAGAAAATACCTCAAAGTAGTTTTTGTAATCCCATTCCATTTTTTACTACCACTCTCTAGGAAATACTTTGCAATTAATTATCATTAATATTTTCTAAAGAGATATAATTGGTGTCTAGATGGTGTGTTGTTTCCAAGGTGGGAAGGGACTTTTAACCATGTTTGATTAACACTTTTATACTATCTATTTCTATCTATTTTCTCCCTCTAAATACTCTACTAAAAATTCCTCTTCTCACAAAATTTCCCAGATGAATTCCTTTCCCAAAAAATTATTTCAATTTATTATTTATGAATATCCAAACCATCCTTAACACCATGTTACCCATGAATATGAGAATAATGGAAAGAAATAATATAGGTGAATAATTATGAATAAGAATCATTCTAACTCCTCTCAGCATTCTTATCCATATTCTCTTTCTCTATGTTCAGATTTTTGTAAATCAACACCTCTATCTCTATATCCTCTAGATATGAGATCCTTTTTTTCTAAAGAAATAAACATTTAACAATTTTTTTAGTATGATTTAATACAATTGATTTTACTCATAAATAAAAATTTGTAGAATCTAGTTTAACACCATCCATATGATGTTAATCATATTCAAGAGATGATGTCTAAGAAGAAACATTTAGAGGAAGATCTCCAAACCTCCCGAATATATGAAAATTAAAATTAATGGAAAGGTTTATAAGAAGTGTTTATACAAAATATTTCTTGAAGAAAGTTTCAAATATGGGGATCCTAAAATTGGTATATCACCTATGGAGATA
Source organism: Viscum album (assembly GCA_963277665.1). NCBI lineage: Eukaryota > Viridiplantae > Streptophyta > Magnoliopsida > Santalales > Viscaceae > Viscum > Viscum album. Next base: position 446,883,502 of record OY728126.1, on the reverse strand, counting down.
AACATGTTTCATTCAAATGATTTTATGGATCAAAAATTTGAGAGGGACAACTATAGTCACTCATAAAAGATAAAGATGCCAACAACAAATCAGTTTATTAAGTTAAACCATTCCATTACACCAGCTAAAGTAATAATAAATTGGTAATATGAAAATTATCTAGAATAGAAAAAAATCTTAAAATGGATTTCTTAAAGTCAGGATAAGCTCAAACAAATAAAATCCCAACTACACTCTATCCAAAATTAACCTCAGTAAAACTTTTATTCAAACCCTCAACCATCTTACCCATTAGTATTCCCTCACTATTTTAAACCATTACCTACCTTCTCCTCAAATGAAATAAACCCTTTCAATAATGAAACATTTTTATCAAAAACAAATATTTACCCAAGACCATATATATAACCTTATAAATATAAAATTCTAATGTATTAAATGTCTCCATCACCTCTTCTAAGAAATTTTGTTCGATCTCTTTCAAAATTTCCACCTCCAGCTCAAAATATAGTGATGAACCCCATTATCGAATTCCCTATTCAACATGCCCAATATATTCTTGAAAAAAAGGTTTACCTATAAATCCTAACACATCATTATGGGCTCAACATACCAATTAATAAGAAGAATATATTTCTATAATTGGACTCATAATAAAAGAAAAGGAGACTGATATAGTCTCTATGATTGATCCAACTAATAAAGAAGATAAGGATGATACAATCCTTATTTATGAATCTATATATAACCCTATGGTGGATGAGCTTAACAAAATTCCTTAGGAATTTATGTCCAAAAAAGGCGACTTTTATATCACATTCTCTATATATCATATCCTTCCATCTTAATGGTGATAGAAAATATTTTAAATTCATTCTTGGTGTACTACTAAGTTACTCCATCATGAGGAAATATTAGCCTCAATTATCACAAAATTTGTTACTAATTTTTATGAAGGACTAAGATTATGGTAGGTCCATTTGGAGATTATCAACAACTCCAAGTTAAAGTTCAATCTTTAATTGATTAATTGATTTTGGAAATACATAAAGGTTTTCTTGGAAATTTGGATCATTACACTTTCTAGGTTCATGAAGAATATTTTGAAATGAAATATTTCTCATTCAAAAGGAATGATATTTAATGACATTATAAATAGATATCCAAAAGTTACAATGATTTGGGTGGTATTGGTGATCTCAATCTTAAACAATAATTTATTAACTCTTTTCCAAACACACTTGGAGTGAAAATTGTGGTTCTCCTAAAGGTGAAACAACTACAATTAATAGAGGTGTCTCTTAGAGATTTATTCACACATTATCTTATTGATTTAGATGAAATCTTTAACTAAAATAGATTAACTTGTAAAATGAATGAAGATAAAAATATTCTTCGATGTACTTGCGATAGTTTGATGCTTAAGGTCAAATGTGGGAAAGAATAGTCATATAACAATTGTTCCAAAATCAATCCACCATCAAGTAAGAATATATATGTTTTTTCAATACAAAAATATAAGTATAAGTATTTTTAGAAGAAAAATTGTCCCGAAATAAAAAAACCAACCGGATTTTACTCTCACAGACATAAGGGAAATTTATTTAAAGAGTAAAAATTATAAGAAAATGTTAATCTCATCAACCAAATATCCAAAATTTAATAACATTATGAAGATAATGTCAAGATTATTTTCTCTATTTATGATGATCCAAATGAAAAAAATGTGTTAGCATTGGATGATAAAGAACAAGTGGAGGAATAGATTGTAATGATGGATCCTCCTTTACTAGAAATAAATCTTCTTATTAACCCACTATAGCTGAAGGAAGTGACTAAAAGGATCAAAGATTGGGGACACAGTAGAATATTCCTAAAGATAAAATAGAATTTCTCATTCCAATTTTTTTTTATAAATCCACAACATGATTATATTAGGAGGTATGATATTAATTGTGGGACTATACATGGGTTACCAATTCACCACCCTTATACTCATATTTATATTCTATGGGTTTATGAATAATTATATCAATATCTTTTAGAATAATCATTTGATTTACTAAATATTATCACCAAATGGAATTCTATTGGAATGATTTTTTATGTAAGAATTATTTTTCAATAATTATACATAGGATTTCATTATGAAGACCAGTCAATCATTTTTTGATGGTTTTCTATGTTTAGGTATGAGATATTTTGGTATGACATACTATAGAGTGAAAAGGTTATAAAACCCCCCTTTGGTTATTAAAGAAGTATTTATCCTATTGTGGATTGATACTAAGGTCATCACCTCTAAAGATAACCTCACCTTGGTCAATAACTATACAAAAAGGTTCATAATACTAAACTCTAATCTTGATCCAGATACAGATTTCATTCAAAATGTACTTAATCTTTGGGAAGAATATAAAATAGATCCACATTCCATTTCATCATGTATTTTCATTGAGGATAATATTATCTATAATATCATGGATATAAATGATCATTTACCAAAAAAATATTCAGATAATATTATAAGTTCTATAAAAAATTTCGTCAAAAATTATGAGTGGGACCTAGATCATCCTAATCACCCCACTTAATGAATCATCTAGTTTGGTTATACCTACACCTGGCCATGCTATGATCATGGATATGATTAAGGTTATGATGGTTATTAAGATAACACTTTTTAGACATGGGGAATATGACATATGTGAAACATATATGTAATAACTTTTTTCAGGGGGAGGAGAAAATTTAAGTACTTTACCTTTTTTAATCATGGGGAAGTGTACACAAAATATACTATGCATTTTTTTCTAGGGGTGAATTTATGATAATTATATATGTATATATATTATGTGTAGACTCTCTAACAATAGAAGTGTGCCTTTCATGTCATAGTTATAATAATGGTGTGATATAAATAAGAGGATGATTATCATGGAATATATATGAGGAACAAATTCCAATCATTTATAGATTCTTATATAATAATATACATATGTGACATCTATCAGAAGATACTTATCCAAGAAGATACACATAGACCACATAGAGACCAAATTCTAGAGCATTATGTCGTAGTAAATAATTAACGTGTATTAAGTGGCGGTGGAGTATCTTGTTAGCATTAAGAAACATAACCTGATGTACATAAACCCATCTGGCGGTGAAACATTATTGGAGAATGGACCATGCAAGGTAAAACTTTTTAAAGTGTGCTTTCATGGATTTCATTATAAGATTTGATAAAGTAAATTTACTAAATTTGATTCATTAAAGCAGTAGATATTATCATCTCTATTAATTTAGGTGTCACTATCTAGACCATTGTATTGTAGCATTTCATGTATGATATTATAAAGTATATTCTGATAAAGTTTATTTAGCAAAATTAGTGTACACCATTGCATGATTTTTGCTGAATAAAATTAGGTGGGTTTATTTTATTTATGTCATGGTGTGTGGAGATAAGGTTGGGACACATGGTTCTGAGCCTTTTTCTGAATAGTATTACTTTATCTTCTCATGAATATAAATAATTTTCATTAGGAAGAGGATGAACTCAACATTTAGGTGAGGAACCATTCCTCCCTTTGTGATAATAATATTATCTCTACTTTTATAGTTCTTTGTGTTCTTCCTTTCGATCCCATAACCCAGAAGTCCCTTACACTATACTTCCTTTGGTGTACATAACCTATTTTTTGGTTGCACCTATTGTATGGTTTTAACCCTAGTATCAAATAAGAAAGGACTAGTGATCTATTGAATATTATATTTAGTAATGTATATTGACAAACTAACACATATGTTAGTGGTGTTTATTAATACCACATAACCTTTAATGATGAATTTTGTAAATATGATCATGTGTTTATCACGTGAAAAAAGTTTTAAACATTTTTAATGTCCTAATTTTTCAAAAATTAATTAAAAAACTATATTGATAAAAGTATTAAGATAATTCATTTAGATCGATGTGAGAAAAACTTAATGTAAGAGCTCACTAGTTATCTAAGAGAGTGTGTTATTTATTTATAGTTTATTTCTTAAATAAAATTAAAATGGAGTTATGTATAAGGAATAATCAAATTTTGTTAGAAATGGTTATGATGAGCCAGTTTGAGCCTTCTATTTCATTATGAGGTTCTACTCTAAATATAACTAAATTAATTACAAATTTCATTCTATCTAAGACTACTAAAAATACACCATATAAATATTGATTCAGAGTCATCCCAACTTCTTTTTATGAAGATACAAGGAAGTGAATTATATATGAAATGTATAATTATAGATATATTTTCCCTAAATATTATAAATGTATATTTGTTGATCATACCAATGATATTAAGGAATAATTTTTTTATCACCCCTCTTAATAGAGTGTTTTTTGATTTTATAAATTTATTATATAAGGAAGAGTTTATTTTTTGAGGATATAATGTGATGAAACAAAAAAATAACGAGGTTTATTATTAATATATGAAAAATGTTTTTTACATGGAAGAAAAATTAGTTCCATGAATGGTTGTGGAAATAAAAATGACTTATATTACACAAGAATCTCAAAGATTTGGTAATGTTTATCAGAAGTTATAAAGATAAATTTATCATGGAAAATGATGATGAAGTAACATTTATAGAATATGAAGATATTTCCTACCATGAGACTATTAAGAGTTTTGGATATGGTAAATGATTGACGGTCATGGTATCTAAGATAGATTTAATATATATTAATAAAGTTTGGAATCTGGTTGAAATAAGGGTCATTAGTGCCTAAAAAATGGTCGAATCAATTCATAAAATGTTAAATAATAAAACTTAATGATATTTAAATACAATGTTGTATATATATCCTTGTGAAAGACATCATTTGTGCCCTCGTTTAAACCAATACAAGCACACAAATTTAGGTAACTCACATTACAAAATACATATACCATGAACACACCCTCTTTTCAACTAGTTTTCAAACTCTAATTCAAGATAATAAAATGCCCTCATGTCTATAAAATAAACATTCCATCCTTTTAATTAGCACATTCACCCTCATTTTGACCATCCTGTGGGCATTTATTGCATCCACTAAACATTATTTCACTTTATAGAATCATGCTAAAACCCCTTTCACAATTCTAGGGCCATGTAATGCAATCTAATAGGGATGGTAACCATAGAAGCTTATGGAATACAATTGGGCCCCTAATCTATGGTTGACTATAAAATAACTCCTCCAACTCCCGACTCAGTATATAGAGACATAGAAGAGATACCGTACCACTGAAGCACACATAGCCTCGTTTGAATGCCTCCTGCTCTATGAACACCCACAAGTGATTCTTGAATCAAAACCTAAAGATAAAGGGATATAGAATAGTAGTATTTTTTTCATTTGAAATTTTTTTAAAGAACAATTCACCCATGTCCTAGCATAAACTAGGGAGAAGGACCCCCATGAGAAATATCTTCAAGAAGGAAGGAAAAAATATAATGGTGCCTAAGTCCCTAAAGTCTAGGACAACCACACAAATCCTTAAAGGTCTAACTAAATTTCCCCACTCACCCAGGTCACCTACCTAGGATAAGAAGCATCATTTCACCCTAGTGGATCCCAAGACTTTGTTGGAATCATATCACCCAGTTTCACCTCTCAAAAATCCTAATAGGTCTAGGTCTAAACCTTATTTGACTAATGTAAATAATTGATTCATTTTCCACATTTTTGTATCCCCTAAAATATTATATTCCTTTGATAATGGAAACCTCACATAATGAAGAAGATGTCCCACTTGGTATTCTACCCCTACTGCGGATCACAAGAGTCTTGATAATCATGTATTCCTTTGACAATGAAGACCCCTTATCTTGAGGAACCAATGGAATGTCTCTTATAATTGTGTTCATGTATGACTACCAGATCTTCTAAATTTGATCCTCAGGCTTACTATCTCAATTTTTCACTATTGATACCCATATCTCTTATGTTTAATCAATGATTTAAAGGTACAAATGGGATACCATTCTGATGAAAATCTCACCCACTTTCACTTGAATCACTTTCCAATACAAATCGTAAAGGGAAACCTAGGCATAAGTATCACATATAACCCATTGCAATAAATCTTTCACTTAGAGTTCCTAGTCACATGAACTTAAAATACATGAAACTATGATCCTTGTTGCATAAACCTAAAAGTAACTGCAACAGTCTGAAATGGATGACCTTAAAAAGAACAACCATTGGTCATGATTCCATGATGTTAAAATAAAAAACAATTAACCTTGTCACATGACCTTAAAAGGTATTACATTCCATGATATAAGTAATAGAAATATATTGGATTTTATTCCCTTAACAAAGATATATAGGAAGCTACTTTTATATCCTCATTCTATCCACCATGTCACCTTCTTCCCTATTTTACAAAACTTCATTCCTTGTAAGATGGAATTAAAATACATAGGGCCTTGCTTTATAGATTTAAACTATAACTTAATTAAATATCATAATAACTATATACACCAAACATAAGATAATAAGAACCTTTTTATTTAGTGTTACTAAAAATATATAATATTAATTAATCAATTTTATAAAAGGTTAAATGATATTTTTAATAGAAAGTATTTAAAAAATATGACATAAATCCTAAAGATATTCTTGAAATAGAAAAAATATCTTTTTTGGTATCATAGGACCTCCCATACTCTCAATTTAGACATGTATTCTGTAGGAAACCAAACTAATTGTGTGCACAATGAAAAATGTTATAAATAAAAATGGTTAACCCAATATTAAATCCTTTGTGAAAGAGATTTATTAATGATGAATTCTCACTTGTGATATTGCATTTATGGGTTTATTGTTTGTGAATTTTCCAAAAAAATATAAATTATATCCTTATTAAATTGATCGTAGTGAATCAATCTCACTAACTATCAGGGGGTAATCACATGGTATATAGCGTTTCCATGAACCATTGACTGATGTAACCCTAAAATTAACCTATAACCCCTACCACAAGTGCATCATATCTAAGTTACTAATAGACACTATCACCCACCCAACACCTAAAATGTGAATTGGTGAATTCCATGGTGTAAGAATACCTCTACAATGAAATAATTTTAACCTTGGAGATATATATTTCCAATACATATGGGTTGAATCCATGGAGGCTAGCACCATGATGATTTCCCAATAGGGGTAGGTGACCCATGTCATAAAATCAAATCGGTTTGGGAGTTTCATAAAGAAAGACAATGTTTAGCTTCCTTATTTGGAAGAGGATGGGGATGATATCTATTACATCCAAATGATTACCCGAGAGATGTCTAGGAGGGATCTTATTAAACATATTTAAATTCATCACCATATGACCCCAATTACCCAAGAGAAAACTGAGGAATATTGAGAACCAATTTTCCCAACTCAAGAACCTAGAATAAGAGCCCACTAGGGAAAATCAACCATGAAAGTTCAAGAACAAGTTCATACTCCTGCCACTACTACCATCCCCAAGATTGATTATTAAATAATGACAGTACTATGGGGGAAATTTCATGTCACCATAAAAATGAAACATCAAACATCTTCAAGACAGATGTTGGTGACTGCATCAACCGAACCCTCATATGTGAGGGATAATAGCCACTACTAAGAAGGTCCTCCCTATAATGATGTATTAAGTGTATTTGGAGGTCCTCCTTAGATTAATTATCATAGAGGTAATATAATAAATTTATTCATGATTCTAAATTTCTCCCATTACATTTTATTCATTTAAAAATATATAATTGATCCTTAATTTTCATGTTTTGATTATAAATATATATATATATATATATATGGAGAATTGTTCAAATTTGATCAATTACCATTCAATTTATTATATTGATCATAAATTTCTATATAATAATCAAAATTGTGTTATTATTATTTTATATGGTATATGATTCCTATTAATGAAATTCATTTAATTGAATATTTGGATAATTTATCCATTTGAAGGGTAATTTGGATCACACTATAAATCACAATGAATCTGTGAAGAAAAGAGGAATAACTGTGAATTTTAATTTTTGGAATCAATCCAAAAGAAAAATTCAATAAATATTTTCCATATATTCGAGGAAATTCAATTTCAACTTGGATAAAAATTTTAAGATCTAAATCAATACTTATGTGGCCCAATATATACAAAAAATACATCCTATAATTCTAATTGAAAATTGAAAATAGTCTTCCTACTTAGGCTATAAATACATGTTTCTATTATCCTTGTAAGAGATTATAACTAAAACACTCAAGTGGGAGAATTTAAATGACCAAAACCTTGATAAAGGGATGAGATGACCTTACATACTCTTTTTTAACAAGATAAACCACTCCTCTACTTTCTCTTTTTTATGTTCTTCATTTGTTTTCAATTGTAATCGTGTAAATTTTTTTCATTTCATTTCTATGTAATGAATTTATTCTATTCTATAAAATATTTTCCTAATAAACCTTAAATATATTTTTATTACTTTATTAAAATAATTTCAATTTTATTGGAATCCCTTACCACATACCCTTTGTCATTCAACTATAAGCATGTATTTACCACTCTTCATTTTTGTGTGTGTGTTAGGTTCACAACTAATTTATTTAATTATTATTTTTCATATCATTTTAACTCATCACCATAAACTTCCTAAATATATTATTAATCACCTTAATGTTTGAGTAAGTATTCTATCGGGGTGAGTCATAATTGTTGGAGTTAGTTCCCTAGAACCAACTTATAAATACTTTTTTGGCTAACTATATTCATGTATTTAAATATTAATAAAAATATCTTATAACATCATGATTTTTCTTTTGTGTTATATAGTATGTGATATTGTTATAAGTGTACTTATCACACTGAAAGGTCATAACTGTTCCTCACTATGATAATAACCTAGAAGTTCTACAACAATATTCTTAAATATAATTTATATATAAGGATGATATCATTTAATGAGACACAAATGATATAGGATATTAGGGGTGGCGACTCATAGGAATTTGGGACTCTTTCCCATAGTGTATTCCCTTGGTAATATTTAGTGATGTAGATTATGAGAACATGAACCACTAATAGGAAATACATATTTAAATGTATGTTTAGATATTATTATCTATAGATGTGTGTAATGATACTTAGACTATAATTATTATTAATAAATTTTATGAGTCACATACTTTGATTTATTTATGAAAATCGTGATGATATATGTTCATGGATAAGTAAGATATGTTGGTTGTGTCTTGAGTGATGTTGTATTAATAAATATTTAATTATAGGATTTATCCCTTATCTTCTTTAACTAAAGTTGATATCTTAGGGATGTTGATGAAAATTGAAATTCATGATTAATTATATGAACATGGTGGTGTTGTTGGAAATTTTATTTTTAGAAATTAAAAGAAAGAGGCATCAAGTATATAGGTTTATGACACTAGTATAAAACTTACTTTATTATATATATCAAGATAAATGGATTATATTACACAGTGTCAATTTGTAAGAGGTTAAATGTTGTTACAATATTAAATTCTTTTTCCATGGGATCCTTGGCATGTTTCTAGACACTAATTTTGTACTTTAGGTAGTGTAGCCTAATAACACTGAGAAATGGGCCTAGAGGGTCACACACTAAGTCTATTCAGGACCTCAGTTAAATTCCATATAAATTTAACATATTGTATAAATATTATTTAATTACTTGTTATAATAATTATTCATATGTTTTTGATCCCAAATATTCAATCACCAGTTATTTGAGAGAATATTTATGTGGGTTGAATATTTACTAAATATTTATTCACAAGTAATTATTTATTTAATTATGAGAATATAAAATGTTTATTTACTCTAGTTTATTCATAAGGTAACAAAATATTTATTTATTTAGTTACATGACTATTTAATAAATAATTATTTTCTAAATTTGGAAAATATAATATTTTTATATTTATTGAAAAATAATGAAGTGAAATTTAATTAAATAATTAAATATCCATTATTTAAGGCCAAATAAATATTAAGGAGGATTAACATAATAAGTTTAATGATCTGAAAAAAATGTCATATTATATATTAATTAATTTATTCAAGAAAAATAATATTTATTTTATCTATGAGTTTAGCTCATGTAAACTAAATAATAAAAATTATATTATTATTTAGACATGGATTTTTCCAAGAATTAATAAAATATTAAAGCACCTTGTGAAATTATTATTTTATAACATTAACATTATTTAAATCTGGTATGAAACTTTTCGTGCGTGTGAAAGTGTGATCCACATTATTTTGTTTTGAACAATGATTTATAGAGAGGATTATATCAAGAAATAGGGAGATATCCCCTATAACACTATGAAGAATATGGATAAATCTTCCTCCTCCACCAAAATAATTTTTTCTCCCCTTTAAGGATTCAGTTTCTATCAACAATGATCATTATAAGCATTAGATTTGTTTTCCCAAGCACTTGGAGAATTCTATGGTGATGATTGGTGGTTCTTGAAGCACATGTGGATCACCTCTAGAGGGAATATACACTTTATTTCTTTGATTAAATGAAAATATGAAAATATTGGTCTACTAATTCATCGAAATTGAAGAAAGAATTCAACGAAAGGTAATTATTAATTAAATAAATTAATTATAAATTATATGTGAAATGATCCACTATTCTTAGTTACAGGTTCTTGTTAATTAATATTAATATTAATTCTATTGGTCATTAAAATTATTCATTATATACATCATAGATTATTTATGGATTATAAAAAAACCAAGTTGGTTATGACCCACTGTACACTTCCACTGAACCTGGAACCTTCAATGATTTGGGGATGTTAAGTGATTGAGAGTTTTTGCTCGGTTAACATTATTTAAATTAATATTGTGTATATTAATGAATATATTAAATAGATTAATGAAATTTTATTTGACATGTGGATTCCATGGATCATTGGAATACCAAATACACATGGGTTCTTAAAATATCAAACCTTCTATTATTGATAATTAATTAAGACCAAGGCCCTAGTTAAGGCTTGTATTAAAGTCTTAACATTTTAGAACTTCGATTAGAATCATATTGTGATATGAATGTTAATTTAATGATTTTTTCAAATATTAGTGATATTATAATCTTATATACCTAATAATGAACTCACCCAAATTCATTTGAAATAGTTAAATCAACCAAAAGTCATCAATCATTTTACTTAATATCTATAAAAAATACCCCCATTTAAAAAGACTAAAGAAAATAATCCACTCTAAAAATATAGTACAATCAATGAGGATTTTTGATAAGTACCACTGTACAAATTATTGTAGAGCACTAGACCTTTGACAATTGATAGAAAAAAAATCATACATGCTTCAAATAAAATCATTACTAGGGATGGTGCCTTGAGGAATTAGTTGTTCTGGATTGTCTTCCAACAAAAATAAAATCAAAAAAAGAATAAAAAAATATTATAAGTACAAAAATAACAAAAAAAAGTTCTTCCAAAAAAATATAAAGACACAAATAAAAACCCTTATTCCACATCAATTCACCATCCTTTACTTTAAAAAAGTTAGAGTGTGTCTAAAGTCCCTATAGTCTCCCAGAAAATAACTCTGATTTGTTTGACCCTAAAACTGAGTAAAACCTTTTCCAACTTAGGAGGACCATTAGGGATAATAAATAAAACTTGACCAATTAGTTATAGATATATTTAATCTAGATATGGGAAATGATAGGGAATAAACCCTATAAGAACTCGCTACCCCTAATATGAATTACCAACCACTTAGTATTAAATATCCTAATATATTTGCTGATTTTGAACTCAAATAATATTTGATTCATTTTCAAACTCATTTACATTGGATAGACGGTGAGTATACTCATCTTCACATCATAGAGTTCCACATGGTATGCTCTAACATGAAGTCTCAAGGGATTTCTGATAAATGAATAAAACTTAGAGAACTTCTATTATCCCAAGTTGACACTGAAAAGTATTGAATCTACTACCTTCATATCGATTCCATAAATTTTTGGAATGAAATGAAGCGACTCATCATAGAGAAATTTTTCTACACTTCTCGAACCACCTTTATCTGAAATAAAATTTGTTTCATTTTTCAATTTCAAAATAAATCACTCCATGAACAATGAGATATGTTTAAAAACATTGTAGTAACTTTTACCCACCACCAAATCCTTGAAAAACTCATTATCTGATTCTTCTCTAATGATTTTATAGAAATAGAGATAAACCTCATTAATTATACAAGTATTGGTGCTCTTATTGACAAGTATTATAAATATATGAGAAATATTATAATAAATATGGCTGAAAACACACAATAATTTCATACTTAAGCACATGCTCAAGTGAAACAAGCCAAATAGATTCAATACATAGAACCAAACAAGATGACTAAGTGGATACGTGAGCTCATTGGTCTTATAAGATGATGGTTGGGGGATACCAAATCAGCTCCCTATTCTTATCCACAATCTTAATTTCATAGAACCATAAAAACTATAGTATCTATAACTAAATCTCTCATATAATAGATACATGACCATAATTATAGGATGATCCATCAAAATAATTTGGAACAATGGAGTTCAATGATGTATTTTCTTAGTGAACACTAATTCTAAAACACCAGGTCAGTTTGTTAGAAACTCTAACCAACCTCACCATGATCCCTTCTCTCATACCCGCAATCCAGGTTTGAAGGACCATTCAGGATTGAGGTATGATAATCCTGTCTCTCAACCCCATCAAACCACTTATCAAAATTCAAACCAATTATAGTATGTTCAATGTATAAGTAACTTCCAACAACCATATGCAATTGTTCATCAAAATAGAAGGAGAAATCCTCATCCTCATAGTTTACACCATCCCAATGACCCTTTTCAATTTGAAAAGAAGTATAATCTATTTCCCAAAAACCATAATCAAGGAAATCACAATGCGGTACATGAAACTTATTCTAAGAAACTATTAGAAAGTACTGATGAAAATCTTGCCTCATTCACCCATTATAACCTAAATAACCTTGAAAATAAAATTGGATAATTTTCATACCACTAAATCTAATATCAATAATCTAGTTCTTCACAAATTACATCTTAAACATTACCAAAAACCAAGGGTAATGTAAGTGAAATTTCACTTAGATCATGAAAGAAACTTACTATACCTCACGATGAATCCTATAAATCCCCTTAAATGTTAATATGAAAAAACAACTAAAGGCTAGAAAAATAACTTGAATTCACTCTCTCACCTCCTTTCATCCCTTTAAGGAACCCAATTTCTTTTGCTCAATCCACATATATTCCTAAGAATACATTTGAAGCTATTCTAAAATTCTTAACATGTTTAGGTATGTTGAATTCAACATTCCCCTCTTATATTTCATCAAAAAAAAAAATCATAAACATGCAATTTTTCTTAAGAAAATTTTCACCCATAAGAAATATCTTACTATCATTGAAATTTTTTTAACCAGTAGTCCATTCCCATGAACTAAAAAGATCCATGTAACTTTCTGGTTCCATGCTAAATAGTGAGTTCCAAATTTGATGATACGATTTTTAAAAAAAGATCCTAAATCAATGCCATTACCAAATCCATATTTTATAACCTTGGTCTAGGTCATTTACACCTAGCGGGTGTAGTCATATAGTTATCCAATCAAATCACATCCAGTCCTGAGAAAAGAATCTATGATGTTCTTTTTAAAGTCAATGATATCATATTCCTAGCTGATTTATGTTGAGATGGTATGTGAGTATGATATACTCTATAATACCAAATGTAGGATCAAAATAATATAGATACTGTATGTAGTATCTAGTGATGCTAAAAATACAAGAGGGGGGGGGGGGTGAATTGTATTCTTTAAAAAATTCCTTTGGAACTTTTAAAGATGATTATGTTTAACAAGGTTAAACAAGGTAATTCACAAAACCTCTAGTTCTACACACTTGCTTGATTCTGGAAATATGATTCCGAGAATGTGAATCCAAAAAGATGGTTCTAGAAAATGAAACTTAATTAAAGTTTACAATGATAAAGAGTCTATGTTAAAGCGTATATAATCTTACTAAATTAGAGTACAAGTATAAAGAAGTATAATATAGTTATACTTTCCTCAATAAATAAAATACAATAGAAAACTTGAAACAAACAAGTAATAATTAGTAAGTCTTTTAACCCAAAGAGAAGGGTATCCAACAACCTTGGATAAATGTCCCTTGATTTATACTTTCATGAAAGTCTATCTTACCCACACCAGGGTAAGCCATCGATATGAATATTGGAGTCTGTCTTGCTATCCCTGCAAGCCCTCAACTTCAAGGTAGTCGGCACCTCTATCATCCTCAGCAAGGAAGCCCTCAACTTCAAGGTAGTAGACACCTCTTTCTTCCTATCCCCAGAAGCCCTCGAATGTAATGAGCAACATTCAGATTCACACAAAGAAAATCTGAACAAGATTTTCAGTATGCACTAAGCATGAAATTCTCTCTCTAGAAATCACTTCAATAGTATGTAATATCTAGAGTCATAGAACAGTGTTGAGATCTTTTCAAATGAGCTCCTATTTATAGGCACAAAACCAAAGGTCGACTCCCTCTTCCAATGATCATATTTTTCCTTGAATTTCAGAGGGACCTATACACATGTCACTCAAACAATGGTTAGTTAGTAACTAAATGCACGACATCATTTTATAACAAAAAAAAGTGTAAGAAAAAATATGGTTACATAACCAAAATAAAATATTCGGAATGTAAGCAAATAAAAGTTCAGAGTCTATCCAAAAATTAATTCGAAGTCTATAATACAAGGATATTTGGATTATTTTTTCTAAAGAATTCGGAACCTGAACTCTATAGAATTTCATAGTTTAAATTTCGAGGAAATTTGGAGTCTGGATTGACAAGAATTCAGAACATGAACTCTATAGAATTTCAGAGTCTGAATTTCAAGGAAATTTGGAGTCTAGATTCACAAGAATTCGGAACCTGAACTTATAAAGTTTGGAGTCAGAGTTCATGAAAATTTGGAGTCATAACTTACAAAGTTAGGAGTCATAATTTATTAGAATTTAGATTTAGAACTTATAGGAATTCATATCATGAATTCGGTGTCAAAATTCAGAAGAATTCTTAACAAGAATTCATAGTCATTATTCATAAGAGTTCGTAATCAGAATTCATATTCAGAATTCGAAGTCAGAACTCAGAAGAGTTCAGAGTCTGAATTCAGAGAACTCAGAGTCAGAACCCAGAAGAGTTCGGAGTCTGAATTCAGAGAACTCGGAGTCAGAACTCATAAGAGTTTGTAACCTGAATTCTGAGAATTCGGATTCTAAAACAGAATTCTTCATATCTAGGTAATTATAGTATTCCGAGGTTTTGGCTACAAACTGAATTTTACACTTAGAAAAAATTATGATATGAACAATGAAAACATGGTAAGGATAAATTTCCTTGGGGAATGAAATTTTTCCTTATATAAGTAAAACAAATGGTAAAATGAGATTTTTCTTGAGATAAGGTGTTTGTGATTTTCAAAACAAGAAGTAATGATAAAGTCATAAGGAAACCTTATTGACTCAATAGTCTTTCTCAAGTATGAAGGAATGGAAAAGTCATAAGGAAAACCTTATTGACTCAATAATTTATATGTATTTGAAAGGGAAATAAATACACATTCTTTTAGATCTCCTATTATTATAGTAATACCTTTCTTGATGACAGCTATAGACAAAATCAATTTCCATACTGGCATCTTATCCACGAAGTTTGGTGACCAACTAGTCAAGTTCAATATTTTTAAAACCATGTGATAATCATTAGAGAATCACTATACATTATTTATCTATATTTTTTAAAGTTTTTCTGAGATTTAATTTAACCCTAATACATCACATTCTTCCCATTCTAATGATAGAGGAGTTTTTGGAATTTTCATCCTCATCAACCAAGTCATAAATGGAAAATATAACAACCCTACTCTCTATTTGAAAATTAAACATGATTTATTACACAAAATTAAACTTAATAAAACCTAGAAGATCGAGAGTTTTAGTATATTTGGTAAATTAGGTACATTACATAACAAATTAAAATATTAAAATCAACATCTTTATTGAAAACTTCTTTAACATGACCAAAACGTTCCTTCATACTTAACACTACATGGGATAACCTGAGGACATACATAAGAAATGGGTGACCTATAAAGATCAATGAGAGAATAAAAAATGAATAAAATGAGGAAGAAAATTCATGTTAGACAATAGTAATATTAATGGAGCATAAAATTAACATCAATAATAAGGCATAATATAGCATGATAATCATAACATGGGAAATGTGGAAACAACTTAAAACACTGCATCATAAACATAGGTCATGGCTAAACCTGACAAGAAATAATGGTAAAAAATTACCATAAATGAATAATGTAAACCCCTATACCAACATGACGTATCATGATAGTAATAATTACCCAATTAATTAGAGTTCTATCAGGGATCACCATTAATAATTATTTTATTCTCATACTTAAGTGTGCCACATAGATCATAAAAACAAGGATTAATTAACCATCATAATTTATTCCAAGATCAAGGAATGTAGAATAAATTAATTTAAGACTAAAATATATAGGTATATTTTCATAAATTTTAATACCCTTAATAGATAAATGGGGATTGTATTTACTACACAATTATTATGGCATGGAAAATCACGATGTAATTTTAGCAGCATAACGACATCATATAGAAATTCATAAAATGGGTTGATGATAGAAAAATGGATCTATAATATTTATAAATGAAATTGAAAGTAATAGGGACATTTAAATACATTCCCCAACATAATTAATTGTAAATATAATGTGTGACATGATAAAGAAACTTAAAGAAAGGCGATAAAGGAAATAACCCTTACAAAGTTTCGATATGGTAATGGGTGTGCATAAAAGTTCATAGGAGGGATAAATGAGAGTGAAAGGGGATATAATAATTTATACATAAAATTGAATATATTTAGGATATGTAATAGCATATCCCAAAATAATCAAATAGAAATTAGCATACATAACATTAAAAGGTGTGATTGATAAAATAGGAGAGTGAAAGATAAGGCTCCCTTACTTGAATGTGCGACTTCAAAGGCTTGGGAGGGGCTTCTTGAGAGCTTAGGGGTGACTTATAAGGACTATATGGAGTGTAGTTAAGATTTTTTATGTTATAAAAGTAGTTAGTGAAGATAAATGGGATATTGTGTGGGTTTATATAGGAAACAAGGGGGATTTCTTTATTATTTTGGTTTTGGACACTTCATAATAAAATATCTAAAATCACAAACCATTCCATGGTTTTTCCCATGGTTTATTCCAAAAGGGAGTGTCTTATATTATTTTATAAGGTAAAGGGACTAACTTAATAAAATAATACCATTGGTGATGTGGAGGCGAGTCACACTATTAAAGAAATGATTTTAAAATTTTAAAATATATTATATGTCTTGGAGGATTCATTAAGGATTTATAAAATAAATAAAATAAATATTTAATTAAATTATTTTAAAGTGAAAACATATATATGTTCTAGGATACCTTTTATATTATTTATTATATCACTATTGGTCTATTATGATGTCATAAAACACACTGTATATTTATACGGTATTTAATTTTTACCCGAAAATTTGACTGTCTCAAAAAATTATAAAAAATTTACCATTAGATAATTTCTATGTACTGATTCCAAAAATAATGTTCATTATATATAAAATTTTTTCTAAATATTATAATTTGAACTTTTAAACATAAAAAATGATATTTATAGGAAATTGATGGTTTTTTGACAAAAACAGTTTTCAAACCCTAATAAAAATTACATTTGACTTCATAAAAATTATATGATCATTTATATTTGATAAAAATTATTTAATAGTAAAATTTTAAAATATTATTTATTTTAAAAAACCATTAATTCATAAATTCATTAATTTAATTTGAATATTAACCAAAAATACAATTTATGCTTCAAAAAACATTTACAAAGTAACAAATATATGATTAAAATATATTAATTACTTTATAAAAAATAATGTAAATATATCTATTCCTAGGGTATTGATATATTTCCCTTTAAAACACTAGAATATTCCCAAATAGTGAGGTGTGCGATGGTGGGGCTTTCATGGGGTCGTTCAGGAAACATGGTTTGGGTCGTGATCTCGATAAGATTGAACTTCTCCCAGAAACGGCTTCACTCATGCTTAAGTTATTGGATATTAGCTTATTATTGGTCTAGGTCAAAGCATGAAAATTCTATATACCTCATAAGCTTCAATAAATGGGCTTTATAGGGTATGATCCTTATGGTTGAGGTGATCACTTCCTTTGTCCATGAAAAAAGGATTTATTAAAAACCCTATATTTATACTATTCCTGTGATCACTGTTCAATGGCTATATTATCAACAGTAATGATACTTAATGGTAATTTAAATTCAATTGGATATAATAAAATAAAATAAATTCATGTGTTTTCAATAACCACTAGAAATTTAATTAAATCAAAAAGGGGAATTTTATTCTTTACAATTCGGGTCATTAAAATCTTCCCACCTTTATAAATTTCACCCTTGAAATTTATTTTACCCACACTAAAAATGATGAGGGTAACTCTACTTCATCAATTCCTCTAGTCCCCACATTGTTTCTTCAAACTTTTGGTTTCTCCACAACACTTTGACTAGGGGAATTGTTTTATTTTGTAGGACCTTTTCTCTATGATCTAATATTTTCACTAGCTACTCTTCATAGAAAAGGTCATTCTCCAATGGTACCACCTCTGGATTGAGTAAATGTGATGGGTCTAGTATGTACTTTCTTAATAGGGATACATGGAATACATCATGTACTTGAGACTTGTTTGTTGGGAGTTCTAGTCGATAGGCCACTGCTCCGATACAATATTGGTTCTCCAAAGAGTTGATTTACCTTGGAATAATCTTTATATTCTTCTTAAATCTCACCACTCTATTCCTTGGAGATATGTAGAGGAATACAATGTCTCTAACATCAAACTCTAGGTCACGTTGAAGATTGTCAGTATTGTTCTTTTGTCGACTCTGAGCAGCTTCGATGCAATACTGAATGGTCTTAACCTTCTCCACCATTTCTTTGACCATTTTAGGACTTAGAAGTTTTCATTCCCCAACATCATCCCAACATACCGGTGTTCTTCACCTCTTCCCATAAAGGGCTTCATAGGGATCCATTTGGATGACCGATTGGAAACTTTTTTTGTAAGAGAACTCGACTAGAGGAAGATGTTGGTCCCATCCTTCTTTAAAGTCAACTGAGAATTCTATAAACATTTCCTCAAGTGTTTAGATAGTATACTCAGATTGGACATCAATTTGAGGGTGATAAGACATACTGAAGTTTAGCCCAATTTTTAGATCACGTTGGAGAATTTTCTAAATCTTAGAGGTGAATCTTGGATCTTGATCAGACACAATCTATAGTTGTACTATGTTCAGACTTACCATTTCTCTGATGTATATCTGTGTCAGTTGATCCAGTAAGAAATCCTCTCGAATTGATTTTAAGTGTATAGTATTTATAAGATGATCCAAAACTACCCAGATATCATTGTTTCCATTGGATTTCATTGTAATTATAGTGACAAAGTCCATGGTGATGTTTTCCCATTTCCATGTTGGTATGGTTAATGGTTGTATCATCCCCTTATAGCCTTAACTTTCTGACATACCAGACACTTTTATCTATAATCAATTACCTTCTTCTTCATGTTATTCTACCAATAGTGCTCTCAGAGATCTCGATACATCTTTGTGTTTTCTGGGTGAATAGAGAAAGTCAAACTATGTGCATCAACCAATAGTTCCTTCTTTAACTTAAGATTTGATGTAATACATAGTATTGACCCAAATCTCATAATTACTTCTTCATTAAAATTGAACTTTGAGGATTTATATTTTATTATAGTTTCCTCTTTCTTATGAATTACCACATTATCTTTTTGAGCATCCTTTAACCTTTTAAGAAGATATGGTTGAGAAATAATTTTTTAAAGGATTGATGATGTTCCTTCCTTTATGATTCCCATTACATCGTCTTCAAATCTAAGAAAACTGGATCCTTATTAAATATCATTGATGATAGAATTTCTGGATACTTTCTACTTAGTGCATCCTCCACTTTGTTCTCTTTCCCAGGATGGTAGTGTGTTGAGAAGTCATAATCCTTGATAAGATCTAACCATCTTCATTGGTGAATCTTCATCTATTTCTATGTGAATGTATATTTAAGAATTTTGTGATTCGTATATATTTCAAAATTCGCCCAAAAGAGATAATTCCACCAAATTTTCAAAGTGATGATCACTACTGCTAACTCCAAATCATGCCTGGGATAGTCTTTCTCATGAATTTTCAACTTCCTTGAAGCATAGTCTATGGATTTTTCATTTTATATCAACACACAACCCAATATATTCTTTGAAACATCGCTAAAAATTACAAAAATTTCCCCACTTGTGGGTAGTGTGAGCATAGGGATAGTGATAAGCCTCCTTTTCAAATCCATAAAGATTTATTAATATTTATAATTCCAAGAAAATTTTACTCTCTTTTGAGTTATATTGGTAAGAGGGTTTTGAAATTATGAGAAATTTCTTACAAACCGACAATAATATCCATCCAACCCAAGGAAACTATGGATATCTATCATTAATGTTGTCCTTGGACATCCTTTAATTTTTTTTCTTTGAAGTATCCACAAATATTACATTTATTGTGATGATATGACCCAATAATGAGACTTCATTAAACTAGAACTCACACTTTCTATACTTAGAATAGAACTTCTCCTTTCACAAGGTCTATAGAACAGTTCTCAAATGCTTCTCATGGTCCTCCTTAGTTTTATAATATACTAGAATATCATCTATAAAGACTACCTTGAATTTTTTGAGATAATATCTAAAAACTCTATCCATCAAGTCCATGAATATTTCTGAAGCATTAGTGAGTCCTAATGGTATCACTATGAACTCATAGTGCCCGTACCTCATATGAAAAGTAGTCTTGAGGATATCCTCCTCCTCCAACCTAACATGGTAATATCCTGACCATAAATCCACCTTGGAGAAGTATTGTGCTCTATGTAAGTGATCAAAAAAGTCATAAATCCATGGAAAATGATACTTTTTCTTTATTATGATCTTTTTGAGATCATGATAATCAATAAAAAGTCCATTGACCTATCCTTATTCTTGACGAAGAATACTGGTGCACCCCATGGTGAAGCACTTGGGCGTATGAATCCTTTATCCAGATTATCCTATAGTTGTTTCTTTAGTTCTTGAAGTTACACAACATCTATCCTATTCAGAGTCTCGGATATTAGAAATTCCCCAGGTATAATCTTGATTGAAAATTCAACCTCTCATCTATAAGGAAGACCAGAAAGTTCCTTGGGAAACACATTAGTATATTACCTCACAATATGAATGTATTTGAGGATGATCCTTTACTTAGAATCAATAATTTGATTTAGATACACTTTCTTATAGAAAAATAATATCCATACTTTAGATAATGGTTCTAAAGAAGATTCATCTCCCTCTCTACACTTGTACAGAATTGGGGGCCGATTATCCATATCGAGAGTTATTTCCCTCTCGCGGTAATTTATGTTGGCTCTATATAGGGAAATATAATCCAGGCCCAGGATTGCATCAAATTACACTAAGGTAAGTATGAAAAGGTTATATAGGAAGTTCATTCCACAAATTTTAATAGGGGATGAGTTATATACTTAGGATTAAATTAGTGCCCCATTTTCCATTTTCACTGACATCTATACTTCCATGCTTTGTGGTGATGTTTGGATAGTTATACTAAACTTTCATGATATAAAAGAATGTATAAAACTAGAATAAAAAATTATGTTATCTATTGTTGAATGAATAACTAGCATACCCATCACTACTTCGTTATCGAGATTCACTTTGGTGGTAGTGGTGGAAAAATATCACCCTCACTGCCTTGGATGTTGTTAATTTCCTCTAAAAACTCTTGGCTTAGTGCACTGGTTCGCAAAGAGCCCGAGTTCCATGCAGTTGAAGCAGTGAACAATGTGTTAAGGGTTAAATGTATAATTCCTTTCCTCTATCACATTGGTGGGTTTCTACTATCGGTAATCATTGTCCAGGAGACCTTCTCTTATGAACATAAATCATTTCCTTGTTCCCCTTATCTAATTTACATGGTTCCTCTTTCTTCACCTTTGACAAGTGGGATGCTGAAATTTCTTAGCACCATTGGATATCCATAGAAACACTAGAATTATACTCTATTTTCCACTTATTATCCCCAAAACACCCTTGGGATTCTTTAATTTTAGGGAACATCAAATTTTTTTCTCATAGCCATCAAAGTGACGAATCACTAAGGATTTTCGTAGACTAGGATTTAGCCCACCAAAGAAGCATCCAACCTTGAATTAGGAGGTAAAAACAAAACCAGAGGTATTTTGTTCAAGTATTGTGAGGTTTTCATAATACACCCCAATATATTAATTATATTTTTTCTGGATTTAAGGTAAATAGCTTTCCATTTTAAGGTATAGAGTGCGAGGAAAATATTTATTAATTTTTTTTTCAAAATTCCTTTCACTTGATTGTTTCAATATCTTCCTCAGGCTTCGTATTCTTGATCAATGTACACCACTGATCAAATTATCCCTATATAGGATAGAAAAACACAAGAACATTATCTTATTTGTAACATTGAAGGATGGATAAGATCTTCTCAATGGACTTGATCCATTATTCTACGATTAAGGGATTAGATGATCCATTGAAAGTTGGATACCTTTGTCACATGAAGCTCTCGATTGTAGATTATTATCTATTAGGGGGTTTGGTAACTCTTATTGATCTAGTTTTCTATTTATAACTTTCATTTTGTAATATATTATTATAAAAATGTTTTTGATTCCCACTCCCATCAGATTGGGTACCTCGTTGGGGGCAGTCATCACATTTCCCTTCGCATCAGTTATTAACCCGATTCCTCCTATTACCATCCATTGGCTAGAATAAAGGGAAAAAAAGATGATTATTTTAAAATATTAAAAAAATAAAGGATAGTTCAATGAAATTAAAGGGATAACTTATAAATTACATTTATTTCTTATCTTATGGATTTCTAGGGTTTGATCTATGTTATCCATGATCTATTTCTTAACATATATTCTAATGAGATTTTTTTGTTCCCTTAATAATGGTTCGTAATGATATTATGAATTTACCAAAGAATATACCCTATGAGTTTCAAAACAGATGTATAGTAAGGCCCATTGTTGTGCTCCGGATTACCTCGAGTTAGGCCTGGAATATCTTGTCAGAGTTGTTACGCCTAGGTACATCTTTACCAGAACCATGTTTACTTGTAGTATCTAGACAAGGATGTATTTTATTCCTAAACCGCTTACAATATACTTAAAAAAATTTAGGGATGTTTTCTTATATATAGTCTTATCCCGAATTCATTTTCTAGAGTTCTATAATCCTAAGGATTTTTCTAGAGTTTTCTAATCCTAATACAAAAACTAAACCTATCCTTTGATACCAACTATTACAACCCTTCACTTTATTTCACATTTAAACATGATTTATTACATAAAATTACACATAATAAAACCCAAAAGATCAAGAGGTATAGTTTATTTGGTAAATTAGGTACATTAAATAACAACTTAAAACATAAAAATCAACATCTTTTTTGAAATCTTCTTTAGCATGACGAAAATGTTCCTTCATACTTAACTCTGTATAGGATAACCTGAGGACATACATAAGAAAGGGGTGAAATATAAATCCCAATAAGGGAATAAAAAAGGAATAACATGATTAAGACAATTCATTATAGATAATAGAAATATAAATGGATCATAAAAGGAACATGAATAGTAAGGCATGATAAAGCATGATAATCATAACATGGGAAATGTAGAAAGAACTTAAAAAAATGAATCATAAACATAGGTCAAGGTTAAACCTGCCAATAATTCATGGTATAAAAATTACCATAAAGGAATTAGGTAAAACACTACCCTAAAATGACATATCACGATACTAATCATTATCCAATGCATTGTATCACTATCAGGGCACACCCTTCATAATCATTTCATTCTGATGCTTAAGTGTGCCACATGGATCATATAACCTAAATTCATTAAACATCATAATTTATTACATGATAAAGTAATGTGGAATAAATACATGTAATTCTAAAATAAATAATTATATATTCATAAAGGTGAAAACCCTTGATAGAAAAATGGGTATGGTATTCACTATACAATTATTTTGTAATGGAAAATCACAGTACAATTTCGACAGTATAACGATGTCATATAGAAATTCATAAAATGGGTTGATGAGAGAGGAAGGGATATATAATCATTTATACATAAAATTTAAATTAATAGTGTCATGAAAATACATTCCCCAAAATAATTAATTAGAAATATAAGTCATAACATAAAAAAGAAACCTAAAGAAAGAGGAGAAAGGAAAGAAGCCTTAAAATTTTCAACTTGGTAATGGGTGTTCATAAAGGTTCATAGGATGGATAAATGAGAGTTAAAGGGTATATCATAATTTATAAATAAAATTTAAATTAATTGGGATATGTAATAACAAATCTCAACATAATAAAATGAAAATTATAACACATAACATTAAAAGGAGTGCTTGATAAAAGAGGAGAGTGGAAGCTAAGGTTCCCTTACTTGAATGTGTGACTCCAAAAGCTTGTCAATGGATTCTTGAGAGCTTGGGAGAACCTTGGGAGGGATCTAGGGAGTTTAATTAAGAGTTTTTATGTGATCAAAGGAGTTTTAATAAAGATAAATGAGGGATTTGTTGGGTTTATATAAGAAAGGAGGGGGATTTCCTTACTATTTTGGTTTTGGACACTTCATAATAAAATATCCAAAACCACAAACCATCCCATGGTTCTTACCCATTGTTTCTTAAAAAATGGAGTAGTTTAAATTATTTTATAATGTTAAGGGCCAAACTTAATAAAATAATACCACTCTTTATGTGGAGGTGAGTCACATTTTTAAAGAAATAATTTTAAAATTTTAAAATATATTATAAATCTTAGAGGATTCATTTAGGCTTTATAAAATAAATAAAATAAACATAAAATTACTTTATTTTAAATGTAAAACATATATTTGTTCTATTATACCTTTTATAGTATTTATTACATCACTATTGGGCCATTATGATGTCATAAATCACACCGTATATTTATATGGTATTTAATTTTTACCTGAAAATTTGACTCTCAGAAAATTATGAAAAATTTATTGTTAGATAATTTTGATATCCTGATTAAAAAAATATATTAATTTTATCTAAATAATTTTATAAATATGTGAATTTTCACTTTTAAAAATAAAAACCGACATTTATTTAAAATTAAAGGGTTTTTGAAAATAACCGTTTTCGAACCCTAATAAAAATTACATTTGACTTCATAAAAATTATATGATCATTTGTATTTGATAAAAATTAATTAATAATAATATTTTAAAATTTTATTTAGTTCAAAAATACATTAATTCAAAAATTATTTAATTTATTTTGAATATTAACCAAATATACAATTTGTGCTTTAAAAATCATTTACAAATTAACAATAATAGGATTAAAATATATTAATTATTATATAAAAAATAATGTACATATTAATATTGATAGGGTCTTGATACATATCACTTTAATACACCAACATACTTCTAATAGTGAGGTGTGATATGATGGGGATTTCATGGGATTGTTCAACAAACATGGTTTGGGTTGTGATATCGATAAGGTTGAAATTCTCCCGTAAATGGGTTCAATCCTGCTTAAGTTATTAGATCTCAGCTTTGTATTGGTCTAGGTAAAATAACAGAAATGATATATCCCTTAGAATATCTGATAAATGGTATTCATAGAGTATGATCATACTGTTTGATGCCATTACTTCCTTTGTTTGTGACAAAAGGCTTTGTTAAAAAACATATATTTATACTAGCCATGTGATCACTATTAAACATCTATATTATAAATAGTAATGATACTTAAAGGTAATTTAAATCTAATTGGATATAATAAAACAAAATAAGTGCATGTGTTTTCTACAACCATAATACATTTAATTAAATCAAAAAGGGGAATTTTATGCATAACAGTTTGGGTCATTATAGAAAAGTTAATGCTGAAATTTTATTTCTAAACTCTATAGATCTAAATTATCTTGAAATATATTTCATTATTTATATATCCCCATATCTACTATTTATCAATATCTTATTATTCTATATTTCTCACTTTATCTCTCATTTTTTAGTTTTTACCACTTTATTTATCCAATAATCTTTTCTTTTTTGTGCATGCATGTTTTTGAAAACAAAATAAAAAAATCATAATTACTCATCATTAAATGTTAAAAATTTTGTCTAACCATTTTGGGAGAGTCAAGAGATTTTTTTTTCATCTCAAAAGTTTTTTATTTTAATTAAAAACATGGATAAAATAATTTTAATTTTTCCATTATATTTCAACCATACCATTTCCACTAAAACCCCTAAAAATACCTCTGGATTTTTGTTCACTTTAGTATAGGAATAGAATCTGAGATCTCTTAAAAAATATATAATTTTCACTTTTTATTGGTGAATGGGTGAACTTCATTAATAAAATTTCACCATTTTGATAAGAGTAAGTTTTGTGTGATTGTATTTTCTTATTCAAATTATAATTATGAAAAATGAATTATTTTTGACACATGATTTTGGTAATAATCTTTTCTAGAATACATAATGGATGAGAAAAATATACAAGACCATTTTGATTAAGGATTTTTTTTTATTTTTTTGAAATTAAAGATGATTTTGTTGAGTATTCATATTTTTTGTACGTGAGGGCATGCAATATCCAAAATATGGGGGATTTGATATAATACTTTTAATCATGATTTTAAATTACTACCATTACTATATTTTCATTGAAAAATATATAATTGTTCCTTGGTGTTCTTATTTTGATCATGAATATATATCTAGATAATTCTTCAAATTTTATTAATTACCATGTTGTTTATTATATTGATAATAAATTTCTATATAATGATCAAAATGAGTGGTTCTTATTTTATAGGGTACTTGATTCTTATTACTACAATTCATTCAACTAGATCTTTGGTTATTTTTTTTTCTATTTGAAGGGTTATTTGGATCACACAATAAGTGCCAATTAATATATGAAAATTACTAAACAATATGTGGAGTTTTAATTTTTGGGATCAATGTAGAATAAAAAATTCAATGAAACTTCAACATATGTTCAATGAAATTCCATTTCAACTTGGATAAAAAATTTTACACCCAAATAAATATTTAAGAGGACAAATTTATAAGTGTGAGTTTACCTAATATCTATAAACACACATCCATGTTTAAAAGGACAAAAGAAAACAATAGATTACAAAAACATAGTATCATCAGCAAGGATTCGACTTGAGTGATACTATATATAGTACAATAGAGTATAAGTCCTTTTATGTTAGATAAGTGAAACTTTTATACGCTTCAAGGACATTGGGTTGTGAATCCTCTTGACCAGATCAACTCCATTCAATTTCTTTTTAAATAAATCACACACCATGTATAACCTTTAATGTTGTGTAGTGTTTTTTTATTTTAAAAAACATATAAAACAACAAAAAAGATGATAAAATTTTAGTGGTAAAAATTAACCCCAATGGTTATGGGTGACCCATGGGATTGACCAATTGTTGGTTTGAATTCCACAATGAGAATTATCAAAAATAATTTTACTCATTTTTTTTAAATAAGTACATGTAGTGTTTGTAGAGACTACACACTATGTATAATATTTTTGATAGAAATAGTTGTGTCTTTTTTATTTTCCCACAAGTTTAAAAAAATAAAATAAAAATGAATAAGAAATAAAATCATTAAAGGTTATAAATTTTCATTTTTTGGAGTGTTTGTTGTTTTTTTAAATAAAAAAATAAATAAATATCATGTCATACCTTCATCCCCTCTTTGACCTTTATTGAGATAACGTGTTGAATTTCCATATTTAAAGTTGTTCTAAAGTTTAATGAAAATTTATTTTGTTGATATCATGTGAATATGGTCAGGGATTTAACATTAGTGAGTATTTTTTAGTAAAATCAGTTGTTTTTAAATTATATAAATGGTTGTATCCTTACAAATATATTGATATATTGATTTTAAATATGTCAGTTTTTATGGGAAAATTATGTCATTTAATATCTCCGCAAATCATTTCACACAACCATGAAATGTAAAACTCTTCTACTTAATTGAAGGTATATGTAAGTCAATATTAATGTTAGTTGGATTTCCAAAATGACTTTTTCATAAATTTTGTCCTTATCTGATCAGCTTCACTACCATACTGGATTGAACTATGCATGTGTACTTATTATCTGAATTTTTTACAACCTTAAAGAAAAAAATAAAAAAATTAAATAAATTTATAAATTTATAAAAAATGAGGGGAGTGATGAAATTCAAAACATATATGGATATCTAGGATAGAGGATTAAGGTTTTACTTTCAATAGTTCTTAAGGGAATAAGTTTTTAAATTTTATTGCAATGGATGTAAGGTAGGTTCAGTGGAAAGAATTAGGTAAGCTGAAAAACATTATAATGAACTCTATTTACTAGATAAAAGGATGGAATATAAATATTAAATGGTTTTCACAGACACATGGGAATTTAATATCATGGTTAAATCATGCATTTTATTTTTTCATTTTTATCATATATATCCTTGAATTTCATTCTAATACAATTTATGAGGCATTCTCCTTCTATGCTTCTTGAGATTTTCAATTTAGTGTAATTTATTCTTTGCTTACCTTGCTACAATGAATTTAATTATCTTTTTATATTAAACCTGTATGTACTTTTAGAAAATATACACGTTTTTATTATTTTATTGAATTAATCAAGTGTGAATTTTCTCAGAAGTGAAAGGTTTTAGGTGTGGGGGTGTGATAATTCAATAAATTTCCATTTTTTCAACCCTCATATATAATGTTTTAAATTTTTATGGGATTTAATTTATAATATTAACACCAGTTATGATTATTATATTCTAAATGTTTTTAATGGAAAGTATCTATTAAAAAGTGAAATTTTACTTTTTTCATTTTTTTCATGGAATATGAAGGGGATTATGGAATATCAGGAGAAACTTATAAAAAAAATATAAAAGTTAACACCATGTAAAAAATTACACACTGTGTAAAATTAAACAACCATAGGACTAAAATTAAAAACCATGTAAAAAGTACATTCCATGTAAAAAAATACATGCCTTGTAGTATTGAAAAATACATAGTGTAGATTCCATGAACTACATGGGTATGTTCAAGAAAAAATTTACATTCCATTTACTTTGGTACACACTATATAGTTTCAAAATTCTATAAATAAGAGATTAAATTATGGGTTTGGGAGGTTTTATTAAAGGGGAAAGGTGCTATCAATTTGGAGTCTTGTTTGACCAATATTTCTTGTTTTCTTTATTATTTCATTGTTTTTATCAATTAATGTTGTTTAGTTTAAAATTAAAATTATTTGTAGTGAATTATCAAGTTTTTAATTATAATTTATTTCTTGTTTAATATTAAACTTTTATTTTTGTTCACTTTTTTTCTATTTAATATCTTTCATAAATCCATCTCTATTATTCACCAGAATGATGGCTGGGTAAATCTACCTATCAAGGTAGTGCTAAAATTAGGGATTAATAAATGACAGAGAGAAAAATATTTATATGATTTTTTTGTAATTTTTTTGTGTCATACATCTTGTAGGTCCTGGATTATTAGAACACATGATGAAATTTATGGGATTCATGGATTATGAAAGAACCTAGAAATGAAATGGTCCATGGGTTGTTGTAAATTTAATGTTTTTTAATAGGAATTTTATTGAATATTATATTTTGTCTTAGGAAATAGCCAATGCTTGGTGGAAATCCTAACTAATCTATAAAGTATAAAAGAATTTTATTTAACATAAAACACTTTATGCTCGATGATATCAAATCAATGTTCCCTCTTCTTCAATTTCACATTGATTTTGTATAACCATTTTCAATTCTATTCTATATTCTTCTCATTAATTTTAAATAAAAAATTTAACCCCTATTTTAACATTCCATATTTTTTCAAATTATAAAAATATATACTTTTCATCCCTCCATTCAGAGTTCTTTAGAAGATGACATAAGGTTGTTTCTTTACTATAATTATTCTTATTTTAAAATAAATAATCAATTGAGTGTGTGAAAAAAACGCATTAGGAGGCTCTATCTATGAAAATATAAATACCATCCATGTATGTACTCCCTACGATAATAACCAATATAATACAGTAACCACTGAGGCCCCCCATGGTAAATCATAAATATGAAACCATGTGGACCCACCCCATGGTATCGATCATGAAGGTCCATCATATGAAAAAATATCCAGCTAACATAGAGGTCTTACCCTTTCCAAAAATCTATAAAGAAAATTATATGGAGGTTCACCCTAGGGTACCATCCACAGAGGTCCTCCCTATGATGAAACATTCATTCGACATGGAGGTCCACCCCATTCCAACAATCAAGAAAATTATAACTGTGGAATTCTACCAAGGTAATATCCATAGAGTCCCTCACCCTTCTGGTAATGAATAATCTAGTAACTCTAGAGGTCCTCCCTAGGTTACCCATAATAGTGGTCCTCCATATAATGATACATAAAGAAACTATGGAGGTCCTCCCCATGGTACCCATTTTGACATCCCACCCCACAAAAAAAAAACCCAATCGACACAAATTTCATCCTTACACAAAATGACTTAGTAGCCATGGAGTTCCGCCCCATGATGCCTCCTATTCATGAAAATATATCACACCAACACAAAGGTACTACCCATGTCAAAATAGTTATAAATTTACAATCTTATTAATAGGTACTTAAAAAACGAGATCTAACTACACTAACCACTCCATCATTAACTGGTGATGTTTCATTCCAATCAATGGGTGAGCTAAGAAAATGATCACCATTAGTTCCTATACCAGACCATGCAAGCAAGGATATATCCACATATATCAAAAGTGACTTCATCTTGTTTGATAAAGCTTTAGGAAAATGAAAATTGTTTCTATAATTGGTTAACAAACCAGTCATTGATGATGAGAAATATTATAACATCATGTGGTACAAGTTAGCCACTGAAAAAATTATTATCATGTTTTGGATCATTAACGCATATTAATATATAATTATTGATATTTTTAGAACAAATTCATACCCTACATTTTTCATAATATATAGGAAACATTCAAGTGTCTCAAGTATAAACACCTGCCTTATAAAGGGTATACTAATAACCTTAAATAATTAGTTAAACAAAGACTCCTGGTCAACCTTTCCAACCTATTGATATTTTGAAACCCCAAGTCTAGAAATAAATATGATAATTTTATGAATTTTTGATGAATAGTCTGAGGGAAATTTTTCGAATCATTACAAAAGATTACCCACATGTGTGTATCTAAGGATGGGGATTATTCATGCCATTATATTGAACCCCACTCATTTTTCAACATGAACAATCTCATAAAGTGGCCTGTAATGTCATCTTCTTAGATCATGTTCCAAGTATGAGGTTTGGAAATAAGAGATGAATTATTTGACAAGGATATAATATTCATAGATTATAGAAAATTAACACTTGAAGGGAATGAGTGATTGATAGAATTCTCCATCAATCTATGAGAAAATTTGAACTGGTAGTAAACCTAAGGCTCTAAAAACTCCTAAATATAGAATCACCGTCTATAAATAGGACCTTCCATTAAAAATTTCTAAAAGTTATACTACATATGGAACTCATAAATATATGTGATAAAAAATAAATGAGATTTGAAGTCACATATACAGAAACATAGGGGTAACCCCATCCCATATGTATACTGACATATTTACCCCCACTACTGTCCTTGGTGTTGTCGATCAAGAAAAGATATATCCTAATCGATTGTTCAACTCATTCTAGGAAATCTGTAATCTCAAGGCCGAAAAAATATCTATGGGAAAATATATAGTCATCTCCATTAATAGTTTGTGAATCAAACCCTCCACTGAGTTCACACTCAGTAGTGATCAAAAGAGATTTCCTTAGAATCACCTATCATGAGAAGTCTCTTAATTCATCTCAATAAGAGTTCAAAAAAGATATATTAAATCCTTATAAAGTTCAAAAATCTAAAAGTACCTATAATAAAGAAATTGAAAGAGTGGGTTATGATCGGACCTTTGATGGTTATTTCGAGATTGAGAAGGCCCATACATGGATGAGGAATTGATTCCTATAATGGGATTTACATAGGTAAGTGTGATCATTACTATATTTTATAATTCTATAGACCACTATGCTAGCAATTAACAAGAAAAAGGAAAAGGATTCATAGACAATTTTTTTTCACAAAAAGTTGTGTGATAATAGCGTATGTACCTGGAATCATAGAAAATCCCATGATTTAGAGACCCCTCATAATATTTCAATTTCGAACACTGAGTGATCTAATACAAATGATATAAGAAAGGGTATAGATACATTCATATCCCCCCACCACTAGTAGATGCTGAGTCTATACTAGTAAAATAA
Source organism: Viscum album (assembly GCA_963277665.1). NCBI lineage: Eukaryota > Viridiplantae > Streptophyta > Magnoliopsida > Santalales > Viscaceae > Viscum > Viscum album. The sequence continues at coordinate 446,850,572 of OY728126.1, read as the reverse complement.
TGAATTATCATGTATGAGTCCAAAATATAAAATGTTAGACAAATTATTACCTAGTTACTAATAGAAAACTTTTATTATGATTGTGATTTCTTAGATGATGCTGTCATAACTTCTTTAGCTGATCTTACTCAGCAAGGGGAGATCATTTGACCTATGAAATAATAATTGAGCAACCCGATCAACCTGAAACTACCTTAGCCTATTAATTTAGCAACATTACTAGTAAAATTCTAGAAGTTTCCTCTACTAGGATTACATAAATCATAGGCACATGCAAGTTAATCTAGTATATTCTCAAGTATTTCATATGAGGAAAACTTCAATATAAGAAAAATATCAAAATCAAAAATATTGGATCCTATTACTGATTTCATAAAGTTTATTAAAGGATGGTGTACCCCAATACAACAAAAGAAGAAACCATATCCTGAGAGGGTGGAATTGAATTCTACTCTCCCCAAATTTAGAATCCTTAATTTATACATATTTAATGGTACCAAATATCTAGAGAAACATCTTACTCATTTTTCATTTTGGTGTTGCTCAAAGTTAGAGACCCCAAAATAATTGGAGGTAGATAAGATTAGATATTTCTTACATACCTTATAAGGTCCCATGTTTGTCTAGTAAAACAACATATCAATATGATCCATCAATTTTTTAGAGGATCTTATTTTAAAATACCTATAAAATTTCAATCCCACCACAAGGAAAATAAAAACTCACAATCACTCTAATTTTAAATAGTGTAAAAATGAGAGAGTGAAATATTTCATTTCTAAATGGAAGGGTCTAACATATTCCTTGGGTATACGAATTCCCCATGAGTAGTTTATGCATATTTTTGTGAATAATTTATAGGATGATCGATCCAAACTTCTAATTTTATATAAGTATCCAATTAGATTCTAAGATTTTTCTATAATAATGAAATATTTGGAGGATTGTATCAGGAGAACCAATATGAAATCTTATCAAACACCACCATCAATAGAAAGGAATATTTGAAAATTAGAAATAACTACCATCACTCTTAAGCTATCATCAGTGAATAATTCATCTCCCAAGATAAAAATATTTAATATAGTTTCATGTTATAGGAAATAAAAACAATGCACACACACCAACACAAATGAAAAATATGTGATCAAGGAACAAAGGCATCATGACTTTGAGAATAGGAAGAACATGGTCTATTATTTTAGGATCAATCAAGTTACCAGGTACTTCATCTCAAATTTGTAAAAGGACATTATTACATTACTTGAAGTTATTAAACTTGATGAGGAAAGGCTGGATTATTTCTCTAATCACTAACTTTACCATTAAATGTTGGATAAAAATTTTTGGATTGATTTTTCTTCAATGACCTCCTTTAAAGAATGAAAGATGATGGAAGAGTAGTTTTGGATACCACAAGGAACATGTAACATATGTTTCAGCCACTACAGGAAAACGGCCGTTTAGTGGCAATTTTAAAAACCACCGTGAAATGCCTTAATTTTTTTTTTAATTTTTTTTAATTTTTTTTGAGGATTGCGGCGGGTTTTTAAAAAACCACCATGAAATAGCGGAGGTTTGGGTAAAACCGCAGCGAAATGAAAAGAAAAAAAATAAAAAAACACGAGAAACCTTGAAATCACTAAAACGACCATAACTTTTGATCCGGGCGTCCGTTGGAGCTCCATTACCAGTTAAATCAAAGTCATAAAGAGATATAGAGGTACGTATAATCAAAACCGTGAGACGGTCTAAGGTGCAGAAGATATGAGAGTTATAAGAAAGTTGAAAAAAGTTCTCCAACTTCAAACGACCATAACTGTCGCTCCGGGTGTCCGTTTAGGCTCTACTACATATTAAATCGAAGCCAGCGAAGAGAGCTACACACCAGTTCGACCCCAAAAACCCCTCCGAAGGCCTCCGAAACCCCATTTCCATCCCCAGTGTCCCGTCAAACTTGTCTTCAAACAGACCTAACTTTTGATCCGCATGTCATTTCGGACTCCTCCACCTGCCAGATTGTAGCTCGTTCCATGAGCTTCAGTTTGACTGGTCGCGGCGCCAACATACACTCATGGATCATAAGTTATGGCCTTTTTAGTGGGTATCGAGTTTGTTATGTTTTTCGATGCCTCGTTTCTAGCACCCGTTCCCCGTTATCTTTTTTTTAAATGGTCGTAACTTCCAATCCGCCTGTCCATTCAGACTCTTTCACCTATCAGGTCGAATATCGTTTCAAGATCTTTGATTTGACAGGTCGCGGATCTGAAATGGACTCTTGGATCATAAGTTATTTCTGTTAACGTGAGTCCAATGTTTTTGTCACTTTATGACCGTTTTGATGGGTTTTAACGGTTGCTCCATTTATTACTATTTATTTGGGTTTCCATGACTTTTTATCTTTATCAATGGTTTTTTTGGGTTATTATGATGATTATGTTGAATTCTTAAAGGGTTTTCTAGAGTTTTCATGAGTTTTCATGCGTTCTCATTCTTTCTAACGCCTCATTCTTCATGCTTCTCCATCCGATTTCATGCGTTTTCATGATTTTTCATCTCTTATCACGTCTTTTCATACTTTTTCATGTGTCTCATTTATTATTTATTATTCATTATTTATAATATACTATTTATTATCGATTACTTTCTACTGGTTATTTATTATTTATTATTTATATTTATTTAATATTTATATTTATTAAATATTTAATATTTAATATTTAATATTTATTATTTATATTTATTTATTATTTATTATTTATATTTATTTATTTATTTATTATTATATATTATATATTATATATTATATATTATATATTATATATTATATATTATATATTATATATTATATATTATATATTATATATTATATATTATATATTATGTATTATATATTATATATTATATATTATATATTATATATTATATATTATTTTTTATTTATATTTATTTATTATTTATTATTTATTATTTATTATTTATAATTATTTATTATTTATTACTTATTATTTATTATTTATTATTTATTATTTATTATTTATTATTTATTATTTATTATTTATTTATTATTTATTATTTATTATTTATTTATTATTTATTATTTATATTGACTTATTATTTATTATTTATATTTATTTATTATTTATTATTTATATTTATTTATTTATTTATTATTATTTATTATTTATTATTTATTATTTATTATTTATTATTTGTTATTTATTATTTATTATTTATTATTTATTATTTATATTTATTTATTATATATATTTATTTATAATTTATAATTTATAATTTATAATTTATAATTTATAATTTATAATTTATAATTATTTAATATTTAATATTTAATATTTAATATTTAATATTTAATATTTATATTTATCTATTATTTATTATTTATTATTTATATTTATTATTTATTATTTATTATTTATTATTTACTATTTATATTTATTTATTATTTATTATTTATTATTTATTATTTATTATTTATTATTTATTATTTAATATTTAATATTTAATATTTAATATTTATATTTATTTATTATTTATTAATAATAATATTTTATTTATTATGTGTTATTTATTATGAAATATTTTTTTATTTCTTATTTATTATTTATTATTATTTATTATTATTATTTATTATTTATTATTATATATTATATATTATATATTATTCATTACTTATTATTTATTGTTTATTGTTTGTTATTTATTATTTATTATTTATTATTTATTATTTATTATTTGTTTATTATTATTTATTGTTTATTATTATTTATTGTTTATTATTATTTAATATTTATTATTATTTATTATTTGTTATTTATTATTATTTATTTTTATTATTTATTATTTATTTATTATTTATTGTTTATTATTATTTATTGTTTATTATCAATTATTATTTATTATTTATTGTTTATTGTTTACTGTTTACTTTTTATTGTTATTTATTTATTATTTATTATTTATTATTTATTATTTATTATTTATTATTTATTATTTATTATTTATTAGTTATTAGTTATTATTTATTATTTATTAGTTATAATTTATAATTTATTATATATTATTTATATTTATATATTATTTATTATTTATATTTATTTATTATTTATTATTTATATTTATTTGTTATTTATTATTTATATTTATTTATTTATTTATTTATTATTTATTATTTATTATTTATTATTTATTATTTATTATTTATTATATATTATATATTATATATTATATATTATATATTATATATTATATAATATATATTATATATTATATATTATATATTATTTATATATTATTTATTATTTATTATTTATTATTTATTATTTATTATTTATATTAATTTATTAATTATTAATTATTAATTATTAATTATTATTTATAATTTATAATTTATTATTTATTATTTATTATTTATTATTTATATTTATTTATTATTTATTATTTATTATTTATTATTTATTATTTATATTTATTTATTATTTATTAATAATAATATTTTATTTATTATGTGTTATTTATTTTGAAATATTTTTTTATTTCGTATTTATTATTTATTATTATTTATTATTTATTATATATTATATATTATATATTATATATTATATATTATTTATTACTTATTGTTTATTGTTTATTGTTTATTATTTATTATTTATTATTTATTATTTATTATTTATTATTTATTATTTAATATTTATTATTTGTTTATTATTATTTATTGTTTATTATTATTTATTGTTTATTATTATTTATTGTTTATTATTATTTAATATTTAATATTATTCATTATTTGTTATTTGTTATTATTTATTTTTATTATTTATTATTTATTATTTATTGTTTAACATTATTTATTGTTTATTATTTATTATTTATTATTTATTATTATTTATTATTTATTATTTAATATTTAATATTTGATATTTATTCTTTATTATTTGTTTATTATTATTTATTATTCTTTATTATTTATTGTTTATTGTTTATTGTTTACTTTTTATTGCTATTTATTTATTATTTATTATTTATTATTTATTATTATTTATTATTATTTATTTATTATTATTTATTTATTATTATTTATTTTTTATTATCTATTGTTTATTATTTATTATTTATTATTTATTATTTATTATTTATTATTTATTATTTATTGTTTATTGTTTATTATTTATTATTTATTATTTATTATTTATTATTTATTATTTATTATTTATATTTATTTATTTATTATTATTTATTTATATTTATTTATTATTTATTTATAATTATTAATTATGTATTATTTTTTATTATTATATATTATTATATATTATATATTATATATTATATATTATTGAGTTTATATCTATTATTTATGTATTATTTGTTTTCTCAATTAATATATATAGGTATTTTAAATTCTGTTTATTAAACACATGACGAGCTTGTTGGAGTGGTAAAATCTTTGGAAAATATGCAAGAGGTTAGGGGTTCAAATCTCACCAAATGCAGTATTTCTTTATATTGCATGGGCATGTGCATGTTCATGGGATGTGCATGCATGAATAAATAAAATAAATAAAATAAATAAAATATATAAAATACGAAATAAATAAATAAATAAATTAAATAAATAAATAAATTAAATAAATCAAATAAATTAAATAAATCAAATAAATCAAATAAATAAAATAAGAAGAAAAACAATAAAAAAAATAAAAATAAAAAAAAATAAAAATAAAAAAAAATAAAAAAAATAAAAAAACCGCCGCTAAAAAACCGCTGCAAAACGTTCTCCGACGGTTTTGAAAACCGTCGCGAATAGTTTCCCGATGCACGATTTCACGACGGTTTTTCAAAACCGCCGCCAATCTATTTAGCGGCGGTTTAAACCACCGCGAAACGTAAAACGAAACCGCCGCTAAATGCCTTTTTTGCCGTAGTGAGCCTATATAAATAAAAAATGGAATTAAAAGAGGTTATAAATAAGAATGTGCAGTAATTCAATGACTTGATGACATAACAGTCAGTAAACCATGTACATTAATAATCTGAGCATGGAAGAATCGACCAGTCCTGATCTCAATTCCATCTGTAACTCTAAAGGCATCATATTATATTTCACAACCACTTAATAAACTATGAAATTTATGTATATGAAATAAGGAATAATATGAGGAACCCTGATAAGTCTCTAGGACAATCCAAACTCTTATGAAATTTATTCCTCCATCATTGGTAGGATAGGCATCACCCAACCAAATTGTAATTTACTCTAATAATGAACTCCAACATAGCTCTATCAATTTCATCTAAATAGTATATTAATATATTGGTGAAGAGGAATTCTATGAAATATTGTTTCCCATCAATCCTTATAGTGGTAGATATTGAGGCAAAGGAATACATAACTAAGGAAAATATTGGATTCGAGGTGTCATTCCTTCTAAAATCATACATGATATAAAAACTAAGATAAAGGTGTTGGGAAATCCACATAATGTATGATCATTAGTTTTTATAGTATAAGAACTTAAAAAATATGTAAATAAGCATATAAGAATATCCACTCCTAATCTTGGTGTACTAAAATGTAAAAATACTTTGCGCCATACTCCCCACACTAAGTCAACTTATTCAAAAAAATAACCTAAAAAAACTACACAAAACATTTAGGTAAAAAGAAATTAAAGAAAATAAAGGTAACAATTTGATTTTACACGGTTCATATAATTAAGTCTTCTATACATAGAATAACATTTATACCATTTTCATTGCTATTAGAAAATACAAATCTTATAAGCATAGTCAATAATTACAACCAATATTATTTTTACTTTTTTCACATTAAAATCCAGGCATCAATTACACAAGTGGTTCCACGTCTCATAAATAGAAAATTCCTTGCTGGTCACTTGGTTGCACCACATATGAAGTTCATGGACGACCCACCATTAAAGCTGGTGACTGATGATGGCCTATAGAAATCGACACATGGCCATTTATGTTCGGTAATCAGTGAAAGATTCATCTTCACTTTACCGCTAAACCATGAGAACCCTAATCATAACTTCCACTAAACAATGTCCGTTGAAGCTAACCACTACTCATCAGATGATACCATTGTTTGATAAATCATACATCTATTAAAAAAACCCATTGATGATACTTGAACCCCAAGACCTAGCTATTATATTATTATTATCCTTCTAGTATATTTAGTTTGGTACTTGAACATGCTTCACATTCTATTAATCTACCACTTTAAGAATTATTAAAGAAACTCTACGAAAACTCTCCAAAACTTTGGCATAAATGATCTTCTATAGTAAACATCAGTCAGTGTTTTCCATTTATGTCCATTCACCCAAGTACCAATAAGACACTATATTGCCTCAAAATTTCTTAGACTAAATCCCTAGTGAATATATCCACTAGATTTTTCTTCCTAGCTATTTTTTTCATCTCAATATCCTTGTCCTATAAAAACTTCTGGATGAAGTGATATTTTAGGTTGATGTGTTTTGTTCATGAATAAAACACCATATTTTTACCAATTTTATTGCACTTTGAATATTATAGTAGAGTAATCCTCTCTCATAGCTCCTTATGAACTCCTTTAATAGATGCCCCAAATATATCACTTCTTTCTTTGATTTTTTTTGCAACATATTATGCTCCCATTATAGAAAAATCTACCACCAATTGCAGCTACGAAAACCATCCCACTATCATTCCACCATTGATGAACATAAAACTATTTTTACTTTTATGAGTATCTAAATATCCTCCAAAGTATACATCAACATACCCCTAAAATGGATCATTCATTCTAAAACATAGGTCTAGATCAACCATTCCTTTGATATATACGATGATCCATTTCACAACTTTCCAGTGCTCTTTCCTTGAGATGTACATGAAATGGCTAATGACTCCCACTATATATAAAATTTCCAAGTGAGTTTAGACTATAGAATACATCAGGCCTCCTAACAATGATGAAAAATTAACCTTAGCCATGGGATTTTCCTAATCTTTTGACCTTGGAATTTTCTTATTAGATAAATTTAAGTGTCTGACCAAGGGATTTGTAATGGTTTACATTCAAACATACCAAACCTCTTAATAATCTTCTAGATATAGTCTCTAAAATATAACACAAAAAATATAGCTTTTCCATCTCACTCAATCCTAATACCTAATATTTTATTAGCCTCATTGAGATTTTTCATCTCAAAGCTTCCAGAAAACACACACTTCAGCTCCTGAATCCTTTTAATGTCTAGATCAGCTAGAAGAATATCATACACATAAAAAAGAAATAAAATAAAAATCCCATCCTAAAACTACTTTTAATAGAGACAATGGTCCAAATTTTTCTACAGGAAACCCTTCTCATCCATAAATGTATCAAACTTTTGGTTCCATTGTCAAGGTACCTACTTTAATCTATAGAGACTTCTGTTCAGTTTACACACCAAGCTCTCATTATACTGATCCATGAATCCCATTGGGTTCATCATATAAATTTCCCCCTCTAAATCATCATAGAGAATATATTTCTTTATATCCATTTTCTATAGTTGATTTTTTTTGAATACAACCATTTTGATCATTATCTGGATGGTAGTATGGTTAACTACTAATGAAAATATTTCAGAGAAGTTTATCCCTTATATTTTCTATAATATATATACCACCAAACTATCATTATACCAATTATTGTCATAATATTATTATTTTAACTAAAAGACCCATTTATTCTCAATTTCATTCATTCAACATAGTAATTTCATTAGCTCCCATGTTTTATTCACATATAGAAAATTTAAATCATCTTTTTTATCTAACTCCCACTTTATGAGATCACTAAGTCCTAAAAAGTCTTCTTGATTCTTAGGTTCCCGTATGTCCTTTAAAATAAATAAGTTCAAGTTATCTCCATACCTTTGAATTGGATTTTTGACTCTTTTTTTATCTCTATAATTCTCTTTATGGATCAACTCTATCCAGAACTTCAACTTCCAGAGTCTCAAATTTCAGTTTTTTAAATTAAGCCTCAGTATCCCTTGATTTCTCTCATATATCTTCCATTATTCTAGATGTCATACTTCCTATACTGCCATATTACTTCTCTAGATCATGTTTCCATCCAGATTCAGCATTCAGATAAACCTAGATGTTTCTAATTTAATCTTAGTCTTCAACTTTTTTCTCCACCAAGTTCTAATTATTGTAAAAGACTCATTCATTTAAGAGAACATTATAAATTTTGATGACTTTTTTCTTATCATCATACCTAAGTAAAAAAAACAAAATATTCATATCCATATCCAATAAAAAATTATTCCTTGTATTTTCCCTGATGTTTTTATTGATCATAAGCATCCACATGGATATATAAAAAACTCCCAATTACTTTAAGGTGATTGATTTTCACTATTTTAATAGAACATAATAGTTATAAAATGTCCTACCCCATTAGTACTATCAAAATTATATTAACTAATCACACTTCATAGTTGAACTCTTTTACCCAAATTTTGTTGGACATTCTTGAGTGAAATATCATGCTCCACACCTTCCCTATAAATTTATGGTTCATTATTTAAACTACACCATTTTTCTCAAGAATCATGGGTATGGAATTATCAAGTCTTATACCTTTTTTCTTATAGAAGTTCTGGAAGCTTCTTTCTCTATACTCACCTATATTTATAGACCTTATGTACATTAGTTTACTTCTAGTCATGTTCAATACCATTTTATTCCACTAAGAAAACAATTAAAATATATCATATTTTTTTATAAAGTAAACCCATGCCTTCCTAGAATAGTAATCATTTAATATCATAAAGTATTGTGACCCTACATGAGATCTGATAGCGATATTACCCCAAATGTCTATGTGAAAAAGTTATAAAATCTGACTCTTAGGTTTCCTTCCACTCAGATTTAATGACACCTTATATTAATTCACCAGTATAAAACTTTTCCAACTTCCAAATTATATATGATAGAACTTTAACATTCCCTTTTCTATAAGAAAATTCATGTTCTTCTTACTGAGATTCTTGAGACAAAAATTCCAGAACTCTGAACTCTCAGAAGTTAATGTTTCCAAAGTTGGCGCTCTATCTGATCTTTCATTCAGATATAAGGTTTCATTATTTATGATTCTATCTATTACTATTTACCCCTGAGTGATTTTAGACACTCTATTATAGAGGATTATTTCAAACACATCTTCATCCATACATCCCACAGAAATTAAATTTTTTTATAAACCTGATGTGTGCTAGATAAAGTTAAGATCAAGGTAACTTTTGTTCTTTATCCAAAACTTAACATCTCTATTACCCATGATTTAAAAATATTCATCATTGGATAAGTGAACCTTTCCTAACTTCCTAGACACATATTTTTCCATGAATCCTTTCTCCACATTGGACTGGAATGATAATAAAAAATAAATGATCCATGATTCCTCTAGAACATGCATGCTCAGTAGTAAACTATTACTAACTTAATATTCCATATATTTAATATACTTTGTAATTTTTAATGCTACCCATATAGTATTTAACCTTCCTTACCTATAGTATTTATTGATATTTCCTCTCTTACTATAGTGATGACATGTTGGGCTAGGGACATCCAAATTACTTTAATTCCTTTAAAATTATTTATAATATAATTCAATTTGACTTATTTGATGTAGATATTTTCATCCTATATCTTTTTTGAGTTCAATTCCTAACTATTCTTAGAATCCCCTTTGTCTAAGATCTTCATTTGGGATGATACCTTGAAAATCATTGAATACCAAATACGACTTCCTGTAAGAATTAATCATGGTAGTTACCATCACCTCCCAAATTTCCAAAAAATATAATAGCAATAGAAGTTCCCAAAAATATTATATAAAATTGATGTTAATATATTTGAGATGAAATCAAATCATGTTAAAATAATTCATGTGATTAATCAAAAATATATCTTCTAATTATACCATGTTGAAAAATCTGCACATAATAAACACAATGTTCATTAATGTTGGATTCTCATACATTCCCTCTAGAGTCTTCATCAACTCTATCATAGTCTTTACCTTCTAGATGTTAAAGGATATTTTTTTATCCAATGAAATCTAAATGAAACCAAGTGACTTACTATCCATCCTCTCCCATTATTCATTGCGCATCTTCCATGAGTTGAATCTAATAAATATAACTTATCTGTATTTTTGAATGAGATAATATTCCTTATATATTCTCTAGTATTTAATGATTTACCATTTAATTTTTCTATCTATACCTTACCTTCTTCAAATGTCATACCTTACAATACAAGTAAGACCCCATTGAATTGAAAAACCTCCAATAAAAGAGAATGTTACTTGAATATACTGGAAAGTGTGTACAAATGATCTATAAACTAAACTATGATATATGTTTTGGGAAACCTGTATAATATTTGATCACTGTATGTTATAACACTAAAACTTAACAAATATAGATATAAGAATCAGAGAGATACACTCATAAAAAACTACATAAAATATTCAGGTAGAAACAAAAAAATAAAAATAAAAATAAAAATAACACTTTGATTTTATATAGTTTATAAAATTAATTCCAACATCCATGAGAGAACACTAGTACCATTTACATTACTATAATACAATTAAAAGATTAAAAAAATTCACTAATTAAAACCAATATTAATTTTAGATTTTTAAATTAAAATTTAGTAGTCACCTATAAAAATGGTTCCACCTCCCCTAAATAGAAGAGGCCCAATAGGCCATATAGTTGCTCCACCATTTGAAGTTCATGGATGACCCACTATTGAAGCTAGTTACTATTTATGGACAGTAAAAATCAACACATAACTACCAATTCCTGGTTATTTGTAATATATTGCTCATCCATTTAAATATAAATCATGATAACCTTGATCATAACTTATACTAAACAACATCCACTAAATTTGACCACTTCACATGCCCATCAAATGATACCATCATTTGATTAACCTATTATCCATTTAATAAACCCACTGCCACTTCCTGAACCCCAAGACTGAGCTATCATTTGGTCTGTAAACTTTTTGATAGACTTACTTAAACACCCAAACATGATTCATATCCAAACAAAAAGAACTTTAATAGGACCAATAGGAGTATTAATCCAATATTAGAACCTCTAATTCTCATCCTAATCTTATATGAACAATATATAGATTAACTAATTGACAATATCCAAATCAAGCTTGTGATGTTATGGGATCAAGTTTTTCTAATTCACAAGTAATGATAATTCCTAAGAATATAGAAAAAGGAGAATCATTTTTTATCCAGCTCAATATTCCATTCGTAAAACCTAAGATCAAGTTCTTATTAGAGAAAATAGACCTTTTTCTTTGAAATATGTTTAATTACACTATCTATTTATTATCTTAACATGATTTTCAATTCTGTATGCCCTTATTCTATCCAAATAACTGAATGTGGTCCTTATTGAGGCATTATTAGATCCTTAAGAGTTTGTGATCAAAATAGACATATACAAAACACATATGATCAATATTTAATCCATTAAATATCATATAGTCATTTATTTTATAGATCAATACTGGGATATAACCATATAAAGTTATATCATACCATTACATGTGTCTGATAAACTCAATGAAATAAATATTCATTAATACTTAGTGTAAAATGACTCATGAATCAATATTATTCTATCATGGACCCATCATTGTTTGGGGTTTAGAGAAGGTGAATTATCTATTTCTGATTTATAAATTAAATCATTTGAAAAAAATGAATAGAAACCCTTGGGGGAAATCATATTGAAACCCCTATCTTGAGACATCATGTCTAATTTAGAGTTTATGGTGGTTTATCAAAACATTGCCTTTAATGCCTTATTGGGAAGACCATAAATTTTTCTACATATAATAATACTTTATTCATACCACCACTTCCTAAAGCACTATATTGATTAAAATGTAGGGATAATTTTTTATGAATATCCCCATTTTTATTTCTACAAGGATTGATATGTCAATGTGAGGTATTACAAAAGAGAATAGAAAAAAATATAGTTGAAAGATACAATGAAAGTTTCCTCTCTTAATGGGATAGATGATTCTTTTATAAACCATTTAAATAAGGTGAAGGTAAGTTTTTTACTCACTATACATTACATTGAAGCAAAAAATCCAATTTGTAGAATCATAAGGTTAATCTAGCCAAAGGGTATAATCCCTAAATTACTTTATTCTCTTATTATAGATATAAAAACACATCTATTGAACTATCCTCATCCTTAGGATACTTGTTTTTGTACAACTAATGCATATAGGTCATGGTTTTGACTATTTATATTAGAATAAAGTATTAAATAAAATTCAATCAACGTATCCAAGAAAAAGCGATCATATGAAAATTCACTACCATTATAAAACAAAAGGGTTGAGTACCTTTATATTCATTCACATGGTATCCACTAATATCAAAGAAATTTCATCTATTTCCAATGATTTTAGTCACTTTTGAGATGATAACATATATATGTGATTTTCTAAAAATCAATAGGTTGATTCATCCTCCACTCTTGATGCTTATGAAAGATAGGATCTCAGGTTCACCACTCTTTCCTTTGAGGAAGGCATTTCCACCACTGTTGGTGAGCTTACACAAGTATATTTTGGTACAGATGAAGACCCATGACCCACTCTGATTAGTGTAGCTATGTCTTCTAGGGAGAAATATCAATAAATTTATTTTCTCAAGAAACCTCAGAGTATATTTTCATATAGCTACATAGAGATGTTGGGTTTAATCCAAAGTCTATATTTATCACTTGTTTTTTATAGCTAAGAACCATATTTACAAATAAGTAACTAAGAGAATTCATCCATATCATGGTTACAAGGTAAAATAATTAGTAAATATGTTGATCAAATATATTTTCATCCACGAGGTCTAGTATCCTAAATGACTAGACAACATTTTCCTTGTTAAGAAGAAAATGGTAATACCAGAGTATGCTTTAACTTTAGGGACATAAAATTTCATTACTCAAAGTATAAATTCCTTGTCCTAATGAACCATTTGGTTTTCAAGACATATTAATCATGGATGGAAATTCCAATTATAAAAAAATTAGAATGTCTATTGATAAAAAACCTATTTCTTTTAGGGTTCATTAAGAAGTATACTATTATAAGGTGTTGCCTTTTGGTTTAAAGAATGATAGATCCACTTATCAATGGGAAATACATAAAATCTTAAAACTAATTATTGGAAAGACTATTTAATGATACATTGATGTTTTTTTCATGTAATAATGAAAATTTAAAGATTAATTATCTAATTTAGATGTGATATTATGTAAAATTTTACTACACAACTTGAAAATTAATCCGCTGAAATATTTTTTCAAGGTTGATTTTGGGGAATTTCATAGATTTTTAGTCTTCTATAAAGGCATTGGGGTCAATCCCAAAAATACTAGATCAATAATTCACATTCCACCTCCTATGAACCTATTAGAGTTGAGATCCCTTTAAGGGAGCCTCCCTTATATCATACGCTTCATTGAAAACCTCACTAAATTTTTTATACCATTTATGAAGAAAATGAAGAAGGGTGAAATGTACCAGTGGGATGAATATTTCCAGAATTATTTTTTAAATATTAAGTAATTTCTCTCAAACCTTTTAGTTTTGATGCTACCAATGGATGAAAGTCTATTATCTTCTATAGGGAATATCTGGAATGGTCACTTGGTTATTTTCTCACAAAAAATAATGATAAGACCAAAGAAAATAACCTTTTCCATCCTATCTAGTAAATATTTAAAGATAAGAGACTATATAACACTATTAAAAATAACTTCTCTATATTAATCTTTATGTTATAGAATATATGTTATTATTTACAACATCATGAGGTTCAACAGATATACCAACTTGATCAATTAAAATACATCCTAGGTTATCTTATATTGATTGGATGATTAAAAAGGTGGGATGTTATCATCCAATAGTTCAACATCCATTTTTTTCTAAAATGAGACCAAAGGACATGCATGGGTATATTTTCTAATAGAACATGCTTCCCTAGAGAAATTACCCTTATATATAGAATTACTTGATGATAAGGTTTTATCTATTTAAAAATATTTTCAAATATGGTAAATATACATTAATAGTTATTTATGGATTCTAACTAGAAGTAAAATTTAAGACCCAAAATATCAATTGAGTTAGTTTGGGAATTAGGTTTATATCTCCATAAAAAGTGATCTTATAGTAATTTTTCCTCTATTCAGAGGTATGCACCAAAAATGAGGTGGAATACTAACCCCTCATCATAGGCTTGGAATTATACGTATAAATATTAGTCTCTCAGATAAAAATTAGATGTTACTAAATTTTTTTGATGATAATATACTATTAATAAAGAGGAAATAATTCCCTTACCTAACCACACATGAGAATTGATAGATCAATTTCCTTCAAAGCTGGTTCTGTCTCACATTTTTGATTCATATAATACCTAAGCAAATAGATCAAATGATTTATAAATGTCTATTACTGACCTAGATCAAGATGAGATGATTATCCAAATTTCACACCAGAGAGTGGTTATTTTTTTCATCAATAAGAGGATATAAGAAACTAACTAGGTTGATCAACCTTGTCTCAAGCTAGATATTCATCCTTAATAATTGATATGGAAATAAATTAAATTTAACTAATAGTTTAATACCTCTAAACTGATATTATTTCATAAAAATGAGTCAATAAATAATATATTCATTAATGGGAAGTGAAATTTATCCTCTATGATAGCCATAATTCCAAAAAATTCTTTTATAATTAAGGTTTTGATAGGGTCCTTCTTAGGTGAATCGATTGCATAGAAACCATCATGGTTACACTAGATATCCACACCAAAACATTTGTCATGTATCAAAGAGGTTTTGAGATCTTCATCAAATAAAAATTATTGAGTAATTTTGGCTACTATTAATGTATGATTATATTGAATTCACAAAAATATATCACAAATGTTAAGTGAATTATAACCTTATTCATCAAATTCTATAATTATTTAAATTTTCCAAATATTCCTAGTCATTTTATATGTGGGGGATAAATTTTATGAGTCTATATCATTAAATAACCATTAGATAATTCAAATTCATCATCACTACCATAGATTTATTTTCTAAGTGGGATGAATCTGCACCCTTGAAAGAAATAAAGACAAGGCCTATGATAATTTTTTTGAAGTCTAACATCATAACCATATTTTGAGATCCTCATACCATCATTACAGATAATGATATAAACTTCTGTGTATGTGAATTTAAGAAGTTTTATTTAAAAACAGTATCCATTTAAATCATTTATAAAACTATCATACTACTACAAATGGATGAATAAAGGCCTTTAACAATAATTTATTGAATACCCATATAATATTTTAGTTAAGGATATTATTTCATATCCTGATAAAATTTTAATGATTTTTGTTCTCACTGCACCACCATGTGAACCCCTATATAAGAAAACCCATATTTTCCTTTGTACAGGACTAAAGCAATGTTTCCTATTGAGGTTAAAGTTTCCTCACTTTAGAAAACCATTTGTGATCAACTGATAGAGGATGATGAATCATAAATTTGGTTAGATGAATTGGAATAGCTTGATGAGAAGAGGTTTCAGGAATTATATAGACTTGAGGTTCATCAGAATCACATATCCAAATAATTCAACATGATTTTTTTTCTCTAATCATTTTTATGTAGAG
Organism: Viscum album; assembly: GCA_963277665.1. Taxonomy (NCBI): domain Eukaryota; kingdom Viridiplantae; phylum Streptophyta; class Magnoliopsida; order Santalales; family Viscaceae; genus Viscum; species Viscum album. The sequence goes on along the minus strand of OY728126.1, from coordinate 446,833,735 downwards.
TTGGTGTTATCACTAAGAATGATGGTGATACTAGGAATGAAACCTCAAAAACTAGAGTAAAAATGGGAGATAACTTACATAATATAAAAGGTTTAATATAATGGAGCATACTCATTGAACATAATGTATGGATAATGCATTATTCCTCCCACCATTAAAATGTTTCTTATAGAGACCCTACTTTTTCTTACATTACTATTACATCATTTTAAAAATAAACAACATAATAGTGTTAAAAATATGGGATAAAATGGCTTAGTGTCTTGAAAAAAATTAGGATTATATATAACTTTTAAATAATAAAACATAAAAATTATTTAATTCCTTCTTCTCTAGCTTCTTAGTGTCTTTTTCATTCACCTTAGTACAAGTAATCATGTGAGGATATACATCAAATAATGGGGTGAGCTAAAATACCATTAAGAGGATAGATAAAAACATGAATCAATATAACATGGCTGAGAATAATCATAATAATCATAGTTATGAGGTCATCATCATATTAATGAGAGGAAAAAATTAAGAAAAGGCATGAAATGTGGGAATACATAAAAATGAAACATCATGTCTTAGTGGTCAAAACCACACATAGTTGTTAATAGAGCTAGCATCATGTTCACACATAACATATGTAAATAATCATAACATAATAATAATTTTGAAAAAATATAGAATAATTTTCATGCAAATTTCACATTATCTCATGAGATACGTCACATTACCCAATTCATTGTAGTGCTATATAATTTCAGGTGCACCCGTCACATCATAACATTTACATGATCATGCATGCCGCATAGAACATATATTAATCTTAGACATAAAATAAACCATGGAAATGAATTAGTTTAATTTAATAAAGAATAAATTAATGAATATACTTTGGAAAAAAACTTAATAACATTATTGGTATAGGAGTCATCAATCTCGAGTGAAGAAGAAAAAATCTCAAGAGAATTAAAAGATGTGTTTCAATAAAGAAGAGTTATTTTGGAAAAACATTTGAATTTATCATAAAATAAGATTAGAAAAATGTATATACCATAAAAGAAAAGGTAATAACAATGAAATTATATTTTATAAGTATAAAAATAACATCTACACTGAAATTTGGCACAAAATAGGAATAAACCAGAGACAGAAAATCGGGTTTGAGAATCCCCTTACCTTATGTCCAATGATTTATTCACTTTAATATACTAGATAATCAAATTATATTCATTAATTAATAAATATATAACCTATTATATATGTATTTTATTTATTATAATTTTATTAATTTCATTTATGTCCATTATAATGAGTTATATATTTCAATTCTATTGTTCAGGAGTGTTCGTTTCTTGGTTTTTTCATGAAAGGTTTTCTTCTATACATGCATGGAAAATTATATAAAATGAGGATAATTATACAGAATTGAAATTATATAATATTAAAGAAATTAAATAGGTTTAATTGGTCATATATATTATTTTTTCAATACATGATAATTATTCATTAGATAAAATGTTAATGATAATCGTTTAGATTAATTTTGGTGGTTTTTGATCACAACATACTCATTTTGTTTTATTATTTAATATTATGTAAATATGTTAGATTCAGAACATAAAAAATGTTGTAAAATATATTTTAAAATATTTTACAACCATTATAATGGTTTTATGACCATACTTAAATGTGTTAAAATAAAATGAAGATGCATCATCCACGATGGCGGTAAATTGACACAACACAGATGATATTTTAATTTTTGGAATAAAAGGAAGAGGAGAAGAGGCGTAATGATGGAATATTCCATTAACCTAATAAAATTTAAATATATATAATATAATATAGTAATCATGACACTTTGATAAGGTGATGTGATGAGAGAATAGGAAAAGAAAATAACTTGAAAAGAAATACAAATAAAATGAAAGAGGATTTTACCTCTTGAATCCTCCTCCTTGAGGACCTCCTTAGGAAAATTGGTTTTAGTATTTTGTTGATACCTATTAGATTTATATAAGAGTATTAGTGTGATGTTTTTACAGTATTTGTATAAGCTTTAAGTCTTTTTATTTGTGAGGAGAATACGTGGTGATAGTTGGTATTTATAGTGGAGGGGAGGGATGTTTTATGATTAATTTATTCATTAGTTTATTATTTTGGATCAAGACTAAGAATAGTTTGAATATTATTAATAAATATATTAAATAATTAAGGGTATTTCATGATTATTTTTCTTATATTAGTGATGAATCAAGGAATATTACATTTAACTAATAATGTACATATACCATAAATTATAGTATTTTATTATTCACAAAAAATTCAACTATTTTAGAAAAATACCAAAAAACCTCATTAACTATTTTTCGATGTGTATAATTCAAAAATGAAATCCATTTTATGAAAATAAATTTTTAAATATGAGAAATTTAAATTTTAATTAAAATCATAATTTATTAAAAAAATATTGATTTTAAAATTATAACTGATTTTATGACACTTTGAAATATTAGTTAAGGTCTCATAAAATTATCTTATAATCATAAGAAAAAAATATTCATTTATGAATATATTTTGTAAAAATATATTTTCTTTTAAATCATTATATTAATTATAAAATTTTAATTAACTATTTATGAATTACAAAAATACCAACGCTTAATTTATCATTTCTAAAATATTTATTTATTTTTAAAAAGATATAAATATTTAATATTTTCATTTATAAGATAACCAAATTTTATTTACAATTTCATAGGTGAGGTTACTATTCTATTGGCTGATTTTCTATTCCCAATGGTCACATTACTATTCTAAGGGTCAAGTTACTATTTCATCGATATAGGTTCCTTAAATTTTATAAATACCTATTATTTTATCCATTCTTTATTTATAAAGTTTTTTATATTTTTTATGTTTGTGATTTTATGTGATTTATGCTATATGTAATAATTATAATAGGGGAGTTTCCCTTGATAAAATTTTGGATTGTTACATTCTTCCCCCTTATGAAATTTCATCATCAAAATTTCATTTTACAAGCTAAGATGAGAACAGGTGAGGGTACTTCTCCTTCATCAATTCCTCTAGTTCCCATGTTTCCTCTTCATACTTATGGTTTTTCCATAGTACTTTGATGAGATGCGTATTCTTGTTGCGTATAACTTTATCTCTATGGTCCAAGATCTTCACTGGATTATCCTCATAAGAGGGATCATTTTCCAACTATGCCACCTCTAGATTTAGTACACGTGAAGTATTTGGTATGAACTTATTCAAGAGGGATACATGAAATACATTGTATACTTGAGACATGGTAGGTGGAAGTACTAGTCTATTGGCAAAAAATCTGACTCGATCAAGAATCTTGAAAGAGTCGATGTACCTAAGAGTTAGCTTTCCTTTATTCCCAAATATCATAATCCTCTTCCATGAAGATATGTAGTGGAATAACATATCTCAAACATTAAACTCTAGGTCTCATCGATGATTATCTACATAACTTTTTTGTCAACTTTGGACTGCCTAGATATGCTACTAAATTATTTTTACCTTTTATACATTTTATTTGACTATTTTAGGTCCCAATAGCTTATATTCACCAAATTTATCCCAACATGTCAGTGTTATTCATCTTTTCACATAAAAGGATTCATATGGATCCATTTAGATGCTCAAGTGGAAAATTTTTCTGTAATAGAACTCGACTAGAGGTAGATGTTGGTCCCATCCTCCTTTGAAGTCCATAGAAAATGTTCTCAATAAATCTTCTAGTGTCTAGATAGTTCGTTCATATTTTTTATCAGTTTGAGGAAGATAAGTTGTACTGAAGTTCTGCTCAGTGTTTATAGCATTTTAAATACTTTTCCAGAACATAGTGGTTAATCTCAGATCTTGATTTGATACAATCGATAGTGGTACTTAATGTATCATTATCACCTATATGATTTATATCTATGAAAGTTGATCTAGTGGGAAATTATTTTAAATTGTGTTAAAGTGTGCTGTCTTTGTAAGACGATCCACAAAAACCCATATAGAATTAATCCCTCTGGATGTCTTTGGAAGTCCAGTAAAAAATCCCATGGTGATGTTTTCCCATTTCTATATTGGTATGGGTAATGGTTTCATCATCCTGATCATGGAAAAAGATGTCTAAAAAATCATATCATAATAAAATTATGAGAGATGTATGATATCAATCAAATAAAATAATTCAAGAGTTAATCATGTCAATAATTCTCCACGTGTGTGTGTGACAACCATTTCATGCTATTATTTCCACTTTCTATCGAGTAAATATAGGTTATTTTAAAATTTTTCTTCTTATATGATGCTTTCCACCTATCTTTCCCTACATCCTTTACAATAAAATTTCAATAACCACCCACTTAAGCATTCCCAGAATTGAAACCATAATCTTCTGACCTAGATATCCCCATATGTTTTTCATTTCATCACCCCTCAATGTTTATTTATTTATTTTTTTGGTATTTTTTTATAAGGGCATACAACATTTGGATAACAGGTACACACACATAGGTTAATCTAGTACAGTAATGAAATAGACCAGATAAGGAATGAAGATATGGAAAAATCATTTTTGAAAGTAGAGAAAAATTAAACTAACTTATACTTACCTTCTATTAAGTAATACATTTTCACACATCGTGGTTGGGTGTAAAGATGTGTGGAGAAATTAAGTGACACAATTTTCCCTTAAATTATTCACCCAAAGGGTACCATTCTTCTAAAAAGTTTCAAAATGATACAAACATTTATATCATCGAGAAACAACCAAATTTTAAGAGAAAGTCACACCAAAATGTTGAGTTCATGCTGAAATGTACATTTCATAAAAAAAATTGAATGTAAAAAACATGAAATAGGGAAATTTCTCATGCATTTTCAATAACTTCCATGATTAAGTAGGAATCATTTTCCATGATAAAGTGGGTATCACAAATTAACATTCCAACACAAAATTAAGGGGGAAATGAGGGGGGAAAGTGAAAATACTATACAACAAGCGAAAAAGATAAAAATCAAGAAAGACATTGAAAATTCCTAACTATCCTAGGAATGTACCCATCCCCCACACCAAGATCATGCAATTTACTTACTGTAATAAAAGAGAATGTGGTAAGGAAGGATAAAACTTGGTGGGTTTCATCGGTATGATACTTCTTGAACTTGGATTTCCTCCATCGAGGACTCCAGAAGGGCTTCATGAAAGTGCTTAAAGCCGCTACACATTGAAAGTGAAGGTTTTCTTCATTTCTTAATTTTGTACCTAAATGAAACCAAATGGATATAAATTAGTAATAGTGTATGGTTCAAACCAGCAGTAAATAATATTACCTGGATGTAACTTTAGCCTTGCTTTGTAAAGGAGGACCTTCTACCCAATGTGGAATTGATGGTGAAGGATGAGATGGTCATGGAATGCCTTGTTTTGGTCATTATAAATTCTGGATTTCTCATATGAATCTATACATATTTCCTCCATCTCCTAAATCTGCAACTTCAATTGAGCACCTGAACCATAAATATTAGAATTTCATTTTTTGATGGCCTAGTAATCCCAATGCTCTATCTCAACAGGGAGGTGAAAAATCTTTCCAAACACTAGCTTATATGGTGACATGTTAATGGGAGTTCTGAAATCAGTATGGTAGACCCATAATGAATCATTAAGTCTAAGGCTCCAAGCTTTTCTATTGGGATGAACCATTTTTTCAAGAATTTGTTTTACCTCTATATTCAACACGTCAGCTTAACCATTGGTTTGTGTGTGATAAGTAGTAGACAATTGATGCCTGAACCCATAATAATGTAAAATAGATTGCATTGTTCGATTATAGAAATGAGAACCCTGGTAACTGATGATAAACCTAGGTAATGAAAACCTACAAAAATTTCGGGATCTCAAAAATTCCACAATAGTATTGGAATAATCAGTCCTTGTGGCATGTTATTCTACCCTTTTGACACATAATACACTTCCAAAATAATGTAAAGGTTCCCAAATGAATTGGGGAGTGGTCTCATAAATTCAATTCCCCAAGCATAAAAAATTTCATGGAAGAGCAAGAGATGTTGTGGAATTTCATTTCTTTTAGATAAATTCCCCAATATTTGATAGTGAGAACAATATTTAAAGAATTCATGGTCATCCCGAAAAAGTGTTTTCCAAAAGAGTCCAGAATCAAGGAACTTGCGAGCAGTCTGTTGGGGATGAAAGTGTCCCCCATAAGCAAGAGTGTGGTAGAACCTAAGGACAGACTGAAACTATCTATCAAGAACACAATGCCTAAGTAATTGATCACTACATGTGTGCCAAATGTAGGGGTCATCCCAAATGTACCAATGAAACTCATGTTTTAGATGGCCAGGCACGTTTTTGTTGAAATTAGTAAGAATGTAAGATGTAACCAAATAATTTACAATTTCAGTATACCAAGGAATAGAATCTTTCACTCGGTATAGTTTCTTATCAGGAAAAATTTCATTTATAGGAATATAGGGGGATGAGTCAATGTCTGAGGATAGGAGGATCATACTGATATGGTCATCCACCAAATTTTATGCTCTTTTTTTATCTCTAATTTCTAGATTTAATTTCTAAAGGAGGAGAATCCAGCGAATGAAATGTGGTTTGGCTTTTGGTTTCTTAAGGAGATACTAGAGGGTTGCATGTTCTGAGAACACAATGAATTTGGACCCTAAAATGTATGACCTAAATTTATCTAAGGAAAACACAATGGAGAGAAATTCTTTTTCAGTTATGGTGTAGTTTTCTTGGGAAGGGTCCAAACTACACAAAGCATAGGCAATTCCATGTGGAGCTCGATCAAACCTTTTTGATAAGACTGCACCAACTACATAGTTAGAGGCATCACACATGAGATCAAATGGTAAATACCACAAAGGTAGTTGGATTACCAGGGGTGATGTGAGACTCATTTTAAATTTATTAAAAGCATCCTCACATTGTTTATCAAAACAATTTTTTTTGGATAAATTAGGAGATGGAGAGTGTAATCTTACTAAATTCACGAATAAAACAACGATAAAATCTAACATGACCTAGTAAATACCACACATACCGTACATTTTTGTGGAATGATAGAGAATAAATTACATCCAATTTTGATTTATCAACTTGGATACCATCCCCATAAATGACATACCCAAGTACTATACCTTGTCACAAAATGAAATGGAATTTCTCATAATTTAATACAAGATTATTTTTAATACAATGATGTAGGGCATAACCTAAAATACTCAAACATTAATCAAATAAGGAACCATACAAAGTGAAATCATCCATGAATACTTCCATGAAATTATCTAGGTAATCTGAAAAAATACTAACCAAGAATCGCTGGGAATTACTAAGAGCATTACACAGACCAAATGAAATCCTTCTATATGCAAATGTGCCAAAGGAGAAAGTAAAGGTTTCCTTTTCCTGATCCTCAGGGGAAATATGGATTTGAAATTATCTAGAATACCCATCAGGAAAATTATAATGGGACTTCCCTACTAGCCTCTCTAGTATTTGGTTAATGAACATCAATGAGAAATGGTCCTTTCTAGTGTGTTGGTTTAATCAGCGATAGTCTATACAGACATGCCAACTATTATTCACATGAGTTGGAACCAATTAATTGTTTTCATTTTTAGTGACCATAAGAATAGTTTTCTTAGGAACTAATTGAACTAGACAGACCCATTGGATATCAGAGATGGGGTAAATTATTCTAGATGCCAATAATTTTGTTACCTTCTTTTTGACAATATCAAGGAGGTTTCAGTTCAATCAAAGTTGTTCTTGACTCACTGCTTTAGCCTAATCATTTAACAATATATGATGCATGAAAATTTATGGGATAATACTAAGAATGTCAGTAAGTTTACATCCCAAATCTTGTTTATACTCCCTCAAAAGTTTAAGCAGTTTTAATTCATGCTTAGGAGGGTGTGAACTAGCAATAATGACTGGAAAATTGTTTCTATTCTCAAGATAGGAATATTTTAAATCTTGAGGAAGTTTTTGTGGTTCCAATTTAGAAGGTTGTTGGATTGATGTCAGTGTGTGTGAAATTGAGAGGTCATTAATATCATCTAAATGCTCAATGGTATCATCCTCAAATGAGGAATGAGATTTTATAAGCTTAATAGTATCATCGATGGTCATTAGATCCTCAATGTTCAAGAAATTATCAATTAAAAAAATGCATGAAATTTTTCAATAAAAGTACAAAATTCTATGAATGATTCATTTCCTATCATTTCAATCAACTATGAAAACTATGAAAGGGTTTTTTAGGACTGAAAAGAATATTTTTCAAGGTAAGGGAGTACATCTATAGAGTTAACAGAGAGGAATATGAATGTTCTTATGATGGGCGATTCATGGAATCAAGGATGTTGAAGTGGAAAATGTCACCACAAAACTCCATAGATAATGTACCATTGTGGACATTAATTATGGTTTTGGTTGTTTTTAGGAAAGGTATCCCCAATATAACTAGGGCACGCCCATTCATCCTATCATCTACTATTTTAGAACATAAAAATCAGGTGGAAAAATTAAAATTTTCACCCACACAAGAACAACCTATTACACACTAGAGGGGTGTGAAGTATTATGGTTTTATAGTTAAACAAAAATTCTCATGGGCTTCAATTACCTGAACTATAATGAAGAGTAAATGGAGTGAGGCATCACATTTATAGAGGCACCTAAATAAATAATAACATTGGAAAAGGAATACTTCCCTATGGTGCATGGAATTGAGAATTTTTCCGGATCATTTAATTTGGTGGGAAGTGATGGATCTATCAATGACGACAAATTCCTCCCCAATCTCACCTTCTCATCACCTCAAAGTATCCTTCGGTGTGTAAAAATATCTTTCATAAACTTGGCGTATCTTGTAATTTTATTCGTGGAATCGATCAAGGGGATGTTTACCTATAATTTTTTGAAGGTTTATAAGATTTCTCTATCAAGTTTCATTTATTTTTGTTTACTTAGTGGGGTTTCCATTTGGGGAAATGGAAGAGGAATGGTTGGGATAAGTTACTCATCATAGACACACTCTTTTCTTTAGAAGGGTTTCTCTCAGGACAAGGTTTTTCAACATTTGGACTAATTTCAGCGGTTTGAAAGGTATTTTTCTTAGGAAGGGATGAATCTAAAGGAGATATCATTTATATTTTAAGTTCTTTTCCACTCCTAAGGGTGATGGATCAGAAATTTCCCTTATCCCTTGGGTTGAGTAGTGGTTGAGAGGGTAGTTTAACCGACCCATGAATTTGAATTTCGCCCACAGAGTTAGCGAGTTGGTCTAATTGGATTTTTTGGTATTGTATGGATGATTGAGTGGTTTGTTGGAATTAGAGATTGTTGGAAGCCATTTGTTTCATGATGTATTCTAGTCTAGGATCGAGTTTTGAAGGGGGTTGTTAGAAAGGCCTTTGGGGTGGTTAAGGATTTATGGGTGGTGGTGGATGACTACTCTACCCCAGTTGGTTACATGGTTGTTTATGTTGGTTTGAATACCCCCTTACCTATAGGCTTGGATTTTTTCCACCTAGGGTTGAATGGATAATAATGTTCTTGCCTAAAGGGTTGGTTAAAGGGGCGTCCTGGGAATATTTACTCAAAACTCTCAGATATTTCTCTTAGTTGAAGGAATTGGTCAGAATAGTTTGTGTCAGAAGAATATATTACATAGTGGATGGGAGAAGGAGATTGGGGTTTACATTTGGAAATAGTAAGTTATCAAAGAAGGGTACTTACCTGCTCAAACTTTGTGTCCACCTTCTTCTCGAATTCAATTGATTGTACATCATGGACACCTCGAATGGGTACACTGGACCTTGAACCAAATTTTTGAGTATTTTGTTCAATGTTATCAATCAAGGTTCTTGCAGTAATTGGGGTTTTATCAACTAGTGCACCACCTGTATTATCATCAATCATATTTCAATCAATAGGAATTAAACCTTCATAAAAATACTATATTAAAAGTTGATAACTTATTTGGTGGTGTGGGAAACTTAAAAAAATCCTTCTAAATATTTACCATTATTCATGAAGTGTTTCTCCTTGTGATTTTCTTATACCACATATTTCTTTCCTTATAGTTATAGTTCTAGAGGCTGTGAAGTATTTTTCAAGAAAAAGATGTTTCATTTATGCCCAACCTCTTATTGGTGAATTATCATAGTAAATACAATATTTTACAGTATATTCTAATGAAAAAGGGAATACCCTAAGATTTACTTGTTTTTAATCCACATTATCAGGTTTTGAGGTTGAACATATAGTGTGAAATTATTTTAAATTCTTATATGGGTATACTCCAGCGAGTCCATGGAAGCTTGGTAATAAATGAATTAAACCAGATTTATGTTTGAAATTGGGTGCCTCGGCTTGAATTTGAATATATATGGGTTGGATATCAAAATTAGGCAAGGTTAATTATTTTAGTGTTATATTATTTTCATCCATGTTATGCAAGTTTATTTTAGTTTTGATGTTGGTTCTAGAAGAAGAATAAGGATCAAGAAGAGTTTCAAGATGTGGTGTGTCCTCCTTCAAAGGGTTTTCTTGTGTGTCATGGTGTCACTGACATAGGATCCTCTTTGGTTTAGGTTCAAAAAGTGGTAAATATCATAGATTAGAACATGTTATACACAAAACCTACACAATAGAAAGATTTTAGAAATCAACTAAAAAATTAAGGAAGGAAAGAATCAAATAAATAGTTACAAAATTAACAATATTTGTATAAAAAAATGCACACTAATAATAAAAGATCTATCTAGAAACAGTGCTAAAATTTGACCACGTTGTCATGACACATCAAATTGATTATGTTTTTAAAGTTTATTTATAGTATAGTGAAGAAAATAGGTCACCTCTCAAGGAGAATTTATAGGTTTAGAGTATTCATTTTTAATAAAAAGTACTGGGGGGGGGGGGTTAGAAAATAGTTTTAAGAAAATAACTTAATTTAAAGAGTTTAATAGTTGATAGATAAAGTTAGTGTTTTCTGAATTATGAGATAATGAGGTAATTTCAAGTTCACTACTCATATTTTATAGTTCATTATTCTGAAAATTTTATATAGTTTAATGTAATTCTTTGCTTGAGGGTTGTTAAGATCTTGATTCCCCTCTTGCCTTTTAAAACAATGCACAAAGAAGAAAACCTTAACACAAAAATATTGAAGTCAAGGTTTTCACCTTAAGAATAGAATACGAGATACCAAATCATACTGAAATATCATGATTTTTTGTGAGAAAAAATGATTCTTGTGTTGTCCAATAGAAACAACCCAGGATCCCCACTTGAAATCTCAACCCAATCAATGTTGAGATAAAAAGTGTTTAAATTAATTATCACAAAATAAATTTATTCAAAGAATAAGAACATCAATATTAAACATAATAAAAATATTTAAGACACAAATTACATAAAACTAGTAGAATAACTAGTGATAAAACTCCCTCCCAAGTATGTGTAGATCCCTCGAAATGACCGTCCACCATTTAGCTCGCAATTGAGAGGAGGAAGAGGCTTGGGTGGAACTTAAACTTCATGCTTAGTCCCCATATGAAGATAGGGGCCTCCATAAATTCTTGAATGAGGATAGGAATCCTTTGGGTCTCCAAAATACCATAACTTTTTCTTCTATATGAACTTGCAAATGGGGAGCCCAAGGTATCATTTTATAGGAAAATTGGAAGGTTGTTTTGAGCTCCTGGAATATGAGAAAACATTTGGCCCATGATATTAGACCTCCAATATTTTATCACTTTGGAAAAAATTACAAATTTATATCTGGACCTCTTGAATATCTCTACAAAAAATTTGGCACCATTTGGACAATCGAAGCCGTAGATATGGATGAATCACAACACATCACTTTTGACTTCATGCATATTCGGTGTCTTGGATAGATAAGTTAGTATGGGACACCAGATGGAATAATTGGGATCTGATTCTTTAATAAAAGTTATATCCCATGATTTTTTAGATCCTTACATAAAATTTCACCACATTTAGAATCAATTATTTCATAAAATGTGAAAAATAGTGTAAATGTGTCCTTGGGCTTCAATGTAGTTTAACCCATTTTCCTTCTGGATCATATTTGGACCTCCAAATAACCTCCACCTACAATGTAATTATTAAAAAAATTAATATTTCCATTTTTTATAGTGATAAACACAAAATAATTGAATAAAAAATAAAGTGAATTTTTTTATTATTTTTATAATTTTCAATACAAAACTAGTTTAGCATAGTGGTGTAAGGTTGAAAATGAAATAGTGAATCATGGTGCGATCACATCCTCTTAGAATTTTTCCTTTAAACAATTTTTTAATGACATACTAGGTACTTTGATGTATATTCAGTGATCTTATTTTTCATATTGTCCCACCAATAGTTATCTCAGAGATCTCGATACATCATTGTACTCCCTGGGTGAATAGAAAAGGCTAATCTATGTGTGTCATTCAGATGATCCTTCTTTATATCTAGATTGGATGGTACACATAGTCATGAACCAAATATTATAAATCCTTTCTAATCAATTTTAAACTTTGAGGATTTCCCCTTTCTTATAGCTTCCACTTTATTCTGAACTTCCATATCATTCCTTTGAGTATCCTTTATTTTCTCCATAAGGGGTGGTTGAACAATAATTTGAGAAAGGATTAATGATGTTCCTTTTTTAATGATTCTCATGTTTATCCTTTGAAAATATAAGAGGATTGGATCCTTCTAAATTATCATCATTAATAATGTTAAACGATCCTTTCTACTTAGATCATCTGCCACTTTATTCACTTTACCAAAATGGAAGTGTATTGAGAAGACATAATCTTTGATGAGCTCTAACCATCTTCACTGAAGTATATTAAGCTTCTTCTATGTGAATATATATTTGAGGCTATTATGATCAGTATATATTTAATAATTCTACCTATAGAGATAATGCTGTTATATTTTCAACATGAAGATCACTACTGCCAACTCCAGATCATGCATGAGATAGTTTTTCCCATGAATTTTCAATTGCCTTGAGGTGTATACTATCACTTTATCATTTTAAATTAGTAAACTGCCTAAAGAATTATTTAAATCATTTATGTATACTACAAAGAGTTACCACTTATCCAAAGAGTGAGTATTAGCGCGGTGATAAGCCTCCATTTTAACCCTTTGAAGTAATATTCACTTTCACCTGCCCATAAATTTTTTATCCCTTCCGAGTCATCTTGGTTAGTGGGTTTGAAAATCATGATAATTTCTTCAAAAAGTTCTAGTAATACCCAGCTAAAACTAGGAAAATACAGATCTCCATTACAGATGTAGGACTAGGTCACTCTTTTGAAAGGGTCCACAAATATTCCTTTACTAGTGATAACATGCCCTAAGAATGATACTTCCTCTATCCAAAACTCAAATTTACTATAATTTTCATACAACTTATCCATTCTCAAGGTCTTTATAACTGTATTCAGATGATCCTCATGTTCCTCCATGATCTTGGAGTATATCAGAATATCATTGATAAACACTATAAATTTTTTTCATGTTAATCTCTAAAGACTCTATTAATTAAGTCCATGGATATCACTAGAGAATTAGTGAGTATGAAGGGTATCACTATTAACTAATAATTTCCATACCTCATTTGAAAGGTAGTCTTGGGAATATCTTCCTTACTCATCTTTAATTGAAGATTTCCTGACCGAAGGTCCACCTTAGATAAATACCTGGACCTATGCAGTTGATCAAACAAGTCATCTATCCATGGATGTGGATACTTTTTATTTATCATGATTTTATTGATCTCATGATAATCAATATAGAGGTTCATTTATCCATCCTTATTCTTGATGAAGAGGACTAGTGCACCCCATGGTGAAGCACTCGAGTGTATAAAACTATTTTATAGATTTTCTTGTAATAGATTCTTTAGTTTCTCCAACTTAGTGGTGTTCATTATATAAGTTTTCTTTGATATAGGTAGATATCCAGGAATAAGTTCAATTGAGAACTCAACCTCTCAGTCAGGAGGAAGATCAAACAATTATTTAAGGAACACATTAATGTAGTCCCTCAAAATGGGCATGTCCTTGAGCATGATTCTCTTCTTTTTCTCAATCATTTGATTAAGATATTCTTTATTATAAGGTAATAATATCCATAATTTAGGTGATGATTTTGAAGGAGATTCATCCTCCTCCTTACACTTGTACATAATTGAAGGATACCTTGGTATGTGAAGAGTTATTTCCCTTTATCAACATTTGATGTTTTATTTGTATAAAGATAGACAATCCATGCCCAATATAGCATCAAACTTCACTAAAGGAAGTAAGATAATATTTTCTGGGAGGTTTAGTCCACAAAAATTAACCATGGAGGAGCTATATACTTTGGATGCAATAATTTCCTCATTTTCTGTTCTCATATACAACTCAACTTCCATATTTCGCAGTGGTTTTTGAATTGTTCTAAAAAACATGAAAGATATGAAATGATGCATAGAACCAGAATCAAATAGTACATGAACTATTCTTGAATGAATATCCAGAATACTTTTCACCACATCATTACCCGACTCTAACTCAATATTAGTGATGGCATAAACCTTTCCTTGCTCCTTTATCTTTGGTGGCTACTGATGTTGATTAACCTTGGGGGAACAAGGTTTAGTGAGATAGTTTTAATAGTGCTCTTTATCCATATAGTTGAAGCATTTAACCATTGGTGGTTCTATGCTTTCCTCCACCACATTTTCCTACTTCCTCATGTCTCTTTGGAATTCATGATATTGGTGTTATTCTCTATCACACTTGAAGCATTTCCCTATCCCTTTGAGGAAATTCCCATGATGATTCTTCCTACATTTTTGACATGTGAGTGGTTGAGTATTCTTTCTACCTTTGTCATTATATCCTCCAACTTGAAACTCTAACATTCATTTCTTATCACCACATACATGGGACTATTCACCAACCTCCATATCTACTTTTAAAGACCATAAAACAAATTCTTCATAACTCTCATAGTCCCTAATTTTTATATCCTTTATAAGGTGTGGTTTTAAACCACTAAATAACCTATCTATTTTTACATAATTGTTGATAACAAAACCCAAGGCATAACTTAAAATCCTTTTAAAAATTTCTCTGTAATACATGAAATATTCACCTTCCTTTTTCTTCAACTCTAAGAATTATCTCTCTATATTTGTATGAGGAGTTTGTGGGAAATGATTGTTAAGAAATATTTTCTCAAAGTATTCCCACTCCATCTCTTTAATTTAATCCTTTGGATTGGTGTTCTTAATCAACACCCACTATTGGTTGGCCTCTCCATATAAATGATAAAAAGACATATTCACCTTCTCCATCTCAGAATAAATAAGTACATAAAAGATCATATCCATTGATTTGACCCACTGTTCCGTGACTAGTGGATTAGAAGATCCACTAAACATTTGTGGTTGTTGTTGTATAAAAGATTCTATATCCAGTTTCTACCTCTTAGGGGAAAATTTCATTCTAAATTATTTAGGTTATTTTTCATATCCTGAGATAGCTAGGTAAGAATCACCATGAAATTTTTAACTCCACCACTCAAGGCATTGGGGATGTCATTCGAGCAACCACTATATTATCCCTCACATGGTTTTTTAGCATGGTTTCTTCTAGTTCTCACCATTTTATAAAATAGAAAATGTTTGATCAAAGAATAAGTCAACAAGTCATGAATAAATAATTTATTCCTTTGTGAAATAAACTATAAAGTCATATCTTATGGGATTCTTATGTTTGTAATTTTTCTAAAACAAATATTCTTAGGTTGTTTCATATACTTAGCCTCATACTAATTGTTTTCACTAATGTTATATAATCCTAATTCCCAAATTAACTAAACCCTGCTCTGATACTAACTATAGTGACCCTAATTTTTCTTACATTACTATTACATCATTTTAAAAATAAACATAATAGTGTTACAAATCAAATATCAAATAGTTTAGAGTTTTGGAAAAAATTAGGCTTATATATAAATTTTACATAATAAAATGTAATTTTCTTTTAATTCCATCTCCTCTAGATTCTTAGTGGCCATCTCATCCACCTTAGTACAAGTAATCACCCGAGGATATACATCAAATAAAGGGGTGAGTTAAAATCCCAATAAGAGGATAGATAAGAACATGAATCAATATAACATGTGTGAGTATAATAATCATCATAATAAGTATGGGGTAATAATCATATTCATGATAGGAATAATTATAAAAAGGCACAGAATGTGTCAATGCCTAAAAATGAAACATCATGCCTTTCTGGTCAAAACCACACATAGTTTTGAACAAAAGTAGCATCATGTTCACACATAACATATGTGCATAATAATAACATCATCATCATTGTGAAAAATATATCATCATTTTCATGCATATTTTACATTATCTCATGATATTCATCACATTACCTAATGAATTTGAGTGCTATATAATTCCTGGCACACCCGTCACATCATAAAATTTACATAATCATGCATGCCACATAGAACGTATATAAATATTAGACGTAGAATAACCCATGGAAAGGAATGAGTTTCATTTAATAAAGAATACATTTATTAATAAAATTTGTGGAAAAAGAGAATAGAATTCTCGGTATAAGAATCTTCAATCTTGAGTGAAGAAGAAACAATCTCAAGAGAAGCAAAAGATGTGTTTTATGAAAGAAGAATTATTTTGAAAAAACTATTGAATTTTTCATTAAATAATATTATAAACATGTATATACAAAAAATAAAAAGTTAAGAATAATGAAATTATATTTTATGAGTATAAAAATAACATACATACTAAAATTTGGCATAAAAGAGGAATAACCCAAAGAGAAGAAATTGGGTTTCAGAATCCCCTTACCTTATGTCATAATGATTTATTTACTTTCATATCCTAGGTAATCAAATTAGATTCATTAATTAATAAATAAAGAGCATATAATATATTTATTTGATTCATTATAATTTTATTAAGTTCATTTATGTCTATTATAATGAGTTATAGAGTTTAATTCTGTTGTTTGGGAGTGTTCATTTCTTGGGGTTTTCATGATCGGTTCACTTGTATACATGCATGGAAAATCATGTTAAATGGGGATAATTATCCAAAATTGAAATTATAAGATATTAATAAAATTAAATAGTTTTAATTGGTTTTATATGTTTTTCAGATATTATGAGGATTAATTAGATAAAATGTTAATGATAATCATTTACATTAATTTTGGCAGTTTTTGATAACAAGAAACTCGTTTTGTTGTATTATTTAATATTATGTAAATATGTTAGTTTCAGAACATAAAAAGGTTATAAAATAAATTTTACAATATTTTTCAACCATTATATTAGTTTTATGACCATCCTTGAAGTTGTTAAAAGAAAATGAAGACGCATCGCCCATGATGGTGGTAAATTGACACATCACATACGATAATTTCATTTTTAGAATAAAAGGGATAGGAGAAGATGATTGATGATGGATGATTACATTAACATAATAAAATTATAGTATATATAATATAATGGATTTATCATTCCATTTGGATATGTAGAGGTGAGAAGATAATAAGAAAAGAAAAGAACTTGAAGAGAAATTAAAAGAAAATGAAAGAGGATTTTACCTCTTGAATCCTCATCTTTGAGGACTTCCTTAAAGAAATTGGTTTTAGTATTTTTTTGAGACCAAAGATTCCTAGAAATGGGTAAGATGATTGGGAAAAGTTTTGTAAAGAATTTGGGTAGGATTCAAGGCTCTGGAGTTGTGAGGAGAAGAAGTGGTGAGGGGTGGTATTTATAGTGGAGTAGAGGGGTGTTTTTTGATTAATTTATTCATTGATTTATTATTTTGGATCAAGATTAAGAATAGTTTTAATATTATAACTAAATATATTAAATAATTAATGAGAATTTTATATTATGGTTCTTATATCAATGATAAATCAAGGAAAAATGTATTTAACTTATAATGTATATATACCGTAAACTGTCATATTTTAATATTCACAAAAATATTCAACTATTTTAGAAAAACACAAAAAATTAAACCTGACTATTTTTTATGTTTATAATTAAAAAATGAAAAATATTTTATAAAAATAATTCTTTAAATATGATAAATTTAATTTTTAATTAAAATCATTATTTATTCAAAAAATACCGATGTTAAACTTATAACCGATTTTATGACTCTTTGAAAAATAAGTTAAGGACTCATAAAATTATATTATAATCATAAAAAAACACAATATTAATTTATGATTCTATTTTGTGAAAATATATTTTCTTTTAAATCATTATATTAATTATAAAATTATAATTAAATATTTATTAATTATAAGAAATACCAATGCATAATTTATCATTTCTAAAATATTTATTTCTTTATAAAAATATAAAAATATATCATATTTTCATTTATAAGATACCGAAAATTTATTTAAAATTTTATAGGTGAGGTTACTATTCTATTGGATGACTTACTATTCTTAATGGTCACATTACTATTCCAAAGGTTAAGTTACTATTCCATCGGTATAGGTTCCTTAACTTCTATAAATACCTCTTATTTCATCCATTATTCATTTATAAAGTTCTTATTATTTTAACTTTGTTATTTTATGTAATTTATACTATATGGAATAATTATAATAAGGGAGTTTCCATTGATAATGTTTTGCGTCATTACATTTTTGAAGAAGTGACACACATAAAATTTATGTCATATTGTAACACCCCTAGATGTTGTGAAATATATTATTTCAAATTAATTTAATCTTTTTTATATTTTTCATTTCATGCAATATTGAATATAGATTATGTTATATAAAATCACCAAGTAATTATTTCTTTTTATGATGCAAAAATTTATGATTTCATTATACGCTACATTAAGATAAGCTTGCGCTACATGCAACACTAAGAAAGCTTATATTACACGAATGACTGAGTTTTATCACCTTTTAGTGGCACACTTATTTTTTTAAAAACTAAATTGAGACACTTTTATAAATTTTATTTTCAAAAATAAACTTTATTTTTGAATTTTTAATTTTGAAATTATCTTAGGGTGAATTTTTTGTATTTTTCTAAGAAGTTTATTTTTTGGATGAATAGTAAAAAATACGAAATTTTAGTTAAAAACTACCATTTCGTTTAAATAATTATTAATGTTAAATTATATTTTAAATTTGTTTTAAATTCACAATAGATCAATTATATATCTATTAATCCAATGAAGGTTATTGGAATCATTTTTATATTTAATTTAGATATAAAGACTTAATAAACTTTTGAAAATTTCACATTAAAAACCCGCTTTCTCGCAATGTTTGTGAGATTAGCCTTAAATTTAATCTAGCCACATATGTGAATTGAACTTTGAAAAATGGACACACACAGTTGTAATCAGTATAATATTCATAGTCTAATAATATCAAATTATTTTTTTGACCAAGAAAATTAGTGAAAGTATTTAAAATTAATTACAACGATTAAGGTAAAATTAATCTTAATAAAGGACTAAACATTAAACTTAAGGGACAAAATGGCCTAAACACTTGTCCAAAAGCCATTTTCTGTCAATAGTTAGACCATATCCCCTCTTGATTCAAATTTTATGAGTTATTAAGACACATTTTCATGAAATTTACCCATATCATGGTAGTTTACCTTTAATTTTTAGGCATGATATATTTACATTAAATTATTAACAAACGGTAATGCATAGATTATTTCATTAATAATTAAATAAAATAAATGATTCTAAAAAATTAAAATTAAAGTAAATTGAATGAATTATTTTTTTCCATTATTTTTTTAAATGAATATATCATGGTAAATAGATGTGAAATTAATAGATTTTAATTCCATCATTATTTTGATATTTTTAAATTAAAATTAAGTTAATAATGTCAAAATTGACATCAATGTTATTTTATAATAAATGATATTTTATTAAATGATTTAAAATTAATAAAAATTATAAATTCTTACAAGAAATTTTAAAGTTTTAATTAAGACCAAATATGTCACATTCATGGACCAATTGACCTTTCATAATTAACATGTTGACCCATAGATACTAAAAACATTATCAGCATGTTTTGGGTTAAAGCAATGTTTTGGCACGTTAAATGCGCTTGTTTTAAAATTAATTTAAAAAAAATTAGGATTTTTATTTTTTAAATTAGATTTAATATTTATAATTAATTTGGGCTATATAATATAATAAATTTCACCTTAATTTATTCTTAATGGTTAAATTACTTAGGTCGAAAAACTAGTTACCTAAATGAAAAACCAAAATGAAAAAATACAAGGAAACTTAAAAAATAAGTAACAAAATTATAAAAATAAACTTATTTTTATGTGGTGGAGATTTTTATCTACCCTAATTTAACTTTAATCCATTATTTTTCCATTTTTTAGGAACATGAGGTAAGGGATACCTTCCAATAGTTATTACCTTTTAGTATTTACAAGAGTGTCACTCCCCCTACATTATAAAAGGGAATTCACTCTTCCCTTTCATTACACCTCTCAAGACACAATGGTTCAAAAATACCCTACTCAAATATCCTAAAAACATCCATACCTTCAAACTAGAATCATAACTTTGGTCAAAAATCAAACTAAGTAAGCCCTTTGGTACAAACCAAGAGGAGTTACCCAAAGATGAGGTAACATCCTTCCTCAAGCTCCTTTATTTTATTTTCATTATCCACCACCTAAAATATTATTATTACATGATTATATGATAAATAAATTATAATAAATATACTAATATTCTTTTTATAAGTTTTTATACCTACACTCACACACACTTTTATCTAATGGGTAATGAACTTACCCTTCTTGTGTATGGTGAACTACCACCTCACGAGACGATGTTGTTCGTTTTTCCTTTGCCACCTCTCATGGTTGGGTATTATGATGTAAACTATGTTTTTATATGATATTTATAATTTATTTATTATTATATAATCATTATATAAAACTTAACTTAATTATTTCCATTTTTTGTAAAAACAATAACTTCATTTGTGGACGTGTGGACTACTGCCTCCTCAAAGCGATGTGATTGGTTCACACTTTACATGGAATATATTAAGGATGGGTTTAGTGAAATTATATGATATATATGACATAATAATTTCAATTTAATTATGATATATATATATATATGTACATATATATATGTCATTTAATTTCTTACTTTCAATATGACAATAAAATAGAAATAACGTTCATGCGTACGTACGACCTACCGTCTCCATGAACAGTGTATCCCATTTCATATTTCTATATTTTATAGATTATTATAAATACATATATAATTAATATATATTATATTTATATAATGTTTTAAATTCTATAAATAATTTAATCATGATCTATGTAAGAGGATAAAAAATAATAAATCATAACATGTACAGAAAACAAAGTAGATATTACCCAAAACATAACTTTAACATGGAGTTGTTAATAAATGGGTAATATAATTTCCTAACCAAATAATATATGGTATTATATATAATAATATGGTTCTTTAATATATTTATAATAAACTTATATTTAATATACAATAATTTTGTATGATTATGGTGAAAATTAAGACATAAGGTAAGGGTTTTCTTATCCCACTCTTTATATTTGTGAGATACATGCCATGTTCACCACTCATTTCTTTTGTGTGGTGTATATAATTAAAATGAATGTATTATATGATAATTATAATTAAATTTATAGTTATTTACATATCTATTTTATTATCTTTATTTTATGAGGTTTATGGTTCAAAAGTTACCAAATTAGTAAAGCAATTTTGTCTCCATTTTCATTCTTTGAGACACATGCCATGTTATGCACCTATATTTTTCCATGAGGTGTATATACTACCATTTAAAATGTTATGTAATGAATAACCTACTATTAATGATATTTTATATTTCATTTAATGTTATTTTTTCCATTGTATTATGATTCAAAGTTACCAATGTGGTAAAAATTTATTGCAATAATCTCATTATTTATCGATATTGTTTATGATTATACTACCATTAATGAAATATTATGATCCATAATTCAATAAAACTCATGAATTTTCTTATAATATATTCAGTAATGACATCTTCAAGTATTAGTACTATTTCCCACTCTTTGTTACTTAAGAAAATTAAGATTTTTTTTAATTAAAACATGACTTTATTTCTTATTTCGATCAGAAATCTACGTTATTTCAAAATCATGTTTCATAAAAATGTTTTCAAAAATGTTTTAATATTATTCTATGACATTCAAACGAAATTTTTACCCATGTTTTAACTTTTTAAAAAATGGTTTTAAAATTAATCTTTTTATCATTTTTCGACCAAGGCAATTTTATAAACTTTTAAGGTGTAAAATGTATGTTCAGCATGTATGGACTAACCCTCCATAATGATCGTAATTTCCTTGAAGATTACTTTGTATTTTTAAAAGTTTATTTTTAAATAAAATGTTTTTATAATATTCTATATTTTTTAATTTAAAGTGGTTTTCAATGAAAAATGTTTTAAATAATGTTTTATGTTTTAGAAGTATTTTAAATGATTTTGAAAGATTCCTTTATAGGTTTTAAAATGGTTATTTTACAAGAAAAAGATTTCAAGGATTTAAATATTTGTTTATAATTTTTAAAATCCTTTCTATAGAAAAGGGGTTTCAAATGATTTAAATTCTTCTTTTTAGTATTTCAAATTATTTTTAATGAAAAAGTTTTTAAAAAGTTTTTCGGATTTCTTTATATGTTTTCAAGGAGTTTTCAAAGAAAAATGTTTTCAAAATGTTTTCAAGATTCCTTTATAAGTTTTCAATGATAGTTTAAAAGAAAGATATTTTCAAAAATATTTATGTTTTAAAAATATTTTTTCATAGTGGAAAAGATATTTTCCTCAAGAAATGTTTTAAATAAAATTGTAAATATTTCTTTATAAGAAAAGTATTTTGAAATGGTTTTAAAAAAGGATTAAAAAAAGGATATATTCCTTAAGAAATGTTTCATGTGATATTTAAAAATCCTTCTCCATATAAGATGACATAATTTGTTATATATTATTATTTACTTGGGATATGATCCAAGAAATCATTCATATACTTTATAGAATGGTTTATGTTTTGATGTAATGATGTTTATGACACTAGTTTCTCTTCCATGAGTTATATTATCTCGAACCCCACTTTTTTTTTCACGGGTTATGCTTAAATTAAATGATTATGAGACCTATATATTTTATATAAGTAATTATATGATTAAATTTTTATGATACCTATTAAATTTCATGGGTTATGATATGATGTTTATAAGACCCATATTTTTTTATGGTTCATGATATGATGAAAATTTTATTAAATTATTTCACATTTATGTATGATTTTATTATGTAATGGGTGGGACCTATATATTCCTCCAATTAATTGGGTAAATATTCATATCTCATGAGATAATTATGGGATTCAAGTTGACGGGTTTATCTATTATGGGAAGATGGGGAAACCCAATACACGATGGGAATATGGGGAAACCCAATCTGTTATGGGAAGATGGGGAAACCAAATCCACTATGGGAATATGGGGAAAAATGATCCCCTAAAAGGAAAGGACTACAACTGGGGATGATGTTTTGTCCGAACCAGTAGGTGTAGTCTCTATGAAGTGCCCTGATAAGTTATAACAATGTGTCTTGACTTATAGAGAATGATGTTACATGTTTATGTGTATTTCGTAATTCCATGTCATACTCCTATTTTATGATTTGATATATTATGCTCTTGATTAACTTATGATCCATTCCTTATGAACTGATAATCTTTATTTCATGATTCATGTTTGTAATCTTTGATTTTCAGGGTATGATCTTATAATTTTATGATCTCATTCTCATACCCTTATTCTCATGTTTATGCCTACATATCTTCCTTCTTTACCCTTACTAAGCATTTGATCTCACCCATTTTTTATGTTTCGTTCCCCATTTTATGAAGATATATTTTATGTATGATGTGTCTAAGAGGGGTTCTAGTCTTGGAGAACCTAGTGGAAGATAATGTATCCCACTCATGTACAAGTGTTTACATTTCCATGTTTTAAAGTAACTAAACTAGTACAGTCTTTGGGAGTTTATTTCTGTAATGTATTAATAATTATAAAAAAATGATGTACTGTATAATTACATTAATCTTGGGTTATTATAGTTGGAATCAGAGCAAAGTTTTAGTCAACCTTTGGAAACTAGGATGAAAAAATTTATTGATTTACCTAGGAATATTTCTAAGTATATGTCTAGGGATGTCTCTAAGGATAAGTTTAAGGATGAATAAAAGTATAAGAAAATTTACTAGAATTTTGGTAAATGATAGAGATATTGTTTTCCTAGAAATAAATCCCTGTATAAATACTACAAGAGGATATGGATCTAGCATAGATGTACCTAGGGGTAATAAATCTGAAAAGGTACATTAGGCCTGACTTGAGGGTAACCTAGTACCTGACAATAGGACTTTCTGAGCACCTAGTTTCATACTCTCAGGGGATATTCTTTGAGAATTCACAAACTCTTTATGAACTATAATGAATGATTTAATTTTAATATGACTATAAATAACCTAGGATAAACCTTATGTGTCATAGATTAAATAAGTAGGATACATGATTTAAACATCCTATAAGTGATGTTTTTTCATGATTATGTGGTTTTACATTATGATAACTATTTGTCACGCTATGAATTATAGATTTAGGTAATGGTGGAACAAGATGGAATTTGATAAAAACTTATTGTGATGGAAAATTTTCGGATGAGAAGTCAAATGGGATGATTTTTAGAGTGAAAGATGTTATGATTATGCCTAATCAGTTTTCACGAAACATGATTAACAATGTGTACCTTAACCAACTCCCAAACTCACCAAATAGAAGAAATGAGTTCACTAAGAGTTTGGGAAATGAAGAACACAAATGAACAATGATTCAGTTTCCTTTGTCTGAAGAATTTGGAAATAATAACTTAAGTGAATGCATTAGAGGAAAAAGAATATGTTTTGACTTTGGAAAAGAAAGACACAAAGAAATTAGATGCAAAGGAAATACAACGAGTTCAATTAAAATAATGGATGTGAATATTTTAATCCCTAATACATCATCAAAGGTTAAATTATTTATGTTTGGAATGAATGGTCATTATAAAAATCGATGTACTATGTGGAAGTATTATGAAGATAATCAACAAGGTGGTATAAATAATGGTTTTTCTACTGATGATGAAGAGACCAAGAATGACATATGAAAGGTATGTGATGTTCTAATAGTATTATTATGAGAATGATTAAATTGAGTTTGATAAATATTGAGACAAGAATAATATTTCAAATTTTAAGAAAGGGGTATTAAGGAATAAAACTATGAAGCTTAGTTAATTGTTTTAGAAGGAAGTAGGTTGAATGAAGTATTTATGTTTTCATGAAATATATAAGTATTTTCAGTATAATTTTTTCATCAAGGATTTTAAATAAAATGTTTAATGGTTATGAATACTTATAAAAATGATATTTTGATTAAGGGAAGTTAAACCTTAATGTATTCAAGATGTTAATAAAATTGTGTTTATCTTGGATAAAGAGATGATTGTTTTGGATAAAGTAAATTGGATAGTATCGATGACCTTAGAACCAATTAAGGATTTTTTGATAAGTGGTATATATTATCATGGATGGAGTTTATTTTTTTTATATTGAGGGAATATATCTAATATTATTTGGAATAAGAAATCATTCATATTTTTAATATGGTTTTATGGTAATTCAGGTTATTACCATGTTTAAAGAGAATATACGATGAAAGAATTTACATGTTTGGAATGTGAAAACCTGGAGCTACTTTATAATATATGGGGGATCAATGTTAAGTTGATTTAGTGAACTTCATTTTAAAGATTTTTATTTTCATCTTTTGGAAGGGTTTCAAAGTTGACCCTTTATGGAATGGTTCAAGTTAAATTTAGAATGACATTTGTGAGATTAAATTATTATCTCTTCATATGAGGATTTAAGAATATTAAACTATGCTAACCATTTTTTGTGATATTAAATAAATACAGATGGAATTAATTGTCATTCTATTTATGAACATCATGATCAGATAATGTTTTAAGAATGAAAAATTCACCTTTATTTATTGGAATAAGATATCAAGTGGAAGTTGATCAAGGCATAACAAAGGGTGAGATTATACTAAATCAAGTATGCATATATTCTCATGAAAAATATTCAACTATAGGGAAAATATATTGAAACCAAAAAGTTTATCCTAGAACCTTATTTTTTGATGAATCAAATGGTCCCTTATGTCATTTTAGATTTTTGAGTTTGTGATTTTTAAATTTCTCCTCACATTGTTCTCTATAACTCTCCATCAGAACTTTATGGTTATATTTCTCTTCTATGTCCATGTCTTCAATATCCACCTATGTTCTTCTATGAAGAAACCTAGTTATGAGTTAATTTGGGTAACTATCATGGTTACAAATTCCCTTTTTAAAAGAAGTTTTAGTATTAATTTTTACGATGTGGGTTTCTATGAAAAACAATTTCAAGTATTAAACCATTAACAATCCATATATATTTTGAGGGAGAAATTCATTTTAATAGGGTATAGTATAACACCCTGAGATTTTGTGAAATATTTTTTTGAATTAATTTAATCTTTTTGATAATTTGTATTTCTTGTAACAATAAATATAGCTTCTTTTATAAGAAATCACCAAGTTATTTTTTCTTTTTTAATTTACACCAAGTTAATATTTCATTATACACTACACCATTATAAGCTTGCACTACACACAATACTGAGCTGGTTTGCATTACATGCAAGACGAAGTTTTATCACCTTTTAATAGTATGCCTATTTTTTTAAAAAACTAAATTTTGAAACTTGTATAAATTTTATTTGTAAAGATAAAATTCATTTGTGAATTATTAATTTTAAAAAATATCTTAGGGATCATTTTTCTATTTTTTTGAGAAGATTCATTTTTTGACGAATAGAAAAAAATATTTCATTTTAGTTAAAAACTACTATATTTTAAATAATTATTAATACTAATTATATTTTAAATTTGTTTTAAAGTCACAATATATCCATTATATATATATATTAATCAAAATAAGGTTATTTGAATCATTTTTTTTATTTAATTTAGATATAAATACTTAATGAACTTCTGAACATTTCATATTAAAAACCCGCTTTCTCACCCCATTTGGGAGATTATCTTTAAATTTAATATTTACACTTTTGTGAATTGAATTTGAAAAAATGGAAATACAAAATTTTAATCAGCATAATATTTTTATTTTAATCATATAAACTTACATTTTGACCAAAAATATTAGTGAAAGTAATTAAAATTAATTACACCGATTAAGGTAAAATTAATCTTAATAAGGGAATAAACCTTAAACTTAAGGTCTAAAATGACCTAGTACTTTTTACAAAATCCATTATCTACCAATAGTTCGACCATAAACCCTCTTAGTTTTAATTTTGTGAGTTATTGGGAAACATTTTCATGAATGTGACCCATATAAAATGTTAATTAAGGAAAAAGACAAAAAAGGAACCCTCTTTACCTTTAACATTTATAAAGATTTAGAGTATGAAAGAAGCTGCATAATTTTGGTTATAAAAATTATTTTTAAATTTAAATGGCTGTTTTTATCATGGTAATTTAAAATAAATTTTTAAGAATTATGTAATTACATAAAATTCTTAAGAAACATTAAAACATGAATTATTTATTTAATAATAAAATAAAATAAATGATGCTAAAAAAATTAATAGTAAATTAAATTTAATGAATTATTATGTTACATTATTTTTTTATTTGAATATATCATGTTAAAAAGTTTTAACTTAATATATTTTAATTATATCATTGTTTTGATATATTTAAATTAAAATTATGTTAATAATGTCAAAACTGACATTAATTTTATTTTACAATAAATGATATCTTATTAAAAGATTTAAAATTAATCAAAATACTATCTTATTACAAGTATTTTTTAAGTGTAAAAAAACAAATATGTACCATTAATGGACCAATTAAAATTTTATAATTAACATTTTGACCCATAGATAGTAAAAACATTGTTATCACGTTCCGGGTTAAAGCAGTGTTTTTACGTGTTAACTACGATTATTTTAATATTAATTTACAACAAGCATGAAACTTTTATTTTTTAAATTATATTCCATATTTATAATTAAATAGGACTATATTTACTATTAAATTTCACCTTAATTTATTTTTATGGTTGAATTACTTAGGTTGAAAACTAGTTACCTAAATGAAAAACCAAAATAAAAAATATAAGGAAACTTAAAGAATAAGGAAAAAAATTATAAAAATGAACTTATTTTTATGTGGTAAAGTTTTTTATAAACCAAAAATTCACTTTAATATATTATTTTTCCATTTTTTAATCATATTAGGTAAGTTTGACTGCCCAATAGTGATTTCCTTTTAGTATTTACAAGAGTGCCACTCCCCCACCATTATAAAAAGGAATTAACTCTTCCCTTTACTTACACCTCTCAATCCACTTTGGATCAGACAAAACCTACCCAAATATAATTAAAAAATATCTCCCTTATACCTAGAATCCCACCTTTTTGTATAAATCTAACTAATGAATCCATTTGGTACAAACCCAGTGGAGTTACCTAAAGAAGAGGTAACATCCTTCCTCAAGCTCCTCTGTTTTATTTTCATTCTCCACCACCAAAATTATTATTATTACATTATTATATGATAAAATATGTATCACAAATATAATGATATTTTTTATAATTTTTATACCTAAAATTTCAAAAAAGTTCGTATAATGGGTAAATAACTTACTCTTCTTGTGTACGACGAACTACTACCTTGCGAGATGATGTTGTTCATTTTTCCTTTACCACCTCTACTGGTTTGGAATTGTGATGTGCTCTATATTTTTATATGATATATATGATATTTATAATTTATTTATTATTCTGTAATAATTATATAAAACATACCATATTTATTTTAATTTTTTGTTAAAATGACAACTTTGTTTGTGGACATGTGGACTACAACCTCCTCAAAGCGATGTGATTCATTCACACTTTACATGGAATATATTTAGGATGGGTTTAGTGAAATTATATGATATATATTAAATAATAATTCTACTTTAATTATGATATATATATTTTTATATATATGTATCCTTTACTTTATTACTTCTAATATGATAATAAAACAGAAACAATGTTCATACGTATGTACAACCAACCATCTTCATGAACGGTGTATTCCATTTATTATTTATATAATTTATAGATTAATATAAATACATATATAATGAATATATATGATATTTATATCATTTTTTAAATTATAAAAATAAGTAAATCATGATCTATGTTAGATGATCAAGAATAATGAGTCAAAACATGTATGAAAAACTAAACAGATATTACCCCAAACGTAACATTAACATGGAGTTGTTAATAAACAGGTAACATAATGTTGTAAAAAAATAATATATGGTATTATATATAAGAATATGGTTCTTTAATAAATTTATAATAAACTGATATTTGTTATAAATAAATTTTTTATGAGTACGATGAGAGTCAAGACATAAAGTATGAGTTTTCTCATCTCACTTTTTATATCCGTGAGATAATTTCCATGTTCACCACTTGTTTATTTTGTGTCGTGTATATAATTCCCATGAATTTATTCTATTATAATTATAATTAAATTAATGGTTATTTGAATATCCATTTTATTGTTTTTCTTTCATGGGGTTTATGGTTCAAAAGTTACCAAATCGGTAAAGTAATTTTGTCTAAATTTTTCTTCTTTGAGATACAAGGCATGTTATGTACCTATATTTTTATATGAGGTGTATATACTGACATTTCACATGTTAAATAATGAATAAAATACTATTAATGATATTTTATATTTCATGTAATGTTATTATTTCCATTTTATTATGATTCAAAGTTATCAAAGTGATAATTTTTTATTGCAAAAATCTCATCGTTTATCGGGATTGTTTATGATAATGCTCCCATTGATGAAATATTATGATACATATTTCAATAAAACTCATGAATTTATTATAAAATAATTATTAATGATATATTAAAGTATTATTAAATTTTTACACTCTTTTTTTCTTAATATAATTAATAAATTTGTTTTATGAAAATTTGACATTATTTCTACTTTCAGTTAGAAATATGTGTTCTTTCAAAACCATGTTTTCTAAAAATGTTTCCATAAATGTTTTAATATTATTATATGATATTTTAAGGAAATTTTTACCCATTTTTTACATTTTTAATTTTTTTAAATCAATCTTGTTTTCATTATTTGATCAAGGCACTTTTCTAAGATTTTAAGGTGAAAAAGGAATATTTGGTATGTACGGACTTACCTACTATCATGACTATAAATTCCTCTAATCTTATTTTTTATGTTTAAAAGTCTATTTTTAAATATTTTTTCCCCTAATATTTTATATAGTTTTTAATTTTAAGTGTTTAAAAAAAGTTTTATATTTAAAAAGCGTTTTAAATAGTTTTCAAAGCTTTCTTTATAGTTTTTAAAAGGTTATTTTCCAAGAAAAGAATTTCAATGATTTCAAGATTTATTTATAAATTTTTAAGTAAATTTTATATAAAAGGGGTTTCAAATTATTTAAATCCTTATTTTTAGGTTTTAAATTTATTTTCAAAGAAAAATTTTCTGAAAATATTTTCAAGATTTATTTATAATTTTTAAAATAAAATTTAGAAGAAAAAGGTTTTCAAAATGTTTTAAGTTTGAAAAGGGATTTTCATAGTGTAAAATATATTTTCCTCAATAATTTTTTTAAATAAAATTGAAAACTTTTATTTATTAGAAAAGGATTTTTAAATGGTTTTATAAAAATGATTTTCAAAGAAAGTCTATCATCCTTAAGAATTTTTTCATGTGATCTTTCAAAATCCTTCTCTATATGAGATGAAATAATTTTTTATATTTTATGATTTATTGGGGATATGATCCAGTAATGACATTAATATTATTTCTTGAATGGTTTATGTTTTGATGGAATGATATTTATGACACCCATTTATCTTCCGCCTGTTATATTCTCTTGAAACCTGATTCTTTTCAAGGGTTATGCTTTGACAAAATGATTAGAATACCTATCTATTTTCCATAGGTAATGATATGATTAAATGTTTATGATACCTATTTCATTTCACAGGTTATGATATGATGTTTATGAAACCCATCTTTTTTATGGGTCATGATACGATTCAACTTTTATTATATTAAGGCACATGTATGCATGATTTTATTATGTGATTAGTGGGACCTATATATCTATCCAATTAATTAGGTAAAGAGTTATATCTCATTATATAATGATGGGATTTGAGTTGATGGGATTAATCCACTATGGGAAGATAGGGAAACCCGATCCACTATGTGGATATGGGGAAACCTGATCTACTATGGGAATATGGGGAAACCTGATCCACTATGGGAAGATGGGGAAACTCTATCACTTATAAGAAAAAGACCATGACTGGAGATGGTGGTGTGTCCCTAATAGTAGGTGTAGTCCCCATAAAGTTTCTTGATAAGTTATAGCAATGCGTTTTGACTTATAGGTACTGATGTTACATGTTTATGTATATGCCAAAATTCTATGTATTACTCATATGTTATGCTTTCATGGATTATTCTCTTGATTACCTTATGATTCATGCCTTATTAAATAATAATATTTATTCCATGATTCATGTTTATAATCTTTTATATTCATGGTATGATATTATAATTTTCTGAACATGTTCTCATACCCTTATGATTATGTTTATTCTTACATATCTCCCTTATTTACCCTTAATAAGCATATTAGATCACCCATTTTTATTCTTCCTTACCATATTATGAATACATATTTTATGTATGATGTTTCTAAGATGGGTTATAGTATTGGAGAACCTAGTGAGACATAATGTAGCTCACTCATGTACCAGTGTTTATGTTTCCATGTTTCAAAAGGCACTAAACTAATATGGTCATTGGGTGTCTGTTTGTGTAATGTATTAAGTATTCCAAAAAAATGATGTAATTTATATATATTTCAAGTTTGGGTCATTATACATATACAAAAATTCCTTATTTTATGGTGCTAAATTACATGCCATACTATCCTTACTATACCAACGTAAACCAAGAGGCACACAATCCTTGTCCTATTACCTTAAATTGCATGACATGTGGTTCATACCATATAACCCTACACTATTTTGAGTGGTCTACTATACATGAACTAAAATAGTAAAAATCCCCTTGTGTAAGTTCCTGATATATGTAAAAGTTATTATTAAGAGATTTTATAGCCACAACCATATATTACTTCTCAAATTTTAATGTTTACATAACCCATAAGAAAAACATTCTTTTTCTTAAGAACTGCATGTGGATTTATTATTTCTCCCATGGGATATATAACAATTTATCGATATCCTATCTTGGACTCAATCACAAAATCAAACCTACATCAGTTACCTTTAAAAAACTCATAGTATATGGTATTCTAATTCACATCGAGTTTCCCCTATTTACCCTACACCAGGACATAACATCCCCTTTCAAAGAAAATGAAAAAATTGATTCTTACTCCCACAAGATACATAATGACATATATATACCCTATCATGGAACTAGTTTTAAGCTCAACCCTCACCCTATTTTCCATTCATACCATCACAATGTTTAGTACTCTAATTCACCCCTGATTTTCTCCAAATCCCTATGCTAGGAAAAAATACCCTCTTTTCAAGAATTAAATGTGGCTTGATTCCTATTCCTATAGGATACATCGTAGTGCCATGATTCCATATCTTAGGACCAAACAAAACTTCTCCTCAACTCCCATCCCTTCCTCAATAATTCATGTCAACTCAATTTTATTGTTCTTGAGTCATAACATCATGAATATCTTTGAACAATTTTCTCTTATATACTATACTTTATATTTTGATTTTTTGAATTACTGAAAACCTCTCATGGAATTTTATTATGATTTTATTTGAATTTTCAAAAGAAAAAAAATTGAGGGTAAAGTGAGAACCTGCAAAACTGACACTAGGAATCAGAAACACCTAAAAACCAAATCTAAGTTACACACCACATACAAATAAAACTCAATATTCCAAAGATTCATAATTAAAATTTAAAAATAAAATAGAAACATCACTAATTCGATGAATTGATCCCAACACCACCACTAAGAAAATCTCAACATAAATTATTATATCAACCCATCCACATGAAAAATCAAACCATCCTCCTATAATCTTCACCACTAAAACCCATCAAAATTTGTAGTAATACACAATCAGTATCGTTTACATGATAAACTGAAAAC
Source organism: Viscum album (assembly GCA_963277665.1). Classification (NCBI taxonomy): domain Eukaryota; kingdom Viridiplantae; phylum Streptophyta; class Magnoliopsida; order Santalales; family Viscaceae; genus Viscum; species Viscum album. The sequence continues at coordinate 446,800,092 of OY728126.1, read as the reverse complement.
GGGTATGACTGCATCGAAACTTCCTACAACCAATAATAAAAAAATGAATCAAAATGATTTGTAACACCTTGAAACAAATCACTAGGTTATGGACAGAGTTTCACATGACCTCATTCATGCCTCCCTGTATGCAAGAGGATACTATCCACTGATGAGTGCCTAAGTGTCACTGTGGGGAGACTATTCCCTTTATAACATATGATAATTAGAGTAAAAAATAAGATAAATAATAATTATAGTAAACAATAGAACTAAAAAGGAAATGGAAGATCATATAATAATAACATTAATCCATGCTATAACAATATGAAATACAATATCCAGTGCACAAGTCAATAGGTATCTACATGGGGTAGATCTATAAAAATAAACATAGAAAATAAATAAATAACTATCTCTAAAAAGGATATTGATGTTTTCCCCAACATCCCCTCAAACAACCATCTCCCCTAATACAACTTCCCTAATGAGGGTCACTGACCTTATTTGAAATATTAGTCAAATAAGTCTCTACACGCACTGAGACACCCATACTGGGTGTGGATATACAAACCACTAGGACACCACCAATTCATAATGAAAATAAATTTAATAGTAATATATAAGTGTATATGATGATTGTAAAGTAAATGAAAAATTAAACAACCAAATTTCAGGTCATCATGCATTATCCAAGCTACCATGAACCCTAGAACCACTTGTTTCAGCTCCATGATGAAGAATAAGTTATTACTGGTTTCCATGAATCTAAAAATAATCCAAAAGATTGATGTAATTCATGGAACATTACATAAGTAAATTATTCCTTTATATAGGATACAAAACTTTCATAATCCACCAACCATATCAGGTTAGGCCATAAGTCTATCATTCCCTAATTCCAGTCTCAAGTTAGAACTCAAGTCCGTCATTACCTACCATATGTCATTCAATATCCCACCATAATTATCACACAACAGCTCAAAAATACCCCTATAAGGGATTAAAAAAGATATTATGCACACAAATATCACTTTGATACAAGATATAAGAATTCTACGAGAGATACACACACATATGTACACAATCCATATCAAGGAATGTCTTTAGTTATAAACATTCCAAAGCATTTCATATTAAGGGAGATCTCATGGGATACACACAAACATGAAAAATAATCACATATCAAGAGAAGTATCAAATATAACACACACACATGTACACATAAGTATGTCATATAATTTTATATAATTTTCGTACCATGGTAAAGAACTTCCTATCTTAAGTGTATCTAATCCCAATGTTAGAGTTCACCACCAGAATCAATCTAACACAACAATGATCCATGGAATCAGCCTCAAATAAACACATTAGGATTTAGTAATAAATATCTGAGAATTATAACATGTCAAGGGCTAATATTGGTTTAGTCTTACTTGATAATATAAAATTTAATGAATAAATCTTGAATAATCAGAGAATTTTCAAGACAAACCTCACATTCCACCTTCATTTTCCTCAAAAATCTAGAATTAATCACATTATATCATGTTATAATTACTAAATATATCCATAATATTTTAGATGTAAAGTATTTTCCAAGGATAAGAGATAATATCTTGAAATAATAGGAATAATAGATGATAAATGATCACATGCATTGAAATCCGTTAGACTAATGTCACTTGATCTAATGAAATTAATCATATGAGAGAAGGAATTTGTTTGATATACCTAGGTGTATGAGGAATAATTAGAGGTTTAAAAGTGGTTTTAGGTTAAAAATATAAATTTTAGATTATTTAATCATGAATGCAAGGTTTGGTTACACGATTTACCAAACCGTGTGTCAACCATGTGAGACTCACTGCCTATTTAGGGAACGCACATGGTTTAACCACACAATTTAGTAATCCATGAAAAAAACATGATTTTGATTCATTTATGAGTTACATGGTTACTTATGAAATTCCACATGGTTATCTCTAACCGTATGCCAACCCTATACCACCCATTCCTCCTCTTCAATAAGCCACATAGTTACTTAAGAAAAACTAAATGGTTTCCCCAAAACATTCTAAAATCATGACCCAATTGAAAGGATTCTAAAAAAAATAAAAAACCAATTTGAAACTATCTAATAATTCACCCAAATAAAATTTAACTTAAATTTTTTTATAAAGGCAAAAATAAGGAATAATTTACCTGGAATATCTGAGGATATCACAATCTCCCCTCTATAGACTTATCATACTTGATAAGTGTATCTAGAGGTCATACAAAAATAACTCAGGACATTGATCCCACACATATGGATACCTCTCCAAATATTCTCCTTGAATATGTCAGTGCTACCAAAAACTAGAATGATAGGCACCATCTTCTCTCATAGTACCCTTTCACTCTGATCAAAACTCCGCATCGTACATTCCTCAAATGAAGTATCTACCTTTAAATCAAAAACATCATCATCAATATCATGTGAAGGATCCGAAAAATATTTCTAAGATAAGTCACATAGAACACATCATATATACCTATATGTCATGGAGTAAGATCTAATCGGTATGCCACCATCATGATCTATTCCACTATCTTGATGATCCCACAAACCATAATGCCAATTTCCATGACCTCCTAAATCACTAGTTCCCCAAGGCGATACCCATAAGAAAAATCATTCAAACATGAAAAAATAAAAAGGTTTCCATCATAGGTCTGTATAAGAACACTGGCTAATTTGAGTAGTGTCCAAACACTTCCTGATTAACTGTATCTTCTTAGAGGTTTCTTGCACTAAACATGGCTCGATAACTGTCGACTCCTTATATTTTTTTTTCTAATGAACCATACATCGAGTCCCTATTATTCCGAAAATCCATGGTATATAATTTGCTTAATTTTAAAAGTGTTGATGTCCAAATAAATATTCGTTAATATTTTTCACACAATTCATTCCATGAATCAAGGCATAAACTATACTAGCTCCCATCATCAAGCTCACTCAATGACTAAAGACACACTCTACAAGCCAGAATAAATAATTCATTCTTGATCAACCATGAATGATCCCCTCATAGGAGTATTTATCATATACTGATGAAACTATTTTTCTTACATGCACACACAAATCTAACCACATCTACCCATGGGTTAGGTTCATCTACACGCCACTCTTGACATGCAATACAAAATTCCATCATCACCAAAATATAAGCACAAACATATACTTTAACCACAATTCACATAATTAATAACAAATAAGATTCATTCAATATAGTCTCATATGATCACCATAAAAATCCATTTTAAAAGTACCAAATGGGCCTCACAAAATCCTAGTCCAGTAAACCAATCCATTTACACCTTTTTCAAAAATCCCATTTCAAAACAAATTTTTGAAAAAAAAATTTTGGAAACTAATTTTAAAACCATTTTAAAATAGTCAAACTAAAAAATCCCATTTTTTAAACAAATTTAAGAAAAACCAACCATTTTTTTCATTTGAAACAATTTCAAAAAAACCAAAACTCCACTGAGTTCATAGTCTAATTAAGGATAAATACCTCTTTAAAATCCCAATTCTGTTAAATCAACTCATTTAAAGCAGTTCATAAATACTTGGATTCTAAAAATTCCATTTTTCAAACACACATCTTTCACAATATCTTTAGAAACCAAAATACATTGAAAACTATTTAAACCATTTTATTCAAATTGAATTTATGTTTTTAAAAACATTTAGAAATCTCAAACACAAATAACATGCCAAACAAAGAACACATAAAATAAACTAACCACCTGCATAAGGATCAAGTCCATATCATCAACACCTTAATTATATTTATAATCACATATATACAAAACCTCATAATATGCACAAGTTAGATGAAACATATAAAACATGTACAAGACATATGAACCTATGTGCCTATCCATGATTTATGAACTCACCCACTCTTTCCAATCGGGCGAAGAGAAAACCCCATAAACCATAACAAAAAAATAATGTGCTTTACTTGAGTTGAAATGGGTTGATAATAAATGTGAAAACCAAAATAGCAATTTCAACCCTATTAACTTATCCTTTTGCTCATACATGGGATAGATATTTCTAGGCACGTGTTCCTTACTAAGTCCTAATAACATACTATCTCTTTTCAATATTTCCAAAATAGTCATATAAAAGAAAAATAAATTATATAATTGTAACACCCTAAGATTTTATTAAATATTATTTTCCAATAAATTTAATTTATTTGATAGATTTCATCACATGCAATACCTATTTTAAACAAACCGTGATATAATACTAAAATATTATTATTTAAATTGATAGTTATTACCTATCCATTGGGTTGCACGGTAAAAATATGAATAACTAAATTTTGAGAAATTAATGGTTAAATATGTATAAAATAAATTCATTATTTATCAATTTATTATAAATTAAAATACAAATAATTTTAAAGAAAAATAAATATTTTTCTGAAAAAATAGTTTTTATGCACACAATGTATATTAGTTTTAATAAATTAAATTTATCACTATATGTGAATTATTTTAATGAAATGAATACATTATATATTCAATAAAATGTTCTAATAATAATTTAATATTTTTCTTAATAACTGGACAAGAATAAATTATTTTTTATGCTTAAAAATATATTTTTCTATAAAAACAATTTTCGTCGCGTGTTGCATGCTTATTTTAAAATTCATTTCCGACACATTTAAAAATTAAATTTGATAAAATTGATTATATATTTGGAATCAAGAGGTAAAAATTTGGAAAATATTTTCCTATTATATTTGGATGTTATGAATAGTATCTTTAATATTTTTTGTTACCACAGTAAAATGTAAACCAGACAATTAATGTTAAAAATAAAAAGATAAGGAATATAAAATGACCCCAAAACTATACTAAATATTATTATATGAGTATAAATCATCCAAAATCATAAAAATAAAAAATACATAACCTTTTTTTTCTATTTTTATGTGATTATGACTTTTATAATATTTTATTTAAATAAAAGTAAAAAATGTCACACACTTGTTTTTAATTACTATAATATTTTTAAAAAGTGGAAAATAGAGGAAATTTTTAGTTATAAATTGTATTTTTAAATATATATAATGTATCCCCATAAGGATAATTTAATTTTAATTTTTAGTGAAGAATTAATTGACTTAAAATATTACTCAACGCTGATGCAATAATTATTCAATTAATAGAAAAATCAAATAAATGATATTAAAAATATTAAAAGTAAAATAATTTCAGTGTATTAATGTGTCAAATGAAAATTTTAGATGAATATGATATATTAGTGTTATGTTATAGAATTATATTCTAAATTAACATTTTTCTTGATGTATTTAAAGTCAAATTAAATGAATAGTGATAAAAATGATATTAATGATATTTTTTAATAAATAATTTTTTGTTAAATGATAAAAAATTAATAAGAATGAATCATATATGGGTTTAAACATAAAAATTCTCCATTAATGGGTTTTTTTATTTTATATTAACTATATTAACCCTTAAAAGTTATAAAACTTTAATATTATGGTCATTGTCAAAAGGGTTAATAACGGTTTAACACAGAATGATAAGGGTAAAAATGTGATCAAAACATTAGAAAATTTTATTTTATGATATTATTTTGGCTCATACTCATCTTATATTTTAATATTATAAATTTGGATCCTTTTTTACATTAAAGTAAATTTATATTTATTTAATATTTTGAGAAATTCAAAGAGTGCCCCTACCCTCAATTATAAAAGGGTACCACTCCTTTCTCTTATTCACACAAAATTGAAACTTATAGATCATTAAAAATCTAAAAAATTATCTTATCCAATTATCTAGACATATAATAGAGGTTCTGGTCTTCCCAAAAGGCCATCCCATGATCCCTTAAGAGTAGATCAAAATGTGTTATTTCAAAGAAATGATAATCTCTTTAACCAATCACTTTTTATTTAATTATTATTCTACCTACTCTAAATCTACTATATTATTAATAAAAAAAATAAATTTAGTATCCTAAATAGACTAAAATTTTACTATGATTAGTAAATCATATTTATTCACCCACTTTTCATCAAATGGTATGTGAAAGTATCACTCATGCGTACATACAACTTACTGTCTCTATAGAGCGATACAATTCAATTTCATCACCATATTTTATGGATGGGTATTATGATGGTTTAAATGTTTATACATTAAAATTATGGAATAATAATACTTTTTTAATTATAATATCATATTTACATACTTTCCTTCTAAACCATTGAAAATGATAACATCGTTCGTGCGTATGTGTGGACTACCACCTCCACAAAGAGATGTGATTCATTTTTCATTTCCATTTTACTTGGATGGTAATAAGGATATATTTAATGAATATATATGATATATTTTTTATAATAATTATTCTATAAATGAGATTTATTTTTTAACTTACTTTAATTCCAACCCTCAAAAAGTGAAAGCAACGTTAATGTGTATATATACAACCTACCATCTCCATGAATGGTGTAATTCATTTTCTATATCTACTATTATGAATGACTATAAATATATGTATATAATAAATAAATTTTATATAGTAATAATTTATATTATTTTTTGTATAAAATTATAATAAATTTTAATTTATTATATAGGATTTTAGAGAGCTTTCAAATAAAGTCAAACTCAATGTAAGGGATTTTAGTCTCATTTTTTATTTATGTGGGACACATTTCTTATACACCAATTATTTTATTTTTGTTGTGTATATAATAACCATGAATATATTTTATGGTTATTACCATGAAAATTATGGGATATGCATATACATCTATGGTTCCTTATTTCATAGGTATTATGATTCGAAAGTTAACAAAGTGGTAAAGGTTTTATGTTACAATCTCATTGTTTATCAGTATTGTTTATGCTTATGTTTTTTATGATGAATAATTATGATATAAATTTAAATAAAATTATTAATTTTCCTCTTCTATGGTTATTTATTGAAAATAAATGTTTTACTTTCATTTTCCTTACATTAAGAACTCAAGAGACCGAAAATATGTTTTTAAGGAAAATCGACTTCATTTCTCTCTTCGATCAAAAAACCTTTTTCTTACATATCCATGTTTTATAAAAATATTTTAAATAATTTATTTAATATTATCCTATGATCCTTTAAATTCATTGTTACCCATGTTTAAATTTTTACAAAATAATTTTAAAGGAGTTTTCTTGTTTTTTTCCAAATGAGGTACTTTGTGACTTTTCCAATAAAAGTATGGAAGGAATGTTTTTTAACTTATACAAAATTAAAGGAATTTACCAATATAATGTAAAATAAACTTTTTAAGCTCAATTTACAATTTTACATGGTTATTCTCAAAGAATTTTTTCCCCATAATATTTTGGATTTTTTTAGATTTTAAAGAAGTGATTTCAAAATGTAAAGGTTATTTTCCTCAAGAATGTTTTAATGATATTTTTAGTCATCAACAACAAAAAACTTAAATGTTAATTATGATTTTATAGGAATATGATCCAGGGATACCATAATTAATCTTCCTATGGATGGTTTATGTTGACATGGTGTTTATGAAACCCATTCCCTTTCTACTGGTTATGTTATGATGAAATGATGAAATTTTTATGAAACCCATTTATTTTCATGGGTTCTAATGAGATATGATCTTGTGGCACACATATATATGATTATAATTATGTAATGGGAGTGACCTATATCTCTATATAATTAATTGGGTAATGATGAATGTTCTATGAGATCAAATGGTATATGGGAGATTTTACCAATCCTAAAAATGGTACACAAGAGGTTATCCCAATTACAAAGTAGGTAAACGAGTGGTTAGACAAATCCTAACATGTTATGAATGTCTTGGTGGGTATCCTTGACATAAGATTTTATATGATTATGTGTATGGCACAATTACTTTTATTATTCCAATGTTATTCTCTCATGGATCATTTTATTTAATTCCTTTATGTTTCATGTCTTATAAACTATCAAGTATTATTCCATGACTCAAGATTATGATCTATGATATTCAAGGAATGGATTTAAAATGTTAAGCTCATGTTATCATTCCCTTATTCTCATATTATGATTATTTGATCATTTATATATCCCTTTTTCTACCCTTACTGAGCATTTTATCTCACCCTTTATTATGTTTCCTTTACCCTGGTTATGAAGAAAGTTTTTATGTATGATCTGTCTAAGAAGGGTTCTAGTTATGAAGAACTAAGGTGGAGATGATATAATACTATTATGAAACAATTTTTTATGTTTCTAATTTCTAAAGGCACTAAAACTATATGATTATGGCATAGATCATTATGTAATATAATGAATATTAATTTATTAATTTGTGATATTTATTTATGAAAAGAATGGGACACTATATTTATACCATTTTGTAACACCTTTACCGGAATCACTGGGTCTAGGATAGAGTGTCGCATGATCTCTTGCATACCTCCCCATAAACAAGAGGTTTTCGACTAGTGGTGAGGGAATAATTGGGAGTGTGGGTATAATATTCCCTTGGTAATTGATAATAATTAGAGTAAACAATATTATAAACAATAATCAAAGTAAATAATATAACTAAAAAAGAAACATAACATCATATAACAATAAAATCAACCCATGCTTTAACAATATGAAATACAATATCCAGTGAACAAGTCAAGAAGTCCCCATATTTGGTAGATCTATAAACAATAAAAAATTAAAATAAATAAATAAATAAATAAATAAAGAGGCATATTTAAAAAGGATCCTTAAGTATTATATTATATAAATTCAACCAACCTGCTCATTTGGTACAACCGCCCTAAACTTGGCCACTTCCCTTATCTGAAATCCAAGTTAAAGAAGCCTGTATGACCACTGAGATTCCTATGTAGGGTGTGAGTATAGAAAACACTTGAAGACTACCAATTAATCCTTAATATAAGATCAAATATTATATATAAGTGTATATGAGATGAAAAGAATGTAAATTCATATATAAATAACCACATGTTGAGTAATCATGCACTAACCAGGATACCAAAAACCTTATACCTACCTAATTTAGCTCCATTATAAAGGGTAAGTTATGTATACTTTCCATGAATCTCATAATTAGACACAAGATTGATTTAATCATTGGAACATGCCACATGACCATCATGCCTTGGGTCAAGCCACATGGTCTTTATACCCCACCAACTATCATAGGTCAAGCCATACAGACATCATGCTCCATTAACAGTCTCAAGTTATCCCTCAAGTTTGCAATGACCAGACATATATCATTAAAGTTACCATTATAATAATCATGAATCACATCACACATACTCCCCCTATAAGGGATTAACCAATCCATGATGATTCCATTTGTCACTTTGATACCAGATAACATAAGTATATAGGACATAAAAATATATACATACACAACCAATATTAAGCAAGGTTTTGAGATACACACACACACACACAAGAATTTAATATTAAGAGAGGTATCATGGGACACACACACATGAAGAATCATATCATATTAAGAGATGTATCATATAATACATAGACTCATGCTCAAGCATGTCATACAATTTTATATAATTTTTATAACCTAATAAGGAACTTATTACCTTAAGTGTATCAAATCAAAACATTAAGGTTTGCCACCAAAATCAAGCTCATACACCAATGATCCATAGAATCAGTCCTAAATAATCACATAAGGATTTAATAATGAATATCTAAGAAGAATAACATGTCAATTTTAAAGATTTGTTTTGACTTAACCAATGATATCCAACATAATAAATATATATTTAATAATATGAGAATTTTCAAGAAAAACCTAGATCTCCACCTTCTTTATCCACCAAAATCTAGAAGTAATCACATTATATCATGTTTAAATTCTTATATCCATCCATGATAGTCCATATTTAAGGTATTTTTGTAAGATCCCAGACTTCTTTTGGGGTATGTTCTTGTTAATTTTTCTTTTTTTCTTCCCCTTAATTTGGTTAATGGAATGTTTCTTAAGTTTATAAGGAGGCTTAAGGGTATCCTATGGGTTTAATACATGATAGAAGGAGAAAATAATCCATCCAATTTAGGTTTAATGGTTAGCACATGGTTTTTAGAAACCATGTTCCCTAACCATTATTTACTGGAGGTGGTGGTGCGTGGTTGGTAAAACCATGAACCGAGAGGGACCAAGCCATATATGCTTGGACAAAGCCATCCCACATAGTCATCACATTGTTTTTCAAACCATGCAGGATTCCCAGGTGACCATGCGACTTGGCCCCCTTTGGGATAGAAGGTGGCACTCTGTTGTTTCATGGTTTTGCCAACTATATGGCCAAACCTTGTGCCTCATTAAATATGAAAAAAATTCATGATTACACCCATTAGGATTTAAGTTTTATTACCTGATTCCCCTTCCCATTATTCCTACAATATCCAAGGATGATTAACCATTCCTCCTAAAATTCTCAAGGATTGATCTCCCATGTTTTTAAGAAATTTGGAGCACCATTGGGGAAAGATCAAAGTTTAGGGTGAGTATAACACCCATATTCCTTCCTTTTTATGGATTATGGATTTTGGAATCATTATTATTAATCTAAATCCCTAAAAAAATATTTTTCCTATGGTTTCTAGGTTAGGGCTTTGAAGTTGGTTTGAGATCAAATGAAAGTCCAAGGTTAAGTAAGCTTTCATCTACAAAATCATGGTAGGTAGTCTAAAATATATATCCCATAGTGTTATGGTTAAGTTTAGGTGTATGAGGTTTAATTATTATATTTTTGTGCTATATGTTTGGGTTTCTATGGTATAAATGATGAATTGATTGGTTAATGATGAATTAAACCCATCATGATCATTGTGGGATGCATTGAGGTTGATTGGACTGGGAAAGAATCCACCCATGGGGTGTGTGACATTCATGAACATGGGATTAAATTATTTAATATAGAATTTAAAGGTTTATGAGAAATAATATATGATAGTTATTTTTATCATGTTAAAACAGGTTTATGAAAGGAAACTAATGATAATTGTGTTTAGTTAGTTAACATGGGTTGAAAAATGAAATTGATATTAATTGTGTTTAGTTGATAACATGAAATAAGAGGATTTTTGGTATAATATAAATGAATTAAATGATTTTCTAATTGGAAATGGTGTATGTGTTAAATGGTTTAAGTCATGTAAATGGTAAATTAGTTAATGGGTTAAGACATAAATATGGTATATGTATTGATTGAACTATGGTTTGTAAATGGTAAATGATTTCAATGAGTTATGATTTTTGAATGGTATATGTGTTAAACGGTTAAATAAGAATGTTCTCATAGATTAGTGGTAATTAAGGTATCGTACCTAAGGATTTATGTACATAGGTCAGGTTAGATTGATTCTCTAAAACCCACCACTATAATACATAGGTTAGGGAGTCAGACTGAGGATCTATTCCCCTAACATATGCTTGTGATAAGAATGCCTGGACTGAGTCTCCAAGGTAAGGGTTCTATGTTGTTTTTTTAGTGTTTTCCATAGTGATTTAGGGAAACTAATTCTTCCCCTTATGCATAATTTATATGATTAGTATAGGTTAAGGTGAATTTGATAAAAATGGTTAACCCATGGAACAAATTATGGAAGTGGTTAAAGTGAATTGATTAAATAATGGAACCTGATTTATCTTTTGTTTGTCTTTTGATTCATATTTTATCTGCATACAATATCTATTTAGACTGGATATTTTGTAGAAATCATTTTTTGTGGCGTACTAAGTTGTACTCACACCCTGCTTGGGTTGCATTGGGTACCCCTGCAAACTTCATGGTTGCAGGTCATGAAAAGGGAAAATGTCATATTCTATATGGTTGATTTGGGCATGGGATGTGCATGGATGATGGATTTGGACTTGAAGTCAGGACCTATTTTAGTTATTCATTAGTTTTTTTTTAATTTTGGGTTTTCCTTACAATTGGAACTATATGTAATGACATAGAATATTTACTATTTGGTTGTGGGATTATACCCAGTTTTGGTAAATGGATTTGTGATCCATTTTTATTATTTAGTTGCTTCCTTATTTCATATTTTATCTATTTTGGATTACTCTAATAAAGGGGATATAGTATCCCCATGTGTTCTATTAGACCCTCTCTGCTAGTTTGAAACCTCTATCATACAGGGAGGCATTCCTGAGGTCATGTGGAGAACTGGCTCAAGGCACTGAATAAGTGGAACTCTAGTTGGGATGTTACAAAGTGGTATAAGATACTTTTAATTTTCTATTATTTATTTTATTTTTGGAAGGTAGATAAGAGGTTATGATGCATCAGACCTTGGAAATAATCTCATTCATGGGAGTATCTAACCCATGTATGGGGGAAAACCCAAGTACATAGGGTAGAATTTTTGTTCTTAGTGTTTTTTATTACAATTGGATGTAATTTCACCATTGGGTGATTCACTTGGTGTGTGGTGTTATTATTTATGAGATTTTTCTTATGGTAAAAAATGGTATGAGGTTGTGCATCCATGCATTATTTTAGGCACTAGGGATATATATGACATGCATTATGGTCGGAACACATGAGAAAGACATGTGGGATGCGAGGGATAAACTTCTTTTAATATTATTTGAAAATTGAAAGAAATGGTGTCTAATAAAGATGATGTAAATGGGTAAATTGAATGAACATAAAGGAATGGTAAAAAATAATTCCTAATGAAGTGTTATGAATGGGTTAAAATATTTTTGTGACAAGTTGGAAGGATAAAAAAGTTCCAAAATGGTTTAAAAAGGGGTGTATGGTAAAATGGTTGTGCTATGTAAGTTGGTTTACCCCATGTTGACCATGAAACATGGTAGGGGTGGTTGAGGGTAGTGTTATAGATCTGACTATATCTGTTTAGATAGTGTACATGAAATGAGCTGTTCATAGATAGTATAGAGCATTATTTTTTACAAATTGTGGAAGATTTATTATATGTGTTTTGAGATGTGTGTTTTGGATTATAGATATATGCCACCAGAATGACATGTGCTGATTGGGTGACATGAGGATATCACCAGGAATGATATTCTAGTAGCATTGAAAGAAATCCCACTAGTTTAGGGTAACATAGGGGATTATAAGTTCCATGAGAACTTTTCTCATTCTATAAAAATTATGGAATGATACCCAGGGCAGGTCATGTCAAGTATGTTTGATCTGACTAGAGAGTTTCAGTTGCAGAACCATCTAATGTTTTTTGGAGAGGGTGGACCTAATTAAGCTAAGTTTTAGATATATTCTATCCAAATGATTCTTGATCACTTAGATACTCATCCTAAGAAGAGATTCAAGTTTGCAACTTAGATGTTGCGAGGACCAGTGAAGCAATAATGGGATATCTTGGTTTATACTGAGTAGGAAGATGGTATGTTGTGGAAATATTTCATGGAATTTTTTTTGGTATATCTCTATTCAAAGGAATTGAGATATGATAAGGATTTAGAGTTTATGAGTTTAACCCAGTGGACTATGATAATGATGAATTATGTTAGACACTTCATCGACCTATAATACTTCATTCTATCATTGGTAGGGGATGATTCAACTATAGTGAGATATTTTTAGGATGTAATTATACACGAGATCAATTAATAGGTGATTATATTTCATTTAAATAAGTTTTAGGAAGTGGTCAATCTGGACATCATTTTAGATGGGAACCTAAAGGAGGCTTCTGTTGGTGGACATCTGGTTCTAGTTTGATGATCCAATAGCATGACTTCTAATGGTAAGAGGTACCATTTTTATATTTTTCACTAGGATGATGGTAGAAAAAGTATCCAAGGAATAGTTTTGACCTCTCAGGTGATGATAAGGTGTGTTGTTATTAGGGAGGAAGGCTAGGACACATGTGTGGTAAGTTTCCATGACCACCATTTTAGTACCGAGCATGTAGAAGGATGGGGAATGTGAAGATGTTTTTTGGGAACCGTCGATAGATGGATAGTGACAGGGGATCAAGGCCAATGCAAAGTGTAGGAAGGGGGTTGGTTATCCCTTACTAGGAAGGAAATTAGAGTTCTGCTAGACATATTGGTTGGGGTGCCAGACATGGTACCTCAATACAATGGAATCCTCATTAATAGGTTAGTGAAATACTAAGAACTCAGACTGAAGTCTAGGTTAGAGGGATAGGTAAAATTCATGTAGTTCAGCCTCCACCTAGAGGTGTCAAGGATGGACCATCAAAAGTTTGAGTTATGGTTTTTGTAGCTTCCAAGTTTTTTAGTGCTTTATTTGATACAAGTTCCTTGAACTCTTTTATATATACTCAGTTGTTGAATGTTTTGGGTCTATCGGTAGAATATATGTGTGGGGTTATGTCTATTGATACACCGTTAAGAGTGTGAGAAAAAAATGTCTGGCATTTTAGGTTGGTGGGTACCATTTCCTATGGGACTTTTTTGTGTTCAAGATGTTAGGTTTTGATCTAATATTGGGGATGGATTGGATGGTGTTATATCGGGACCATATTGATTTTTACCACCGAAGGGTAACATTCACACCCCTTGAGGGTGACTCTTATATTCACCATGGGGAATGGGATATCCAGGCAGACCATGGTGGATCCATTCGTTAGTGATTGGGTGAGATCATAGCCCAAGTGTCATGTCATACACTTGATAATGGGGGATTAAATAATATTTTCTTTCCTACTATGGTGGATCAATTTCAGGATATGTTTCCTATATAATTCTCAGGGCTACTACCCGAAAGAGATGTTGAGTTCATGATTGAGATGTTTCCTAGAGAAGAACCCATTTCTATTCTCCATATATAATGGCACCGAAAAAACTTTAGGAACTTAAAACTCAATTGGAGGAATTATAGAATAAATGGTTTATTCATCTGAGTTTTTCACCTTGGAAATATCTATTTTTGTTTTTTAAGAAGTATGACGGGACATTGTAGTTATATGTTGACTGTAAAAAGTTGATTATGATGAAAGTTAAGAAATGATACCCACTTCCATGATTTGATGATATTTTTGACTAGTTTAGGGGTGATTCTATATTCTCTAAAATTGACATGAGATCATAGTATCATTAGATGAGGATGAGACCTTCTGATATACCATAGAATACTTTGAGGAGAAGGTATAGTTTATATTAGTTTTTTGTGGTTCTATATAGGTTTACCAATGTGATAATAGTGTTTATAGACATAACGAACTGAATATTTAATCCATAACTAGATTAGTTTGTAGTCATTTTTGGGGATGACATCTTGGTGTGCTATAAGACTCATAATGATCATGCAAAACACTTTAACATTATCTTGAGTACACTAATAGAGTATAAGATATACACCAATATATCTAAGTGTAATTTATGGATTGAAAAGGTACATTTTTTTGGTCACATAATCTATGTGGAAGATGTGTTGGTGGACCCAGAGAAAGTGCAGACAATTGTATCTTGGGAGTAGCCTGAGAATGTTTTTGATATCTGAAACTTTTTGGGTTTGGCAGGATATTATCGAAGGTTCATCAAAGAATTTTTCCATTTCATAAAATCACTTTCAATATTGACCAAGAAAAGCATAAATTTTTAATGGGTTGTGTAATCAGAGAATAAATTCTAGGAATTAAATAAGAGGTTGATTGCTACACTGATTTTGATCCTACTCGAGATGGGTAAGAAGTATACCATGTTTTGTTATGCATCTTGTGTTTGCCTCTAGGAAGTGTTGATGTAGGGTGAAAAAGTTGTGGTGTATGGTTCATGATATTTGGGGAATCATGAAAGAAATTACCCTACGCATGATCTTGAGTTGGTTTTTGTGCTTTATGCCTTAAAATATTAGTGACATTATCGGTTGGATGAAAGGTTTACTGTGTATAACAATCATAAAAGACTTAAGTATATATTATCTCAGCATGATTTAAATCTTTGGAAGTGATGGTGGGTTGAGTACATGCATTTTTATTGATTTATATATGGTCTACATGCCAAGGAATAGAAATAGTATCACATATCCTTTAAGTCATAAGACTCAAAATTAGGTAATTGTGGAATCTATATTTGAGTGGAGAATGATGTCGTTGTCTATTGAGATGCATCTAAAGGTTTAGGAGGGACAAGGCTAGATGACCCTTGCATCCTTAGTAGTTAAGTTCATGATTTTAATCTAGATTAAGAAGAGGTAGTATAATGATTTGGAGTGTTTGTATTTGAGGGAAAGACTTAAAGGTGGGGAGAGACCTTCCCATTAGACTATTGATGATGATGATATCATTTATGTTCATGGATATGTTATTGTGACTACTTTTATGCGAGAAGAGTTGATGCATGAGTTTCATGATTCAAAGTGGGAGGTGTATCCTGTTTTAACTAAAATTTACCATGATCTACATAGAAAGTATTGGTGGCTGGGGATGAATAAAAAGTTTTCTGGTTTTGTGAGGCTATGCTACACCTATCAGTAGGTGATGGACAATCATTATCAATTGAGTGGTTAGTTACAAAATTTTCTCATTAATGAATGGGAATTAGATGATGTTATGATGGATTTCATGGTAGTTATCCCAAATATGCCTTAGAATAATAATTCCATATGGGTAGTTGTGGATTGGTTGACAATGGTGGCACATTTCTTACTGATATAAGCGACCATCACTATTGACCATATGGGTGAGTTGTACATTCGGAACATAGTGAGATTTCACAAGGTGTCATGAACTATAGTTTTGGATCATGATCCATGTTTTACTTCATGCTTCTAGAAAGGGTAACAAAAGGCA
The DNA here is from genome assembly GCA_963277665.1 of Viscum album. Taxonomy (NCBI): domain Eukaryota; kingdom Viridiplantae; phylum Streptophyta; class Magnoliopsida; order Santalales; family Viscaceae; genus Viscum; species Viscum album. The sequence goes on along the minus strand of OY728126.1, from coordinate 446,783,237 downwards.
CTTGGTACCTAGGTGTTTTTGAGTACGCATTTCCACCCATAGACAAACAGGTAGTTAGAGCATACTATTCTGGTGCTAGAGGACATGTTGAGGGAATGTGTCCTATACTTTTATGGATCTTGGGAGAAGCACTTGGCACTGGTTGAGTTCACCTATAAAAAAAGTTACCACGTGATGATTTATATGGAACCATATGAGGTGCTCTACGGTAGGTCATTTAGATCTCCATTATGTTGGATGAAGGATGGGGAATCAGATTTATTGGGACCGAGTCTCATATAGGAGACATCTGAGAATGTTTAGTTGATTTAGAAACATATTTCTATGGATAAAAGTAGGAAGAAGTCACATGATTATTGGAATAATTGACCTCTTTTGTTTATAGTGGGTGATCATGTGTTTCTTTGGGCTTCTCCAAGATTGGGTCACCTTAGGATTCAGAAACAGAGTAAGTTTGTGCCCAGGTAAGTGAGGCTAGTTGAGATTATATATAAGATTGAATCGGTGGAATACCAATTGTATCTTCCACAGTGTTATACTGGCATGAAAAATGTTTTCCATGTGTCATAACTTCAGAAGTATCACCCCATCCCTTCCCATGTGAAATATGTTGATGATGTTGAGCTTGACACTAATGCTTCCTTTGAAGAGCATCTGGTTTGTATTGTGGATTGCAGTGAGAATATTTTGAGAGTTAAGATTCTGCTATTAATTAAAGTGTTGTAGAAGCATGATAATGTTCCTGAGGAAGCCTGGGAGAGGGGGGAAGATAAGCGGGCCCATTGGATCAATATTTTTACCTTAGAGACTTAGTGGTTCTTGGGAGTGTGTCTTGGGGATGAGTTGTTATAAGGTAGAGAGGTTATAAGATACTGAACTTCTTTTGAGGTATGTTCCTATTTAAATTTTTGTCTTACTTTTGTTTAATTTGTTTAATTTAATATTTCCTGAGTTTATAAGGAGGATTGAGGGTTTACTTGGGGTTCAGGACATAAGTTAAGGGGAAAAGAATCCATCCAGTGCAAGTTTCACAGTTGGCGCATAATTAGTAGTAACTGTGCACCCTAACCATGCTATCTCAGAGGTGACAGTGCATGGTTGGTAAAACCATGCATGGGGAGGGACCAAGACACACTGGCTTGGAAAAAACCATCCTGCGTGATTTTTTAAACTGTTCGGGCTTCCCAATAGATCATGTGACCTACCCCCCTCTTGGATAGAGGGTAGAATATGGTTGGAACATGATTTCGCCAACCGTGTGACCAAAACATGTGCCTCATTAAATATGGGAAAATATACCATTTTTTCCAATCAAACTTTATGTTTTCTTACCTAATATTCATTAACATTCTTCCTATAATATCCAAGTGTGATGAAACCCTCTTCCCAAAACTTCCCAAGGACCGATCTCCCTCAATTCTATTCCATTTGGAGAACCATTGGGTGTAGATCTAAGCTCCAGGTGAGTCTAATACTCCTATTCCATCCTTTTTTCTGGATTAGGGCTTATGTAATCATTCTACTTCTTTCAAAGACCTAAAAACATCATTTTCCATTGATTTCTATGTTGGGTATTTGAAGTTAGTTTGAGATCAAATTAAAGTCCAAGGTCAAGTGAGCATTTATATAAAAAATAGATTTAGGTGGTCTATAATTTATATCTGATAGTCTTATAGTTAAATTTATGTGTATGAGGATGTGTGATTGTACTATTGTTATGTCCATTTGGTTTTCTATGATATAAATGATTAATTAATTGATTAAATGATGAATCAAACCCCTCATGATCCCCATGGGATGCATTGAAGTTGATTAGACCAGGAAAGAGGCCACCCATGAGGTGTGTCACATTCACGAACATGTGATTGGGTTTTTAAATATGAAATTGAAATGTTTATGAGACCAAATTTATGATAGATATGTTTAGTATGTTAACATGAGTTTATGAAAGGAAACCAATGAGAATTGTGTTTAGTTCATTAAAATTGTTTGGGTAATAAAATCAATGTTAATTATGTTTAGTTGATAACATGGAATAAGGGGGAATTTGGTTATAATATAAATGTGTTAAATGAGTTATGAATTGGAAATGGTGTAAGTGTTAAATGAGTTAAATCATGTAAATGGTAAACATGGTATTGGGTTAAGACATGAAAATGGTATATGTGTTTATTTAACTATGGTTTGTAAATGGTAAATGTGTTAAATGAGTTATAGTTTGTGAATGTTATATGTGTTAAATGGTTAAAGAATCATGTGAACATGGGTTAATGGTATGTGGGTTATTGGAATTGAGGCTCTAAACCCACAATTTAAGTTAGACTGAGGCTCTTAAGCCCACCCCAATAATTCATAGGTTATGGAGTTGGACTGAGGATCTATTCCCCTAATAGATGCATGTTATAAGAATACATGGATTGAGGATCCAAGGTAAGTGTCATGTATTTTTTTTGTAGTGTTTTACCTAGTGATGTAGGGAAATTTATTCTACCCCCTTATGCATAGTTTATATGACAGAAATAGTCCAAGGTTAATTTGATAAAAATGGATAACCCATGGAACAAATAATGGAAGTGGTTAAAGTGTACATTTTAATTAATGGCACCCATTTTATCTTTTTTTTATCTTATTATTAATTAATATTTTACCTCCATACAATTTATATTTGGAATGTATATTTTATAGACACAATTGGTGGTGGCCTACTAAGTTATACTCATACCATGATTGGGCCTCCATTGGGTACCCAAGAAGATTTCATGATTCCAAATCAAGACATGGTCAAAGACCTTATAATAGATGGTTGATTTGGGTGTGGGATGTGCATGAATGAGGGATCTAGAATTGGATTCAGGAATTGTTTTGGGGATTATTATAAGGCCATAGCCTTAAACATTACATAATATTGAGTTAAATTAAGAATTAATATTAAGGATATTTTCATGTTTATATTTTTAGATAATTAGGCCATAACTATTACATAACAACTCAAATATTACGAAGTAGACCCTTCTACTCACTATCCATTAAAAAAAACTCTTAAAACAGGATTTATTATTCTTGATAAAAATCTCCATTAATATTGACTTCTTGATCTCTCTTACCCATCCTTATACCCTATGGAAAACATTTCAAAAACGTGGGATGAGAAAGAAAAGGTTAGTAAGGGATATAAAATAAGCAATGAAACCATTAGTCTATGAATATTTTAAACTTATGTTTTTTTTTTCAAAAAATCATACTTTTCACCCATAAAACATAAACTCTTTAACATACCTCATGAAATCATAATATTTATGAAAATATTCTTAGTAATCATAAACCATAAAGGTAACTTGTGGCATCCATATCATACATACATTTTAAATTTTACAGCTACATAGGGAGTAACCTTCATGGTTACGTTTGAAATACCCATAAAATTATATTACATAAATATCTTAGGAGAAACCAAACAAGTTAACTCTATCTCATTACCCATGGCATTGGAAATATATCACAGGCTCACCCACCCTTGGTTTATCACGGAACTGCCCGTATACATAAGTAATGACCAAGAACTGAAACATAAGCACAACACATAAATCACGTATAAAGGTAACTTTTTTTCCACATATCATTCACATGATATCATATCAAGATATTGATATAATTAATAAATTATCAAAACCATTTTCAATACCAAAATACCTAAAAAAGTAATATGGTATTTATTTTTCTTTAAAAAACATTACGACTTGTAAAGGAAGCCAAATATCAAATAATGGTAACGAAAGCGAACAATTTGTTTTCTACATATAACTTAAAAAACATTCCTTTTTTCATTTAGTAAAATGATTCATATAAAAATGTTCCTTTTGAAAAATGTTTATTGAAATTACAAGTAAAAGGGGTATATTATATACTGTATAAAAAAGGTGGTGTATAATATCAAAATATTCCTCAATGAAAGGAGATTGAGATGTAGTCCCTTATCATGAGTTCGACTCATCTTGTACAATATTTATATTCCTGAATAATAAACTTAGGTTATTTTTACTTCCTTGATAACCTTTTCAAGTTTATTATTCCTTTTATATTACTTATTACTATGTTATAAAAATTACATATTTATTTAAGTTCATATCAGATGTTGTGTCGATATTCGGTACTTGAGTAAAAAATGAACTTGGTATGATGTTAATAGTCCATGTGGTCATAATCTTATCATCTATAAAATAGAATTAATGAAATAATAATCACTTTTATTCATAAATTATACTTTTAAAACAAACCATTAATTTATTTTATAAAAAATGAACAACATTATAATCATGGAAACGGTAGGCCGTATGTACGCATGAGTAACATTTCCATTTTTCATTGATAATTATGGAAATAAGTTAATTATTATTTTATATTTACAAAATTATCATAATATTATTAAAATAATAATAATAATTTAAATATACTTATATATTTTATACAAGTGATGTGGTGAATAAAAATGATTCACATCGCTTCACGGAAGTGATAGTTCATACGTACACACGAATGATGTCATCATTTTTATGTGCATTTAAAGTAAGAAAATAATTTATATACTATTAAATTATAATGATAAATATGTCATGAAAATAATATAAAAACATTAATTCCATCATTATGACCATTCTCGAGAGACAATAATGAAAAACAAACTATATCAGTTTGTGAGGCGGTAGTCTGCCGTACACACGAATGAAATGTTCATTTACCATTTGATAAAATTGGAGATTGTTTTAGGGGATGATATTAACTTAATAAAATCTTAGTATATTTAGTATAATGGAGTTATTAGTTTATCATGGATGAATTAGATTTAAAGTAAGTGGAGGAAGAAATAAAATAGAAACACTTAAATAAAAACATTAACTTTCCTTTGGATGATCACCCTTATTAACACCTCAACACCTCTAAGAAGGGTGTTATTACAAAACTAAGGCTTAAATATTGTGAAGAGGGGTTATAGGAAGAGTTTTGGTAAGTTATTGTATAATCCAAAAGGTTTTTTAAGTGTAATGAATAGAGAAGAAGATTTTGTTTTTATAGGAGAGGGGAGGGGCACTATTGGAAGTATCAAAACTATTAAATTAATATAAATTCATTTTCTATTCCATATTAGTCAAAGTTGATCTAGTTAAAATATAGGATGAGGATAGTTATAAATACATTAATCCAATAAAAATTATACATGTTTTGGATATTTTTTAATCCTTATCTTTTATGTTTTAACCCTTTTAACTCTTACTATTTTATTAAGTAATTTACACTTTTAGAGTTAAAATAATTACCATAACATATCAAACAACAAATTAATGAGTCATTAATAAAATTTTAAGGATTAAAACAACTATTTGGCTGAAACCTGGTTTTTTAGAAAATTTAATTCATTTAATTAAATATTTTATATTTTAAAATATGAATTATGTCAATTTTGACACTATTCATTACTTGATTTTTTTTAAAAAACAATAAAAAATTGATTCATTTTAAAAAGCTAGTTTAAATAATCAATAAAATGTATAATTCATCCAAAAAATTTGTGGATGGAATCAAATATTTCAATTTATATTTATTTTAATATTATTAATATCGTTTATTTGGTTATTCCTTTAATAAATATATTACTACATCATCATTATGTCATAATTAAATTTTATTATTTATTGTCTAAAAAATAGAAATAAATTATAATGATATACGTAATACTTTTATATTTATAAGGACTATTTATTGTTAAAGATATGACTTATATAACCCCATATTAAAATTATTTTAGTAATAAGAGTCATGTTTATGACATCTTTCCCTTTACTTTAAATAAAATGTTATAAATGTCATTTTCACACCCAAGTGGCTTCTAAAGGCCAAAAGTTTTGGCCTAAGGATTTTCTTGGTCAACCATAACTCATCCAATAATATTAGAACAAGTGTTTGAGTAGTTTTATATTATTATAATATTATTTTTACCTTTAATGACCTGATTTATCTTTAACCATGGTAAATAAAATACAAAAAATTACTATTCACTAAAAATTATTTTGATCATATTATATCACATTTTCATACTGATTAAAACCATTTTTTCAATATTTGAAGATTTATTTCACATAAGAAAATAAAATTAATTTAAAAATTAATCCTTTTGATGGATTGAGGAATCATGTTTTTAATGTAAAAACGTTCAAAAGTTAACAAATATTTTATATTAAATTTCAATTTGAAATTGATCACAATGACCTAAATTAGATTAAATGATAATAAATTTATTTAATTATACTTTAAACCCATTTAAATGGATAATATAACTATATAAATGTAAATACCTGACCCCAGTTGCTCGGAGCCGATGCCTTATTACATTACATTGGAATGATTACAAGAAATTCATATCCTAAAGGAACGAATAATTTAGTAGATTTAGAAATATAGATATATGCATAAGTTCAACATTAAAAATTGAAATGAAAAAAAAAGCTCCATTGGGAACATTCACCACTCTAAGATTATCCCTACAAGTCAATCATAATATACCTATTCATGTCCTAGGAAATATAAAACAAAATAAGGGGTGAGATCAGATGCTCCTTAAGGGTAAAAAATAAAATGAAAGATATCATAAAGACAAAAATTAGGTGTGGTGAATAATTTAAAACACATGACTTTAAAAATAATAAACTTGAACACATTATGGCCAGAATATAAGCTGAGTAAACATTGCTATAATAAAACATAATCATGGGTATTCTACTAGATAAATAACCACACAAACTAAGAATTTATAAATTTATAATTAGATAAATGAATATACCAGACATTCTAAAACATACCATCAAGGCCTCGACCAAGACATCTAAAAATAATTAAGGCCTTGACTAAAACCATATCTAAAATGGTAAAGGCCTCAGCCAAGTCTATATCTATTTGTCTCATGAGAACTACCAATGCATCAAGGGGCTATAACGGGACCCACCCATCACATAATAAGTCCAATGAATTTCTCATATGAATGGGGATAAAAATAAATGACATATACATTCATATTGAAACTATCATATGAAATATAAATAATTTTCCCCGAACATTAAGCATAAACACTAACCATTCAAAGTAAATTGGTGAATGGTTTCAAGACAACACATCCATGGTCAAACTAATAATAATCCATTAAATTAAATATGATAGATGATATCATAACTGATTAATCCCAATAATATATAAGAATCAACAAGAGTGTTGAAACAGATGAAGATACTCTTATAAAATCATCGGGTAATTCTTGAGATAAATACTCTTTTACTTTGAAAAGAAAAGTTCTTTTGGAAAAGTCTTTGTATAAAACCATAAATGAAATAAGACAGTATTTTCATAATAAAATTAGTTATTTTATAAATATCATGTTTTATAAAAATATATTATATTTTTCCCTTGAAAATAAGTAAGAATTTGAGAAATTTCTTTGAATCAGGCTTGGATTTTGTGAAGATTTTTTTCAAAGATCCTTTTAAAAAATATAAATCCCCATAAATTAAGGTAGGATTCTAGTTGTTACACATATATATAAAATTAAAAAATAATTTATGATGAGTTTATATTAATTAATAATAATTTAATTGAGGTAAGTAGATAATAAAATTAGCCCGAATGAAAATGGAGGTTCGGGTTGAAAACCATTACCTTAAGTCCGAAGGTGTTCCTCACTTAATATTAATGACCTGAATAATCAAATTTAGGTTCATAAATTAATGATTAAATTACTTCATATACATGTAATAGATTTATTATAACCTCATTAGGTTCATTCATGGACTTTTGATGGGTTAAGAGATTCAATTTTATTGCTTGGGAGCGTTTTCTTCCTTGGTTTTCATGATTCACTTACTTATATTCATGTACGGAAAACATGTAGAATATGAATGGTTGTACAAAATTGAATCATAATTATATTATTTATAAAACATAATATTACATGGTTATAAAATTAATTTGGTTATTTTGAGTGAATATGAACCATTATATAAAACCTTATTGATAATTGTTTGGGTTATTTGGTGATTTTTGATCACAACGAACTCATTTTGATCTATAAATTAATACCATTTGTAAAAAAAGATTAGAGAACCATAAATAGGATATATTAAATATATAATAATATGTTTCGACTATAAAAATGGTTTCATGACCATAATTTAAGATGTTAATAGAAATTGAAAACCTATCATCCTTGAATGTGATAAATCAACACATCTCAGGCGGTGTATTCATTTCTAGTATAAAAGAAGGGGAAAGGAGAGATGATGATGAATTATTCCACTATCAAAACAAAATTATAGTAAATTTAAGTTAATTTAGTTATAATAACATCCGGATAAGGAGATTTGATGAAATAAAAATAAAAGAAAGTAACTCAAAATAAAATAAATGAGAAGAGAAATTTACCTCTTGAAGTTATCTTCCTTGAGGGCCTCTTTAGGGTAGAGGTTTTTGTCTTTTTATGAGACCAAGGGATGATTGATTTGGGGAGGAGTTTGGGAGGATATTTGGGCAGAATTTATACAAGTAACATGGCTTGAGAGGAGTGAAGCGAAGAGGAAGTGAGGGGGTTTTATAGTGGAAGAGAGGAGTGATTTTTGAATATTTTATTCATTATTTTATTATTTTTCCCAAGACAAGAAATAGTGTTGATTCTTGTAACAAAAAATTGTAATTAGTGCATGTGAGTTCAAAACAATGTCCATTTACATCATCCATGACTCAATCATGATTCATAAATTCACTTAATTAGCATTCTTCATAAATTATCAAATTTCACTATTCACAAAAAATTGAGTATTTTAGAAAAATCCCAAAAATTCAACCAAACCATTATTTTACATGTAGAATTCACAAATGAACTCCATTTTATCAAAATAATTTTCTAAATAATAGAAATTCAATTTTTAAATAAAATCATTATTTACTTAAAAAATATAGATTTAAATTTAAAACTGATTTTATAATACTTTCAAAAATTAACTAAGGTCTTATTAAATTATCCTAAAATTATAGGATAAAAAAATATTTATTTAGGAATAAATTTTATGAAAATGAATTTTATTTTAAATCAAGTTATTAATTTGAAATTTGTAATAAATTATTTATTACTCACAAAAATACCAACACTTAATTATTATTTTCTAAAATACTCTATTTTATTTATAAGGTGTATAAATTTTATTTATACTTTCATGGGTGTGGTTACTATTCATAAGGGTCATTTTACTATTCATAAGGGTACATTACTAATCATAAGGGTCAAGTTACTATTCACTAAAAATGTAAGTTGATCATTTTAAACCATAAATATTTTACTAAACACAATCGTGTATTTCAGTTTTTCAAAATTCAAACCATAGAGGTGGTAAAATTATTTTTACTGGATATGTTATAAAAAAGTGGGTTTTTTGTAGAGACTCAATGTTTCATGCATTCAATATTAAATTTATTTTAAAAAACACGGGGTGTTACATTATCCCCTCCTTACATAAGTTTAATCCTCAAAAATCACAGAATGTTACCTCATAAAAAGATTTGGGTAGGTCTTCATCATAATCTTCTTAGGTTACCATGTTTCTTCTTCAATTTTATGATTTTTTCAAAGTACCTCTACCAGTCATGCCATACGATTTCTCATCACCTGTTATTTAGTGTCTAGAATCCGGATAGGATCTTCATAGTAAGATAAGTCAGGTTCCAGTTATATACCTTTAGAAGTGAGGAAATGTGTTGGTTCTGGCATGTACTTTCTCAACAATGATACATGGAACACATTGTAAAATTTAGACAGGCTAGACAACATTTCCAAACAATAATACAAAACTCCAATTATCTCTAGAATTTAAAAAGTTCCAATATATATGGGTATTGGTTTCCCTTTCTTCCAAAATATTATAACACCCTTCCATGAAAATACCTTTAGGAAAACAGGACCTTCTACTTGAAATTCAAAATCCTTACTTTGATTACCAACATAGATCTTTTTCTGATTTGATCTACTTTGATATGGGTTATAATAGTATTTACCTTTTCTATTGTTTTCTCCGCAAGCTCTGGGCCCACAAGATTACTTTAACGAACTTCATCCCAACATGTTAGTGTACGACATCTCTTCCCATACAATTCTTCATATGGTACCATTTGAATACTTGAATGGAAACTATTATTGTAGTAAAACTCCACTAGGGGTAAATATTGATCCTACATACCTTGAGTGTCAAGTGAACATGATCTCAACATGTCTTCTAAGGTTTGGATTGTCCTCTATGATTTCCCATCAGTTTTAGGGTTATAAGTAGCACTCAATCGAATCTCAGTATCCAAATCTTTATTAATATTTTTCTAGAATTTTTGATGTAAATCGTGGATCACGATCAAAAAAAATTGAGAAAGTTTCCCCATGAAGTCTCACAAATTCATTGATATAGATTCGTTTTAGGCACTCCAGTAGAAAATCCTCAGTTATACGAGGAAATTTTCAGATTTTATAATTCGATCAAAAATTAACCATATCATATCATTCTTCCTTAGAGTTTTGGGTAATCTAGTGAAAAAATCCATGGTTATGTCATCCCATTTCCATGTAGAAATTGGTAGAGGTTTAATGACTCCTATAGGATGTTGTCTTTCAACCTTTACTTGTTAACAAACTAGACATCTTGATACATAATTAGTAATTTCCCACTTCATGTTGTCCCACCAGAAATGTTCCTTCAAATATCTATACATTTTAGTGCTACCAGGGTGTATAGAGAAATTATAGCCATGAGAATCATCCAATAACTCCCTTTTTAGCTCAAGTATAGAGGGAACACATAGCCTCTTCCCAAATTTTAGAATTCCATCTTCACACACGAAGTCAACCAACTTCTCATCATTCACACCTTTATTTTTTTTTGAATATTCTCATCATCAGGCTAGATGTTTTAATCCCTTTGAACAGAGATGGTTGGGAAACCAAATGAAAAAGTATTAATGTTTCAACATTTTCTATTTAGAACTCCTTGATCCTTCCTACTCAATGGATAAAATACCTTATTTTATTTCTTGGGTGGTAGTGTATGGACCAATCATAATCCTTAAGCTGTTCAAGCCATCGTATTTGCCTCATGTTGAATTCTTTTTATGAGAAGATATATTTCAAGATCTTATGATCTGTATATTTATCAAAACTTTTTCCATAGAGATAATGAGTCTGTATCTTTAGAGAAAATATTATAGCTACTAACTCAAGATCGTGAGTAGGATAGTTTTTTTCATGAATTTTTAACTACCTTGATGCATAGGAAATAACTCTATCATTCTGCATAAGGAAACAACCAAATCCTTTCTTTGATGCATCACTATAGATCAAAAATCCACCATTCCCTGATGGTACAGTCAGGATTTAAGTATTCACTAATATTCTCTTCAATTCTTTGAAATATTTCTCAAATTATTTTTTCCATATGAACTTAACCCTTTTATATGTAAGCATGATCATTGGGTTGGATAAATGAGAGAAGTTCTGAATGAAACTCTAATAATAACATGCTAAACCAATAAAACTAAGAAACTCAGTTATGTTCATTGGTGTAAGACATTATTGCATAGCCTTTGTCTTAATAGGATCAACCAATATTCCATCCTTAGATACATGTGTCCAAGAAATGGAACTGATTGAATCCAAAATTCACACTTGCTAAACTTCCCATATAATTAATTTCTTTTAAGAGTCTTCAGAATAGTGCTCAAGTGATTTTCATGATCTTATAATCTTTTGGAGTATACCAAGATATCATAAATAAATACCACCACAAAGTCATCAAGATATTACTTGAAAAATATATTCTTTAGATCCATGAAAACAGATGGTGCATTAGTCAATCCAAAAGGCAAAATTGTAAACTCGTATTGCCCATACCTAGTTCAAAATGTTGTCTTTGGAATATCATTCTTTCTCACTCGAATATGATGATATCCATATCAAAGGTAAATCTCTAAAAAATATTGGTATCGATGAAGTTGATCAAAAAAATCATCAATTCGAGGTAGGGGACACTTGTTCTTTATTATGATAACATTTATCTCCTTGTTGTCAATGCACAACCTCATAGATCCATCTTTCTTTTTAACTAAAAGAACATGTTCTCCAAATAGAGAAACACTAGGGTGAATAAATACTTTATAAATCAATTCCTATGGTTTTTTATTTAGTTATACTAATTCCATAATGGCTATTATATAAGGAGTCTTTGATATAAGTCTTGAACTAGGAATTAAATCCATAGAGAATTCAACTTCCCGCTCTGGTTGATGTCCAGGTAAATCCTCTAGAAAAACATCAATATATTCTTACACAATAGGTACATACTCAATTTGAATATTTATTTCCTCACCCATTGATATTGCATTCTCATCCTCTCTAAGAATTTCATTAATTAGACCTACTGGGGGTAGATCTAGATAAGAGCCAGATGATGATGTTTCTGCTATAAAGATAAGGGATTCTAGATCATTCTCAAAAATTGTAACCCCATCCTTCTTGCAATAGATATTTTCATCATGATTAGAAATCCAATCCAGAACAAGGATTACATCAAATTAAATCATGGTTATGATAATAAAATCAGTAGATAAAGCATGTTTATATGACATAATAGGGACTTACAAAGACATATTTGTTGCAATGATACTTCCCTTAAGAGTTTTTAATGATAACATCCTTATTAAATCAAATTGAAAATATCTATTTTTCATAAAAAAAATGGGAAGATATTAAAGAATGTGATGATCTAAAATCAAATAAAGCATTGACTAAGTCTAAGGAAACGATTAAAGTACCTTCCACCACATCATTAGGAACTTCAATATCAGTGGTTGTGATCACATAAGATTGTCCTTGCTCTTTTGGACTTTTCTATGGCATGCTTCCATGATGCTTTGTAAAATCATTATCATAGTGTCACATCTCCATAAAATTATAACATTGAACATTAATATCTTCTTTCTACCCCTTTTAATCACTGTCTTGATGGCCTTTTCTTCCACACTTATAGAACGCCCCTTTTCCTTTTAAGAAGACACCAGAGTGTTTCCTTCCACAATTATCACAGGGTGTAAATTCAACTCTTCCCTTATTCCCCATTTACTTATTTCCTTTTCTAGAGTTTTTAGCATCCCCCTTCTTCTCTTTATTTCCTTTAAAGTTACCAGACTTAGAGAACTCATTTTCCATCTTGAAATCACATGAGAATATGTCTTCGTATGATGAAAAATTTTAGAATACTAGTTCCCGTATGAGGAATTTCTTTAGGACATAAAAGAATCAATCAATATTTCTCCTTGTATTACATATATAGTTCAAAAAATTTCTTTATAACCTTGTGAAGTTATCTTAATACTTTGTAAGATTCACATCTTTCTTTTGTCTCAAATTCATAAATTGCCTTTCTATATCCACTCGCTGTTCACGAGGAAAGTATTTCTCTAAGAAAATTTCTTTAAATTCACTCAATTACATTTTTAATATTTCTTCCTCCTCATTTTTTTTCAATTAGTAACCACCATTGATAAGCATCTCCCAAAAGATGATAAACTACCATAACAACCTTCTCCCTTTCGTTACATCCTATGGTGAGAAATATCTTCTCTAAGGAACTTATCCACTATTCCGCTACGAATCAATTTGTAGTCTATTTAAATTAAGGAGGATATTATTTCATAAAGATATATAAAATAGATCCGCCACATTGTGGATCCAGATTCTCTATATTGGTAAGGTTATTGTTCATAACCTAAGTAAACTATCCCAGTATAGTTATAAGTTTCTCCGCACCAGTATCAGCTCCAAATCCAACCTCATTATCTTATATAGGAGGAAAATCCCTATATGGGATATGTGTGTTCATGCAGTTTCCATTCCTTCCACAAGGCTCTATTTCTAAATAATGGCGTACACTGGATTAAGTTATGAATCATAATTTATTATGTCAACTTAGTAAAATAATTAACATAAATTGAAATCCTATGCATGGCTAATCCTATAATCATAAACATGATTTCTTTGAGAAAAAAATTACATTTAAATCCTTCATAATGGATTATAAATAAAATGTGAATTATACTAAGAATATCCCCCGGGAGCATCAAAAAAGGTGTGTAGTAAGGCCCATTGTCGTGTACCAGGACACCCCGGGTTAAGCCCGAAACTCTTTGTCAGAGTTTTCACTCCTAGGTACATCTGTGCTAGAACCGCATCCACTTGTAGTATCCAGACATAGATTCATTTGCTAAAAATATCCACATAATCTATTCCTTACCAAAATTCTAGGATATTCATGTATAATTTTCCTCAAAGACTATCTTAGAGTTTTTTTCTATAATACACATTTTTTAAATCTAGTCTTTAAGTTTTCTACTAAACTTCCTTTTATACCAAATCTAAAGACCCAAACCCAGTTTCTCAGAGCTGGTGCCTTATTACATTACATTGGAATGATTACAAGAAAGTCATATCCCAAAGGAACAAATAATTTATAGATTTGAAAATATAGATACATACATAAGTTCATCATTACAACTTTAAATGAAAACAATATAAAAGTTCCATTGGTAACATTCACCACTCTAAGATTATCCCTAGAAGTCAATCATAACGTACCTCTTCATGTCCTGAAAAAAATGAAACATAAGAAGGGGTGAGATCATATGTTGAGTAAGGGTAAAAAATATAGAATAAGATATCATAAACATAAAAATTATGCATGGTAAAACACACACCTTTAAAAACAATAAACTTGAACACATTATGGCATGAATATAAACTGAGTAAACATTACAATAATAAAACATAATCATGGGTATTATACTAGTCAAATAACCACATGAACTATGAATTTATAACTTCATAATGAAGTAAATGAATATGATGGAAATTATAAAACATACCATCAAGGCCTTGGTAAAGACATCTAAAACTTATTAAGGCCTCATCCAAAACCATGTCTAAAAATGGGTAAGGCCTCATCCAAGTCCATATCAATTTGTTTCATGAGACCTACCGATGCATCGAGGGGCTATATCAGGCCCTAAAAATCACATTATAAGTCCAATAAATTCTTTATATGAATTATGATACACATAAAAAACATAAAAATTCATATTGAAACTACTATATGAAATGTAAATAACTTTCCCCAAACATTAAGCTTAAACACTAACAATTTAGAGTAAATTGGTGAATTGTTTCAAGATAGCACATCCAAAGTAAAAATAATCACAAACCATTAAATTAAATATGTTAGATAATATCATAATAGATAAATCCTAATAATACATAATAATCCACAAGAGTTTTGAAACAGATGAAGATACTCTTATAAAATCATACAGTAATTCTTGAGATAAATACTCTTTTTCTTTGAAAAGAAGAATTCTTATGGAAAAGTATATGTATAAAACCCAAAATTAAGTAAGATAGTATTTTAATAATAAAATGAGTTATTTTATAAATATAATTTTTTATAAAAACAAATTATAGAGTTCCCTTGAAAATATGTCAAATTTGAGAAATTCCCTTGAACCGGGCTTGTATTTCGGGAAGATTGTTTTGGAAAGATACTTTTAAAACATATAAATCCCCATAAATGAATGTATTATTATGGTTTGTACACATATATAAAACATTATAACATAATTTATGATGATTAAATATGGATTAATAAGAATTTAATTGAGTTAAGTAGATAATAAAAGTAAACCAAATGAAAATGGAGGTTCGGGTGGAAAATGCTTACCTTAAGTACGAAGGTGTTCCTCATTTAATATTAATGACCTGAATAATAAAATTTAGGTTCATAAATAAATTATTACATAAACTTTTATACATTTAATTTATTTATTATATCCTCATTATGTTCATTCATGTCTTTTTTATGGGTTAAGTGATTCATTTTTTTCTTGGGAGTGTTTTCTTCCTTGGTTTTCATTATTGGTTTCCTTATATTTATGTATGGATAAACATGTGGAATTAGAATGGTTGTAAAGAATTTAATATATATTTTATTAGTGAAAAAACATAATATTACATGTTTATAAAATTCATTTGGTAATTTTGAGTGAAGATGAATCATTATATAAAACCTTAATGATAATTTTTTTGGGTTATTTAGCGATTTTAGATCACAACGAACTCATTTTGATCTATAAATTAATAACATTTATAAAAAAAGATTAAATAACCTTAAATAGGATATATTAACTATATAATAATCTAGTTCAACCACAAATTTTTTTCATGACCATAATTTAAGATGTTAATATAAATTGAAAACTCGTCGTCCTTGAATGTGATAAATAAGCACATCTTGGATGGTGTTTTCATTTCTAGTATAAAAGAAGAGGAAAGGAGATATGATGATGAATTATTACATTATTATAAATAAATTACATTAAATTTAAGATACTGGAGTTATCACAATACCTGGATGAGAAGAGGTGAGGAAAGAAAAAGAAAAAAAATGAACCTGAAATAAAAGAAATGAGAAGAGGAATTTACCTCTAGAATTTATCTTCCTTGAGAGACTCTTTAGGGTATAGGTTTTGGTATTGTTATGAGACCAAGGGCTGATAAACTTGGGGAAGAAACTTTGGAAGATATTTAGGCATAATTTAGAAAAGTAAAAATTCTTGATATGAGTGAAGAGAAGAGGACGTGGGGGGGGGGGGGGGGTTATAGTGGAGGAGAGGAATGGTTTTTGAATATTTTATTATTTTTATCAAGACAAAAAATAGTGTAGATTATTATGATAAAAAGAGTAATAAGTGAATTTTAGTTCAAACTAATGAACATTTACATCATCCATGACCCAAGCATGATGTAGAAAGTCACTTAATTAGCATTTTTCTTAAATTATCAAATTTCACTATTCACAAAAATTTGAGTATTTTAGAAAAATACCAAAAATTCACCCTAACCATTATTCAATGTGTATAATTAAAAAATCAACTCCATTTTATCCAAAGAAGTATCTAAATAAGAGAAATTTAATATTTAAATAAAATCATTCTTTACTTGAAAAATACAAATTTAAATTTTAAAAATTAACTAAAGACTTATTAAATTATCCTAGAATTATAGCACAAAAAAATATTTATTTAGGAATACATTTTATGAAAATGAAATTTATTTTAAATCAATTTATTAATTTAAATTTTTTTATTAAATATTTATTACTCACAAAAATACCAACACTTAATTATTAATTTCTAAAATACTCTTTTTCATTTATAAGGTGTCTAAATTTTATTTATAATTTAATGGTTGTGGTTACTATTAATAAGGATGATATTACTATTAATAAGGTTACATTACTAATCATAAGGTTCATGTTACTATTCTCAAAAAATGTAAGCTAATCTTATTAGAATCTAAATATCTTACTGAATGCAACTGTGTATGTTAGTTTTTTGAAATTTAAGTCAAATAGGTGGTAAAATTATGCTTACTGGATAGGTTATAAAAAGTGGTGTTTTTTAGAGACTCATTGTTTCATGCATTCAATATTAAATTTATTTTAAAAAACATGGGGTGTTATAATATATAAATTAGATGAAAAATATTTTTTAAAATTAAAATGCAGTATTTTTCACTATTCATTAAAAAATTAATATTATCAGAAATATACCAAAATTCAACCAAAATAAATTTTGAAGTCCCTCTTCCAAAGAATAAGTTTAATTTTTCAAATAAAATTTATAAAAATGCCAAATTTTCTAATTAAAAGGGGTTCTCTGTCAATAGGTGTAAAACTACCTTTTAAAAAATATTAGAGCTTTTTTATGCTTAAAATCGGATTTATCCTTATTTTAAGCCCATAAAATTTATTGGAAGAAAGTAAAAATATTTAAAAACATATGTAAAAATAATATAGTTAGTTATATTCATTACCTCCAATACAATGACTAAGAATTAACTACCATTTAAAATAATAATATTAATAATGTATTATTTTTCAGTATAACTTAGTCTTGTGTGAAATGTAAGATTTCAGAGAAACCCATTATTATATGGTTTGTACAGTATCAGACAAAGAATCACATTTAAAGTAAAATTAATATTTAATTCATAAATATTAATAGGTATGAAAAAGTCTTATTCTATAATTACCTAGTATGTTACACCTTTCCCCCTTTTGAAAATTACATCCTCACAATTTAATTCACTTATCAAATAAGTGGGGGTGTTTTTCCCTCATATAATATTCATATTCCCATGTTTCCTCTTTAATAATACGGGTTTTCCAAAAAATCTTAACCTGATGAATCATATTATTATGCAACAATTTCTATTTCCGGTCAAGAACCTAAACTGGATGTTCATCATAACAAAGATTCTCTTCCAGCTGAACTACTTCTGGACTCAAAACATGAGATGGATCTGGAATATAATTTCTTAACATTGAAATTTGAAAAAAATTGTGTACTTGTGATAAAATTGGAGGTAAAGTCTCTCTGTAGGCAACTGATCCAACTTTCTCTAGGATTTCTTAGGGTCCCATGAACCATGAAATCAACTTTCTATTTTTACCAAAACACATCACACTTTTCCATGGAGAATCTTTGAGAAAGAAATGATCACCTACCTTGAAAGAATGATCATTCGTCTAATTATCTACATAAATTTTATACCTGTTTTGAGATGTCCTCATATGTTTCTAAATCAACTAAATTTTTTCTACCATATCTTCTACAAACTCTGGTCCCATCATCTTCCTTTCCCCAACATCGTACAAAAAAGATGGAGTTCAATACCTCTTTCCATATAATGCATCAAATGGTGCCATCTGTATACTAGAATAAAAAATATTATTATAATAAAACTCAACAAAATAAAGTTGTTGATCCTAAATTCCTTGGTAATCCATTTAAAAAGCACATAGCATATCATCCAAGGTTTGAATTTTTCATTCTGAATGCCCATATTATTGAGAATGAAAAGCTGTACTAAAATTTAATTCAGTACCCAATGACTTTTGAAGGCCTTTACAAAATTTAAAAGTGAACCTAGGATCATGATATGATACAATGGAGAGAGGAGCTCCATGTAACCTGAATACCTATTTAAGATACAACCAAGAACGTTGATCTAAAGATAAAGTGTCTCGAATAGGAAGAAAATGAGAAGATTTTGTCAATATATCTAAAATAACCCACATTACATTGTTACCTCAAAGAAGTATTTGGTAATCCCACTATGAAATCCATGGATATATTTTCCCATTTCCACTCTAGAACTAGAAAATGTTGAAGCCACCGATTTGGAAAATGTTAGTCATCTTTAACCTGCTAACAAGTCAAACACTTCATAATAAATTTAGAAATATCTTTTTTCATTCAATCCCATCTGTAATAATCTTGAAGATCTATGTACATCTTAGTACTTCTAGGATGAATTGAAAATGGAGAACTATGTTCTTCACATAACAACTCTTTCTTCAACTCTGAATCAAAAGGCACACATAATCTCTTCCCAAATCTTAAAACACAATCTTTATTAATGTTAAATTCATGAAACTTACCATTTTGAACCAATTACACCCTTTTATTTAATTCACTGTCTTCCTTACATACTTTCTTAATTCTGTCTGATAGAGATGATTGCACTGAAACATAAAAAAAGAGTAATTTTCTACACTAAAAACTTCCAAGCCAAAGCTTATCAAATAGTTAACAAATGGATCATGTTACAAATATAACATGGTTAATGTTTCATTACTTTTTCAACTCAAAGCATTAGCCACTTTGTTTTATTTTCTAGGATGGTAATGAATCAAGAAATCATAATCCTTAATTAGTTTCAACCATCTTCTATGTCTCATGTTCAATACTTTCTGAGTGAATATATACTTAAAACTTTTATGGTTAGTATATATTTCACATTTTACTACATATAGATGATGCCTCCAAATTTTTAAAGAAAAACAACATCAACTAATTAAAAATCATGAGTAGTGTAATATAACTCATGAGTGTTCAACTAATGTGAAGCATAAGCAATTACACTATCATTCAGCATTAGGACACAAACTAGTTCTTTCAATAAAGAATCTCTATAGATAAAAAATTCACCATTTCTGAAAGGTAGTGTCAAAACTGGAGTTTTCAACAATATTCTTTTCAATTACTAAAAACAATCATCACATTATTTTTTCTAGATGAACTTAACAACTTTTTAAGTTAACTTAGTTAGTGGGCTAGATAACCAGGAAATATTTTGAACAAACCTTCAATAATAGCCTGCTAAACCCAGAAAACTATGAATCATAGTTATATTTATGGGTCTTGTACACTATTCAAAAATTTCATTTTATCATAATCAATAGTTATTCTATCTTTAGAAACAATGTGACCAAGGAAAGAAATTTGTTACAACCGAAACTCACACTTTCTAAATTTACCATACAATTTCTTTTCTTTTAGGGTTTGAAAGACAACACTTATATGGCATTCATGCTCCTATTTACTTTTAGAATATACTAAAATTTCATCAATAAACAAAACCACAAACATACCCAAGAACTCATAGAATATTCTATTCATAAGATCCATGAATACAATAAGTGCATTAGTTAACCCAAACGACATAACTAAAAATTCATAATGGCCATATCTAGTGCAGAACATGGTCTTTAAAATGTCTTATTCATTTACTTTCAACTAATGGTACCCTGACCTCATGTCAAAATTTGAAAAATATTGTGATCTCTAGATCTGATCAAACAAATCATCTGTTACATATTCTTAATAGTGACATTATTTATGGATCTATAATCAACACAAATTCTCATTGAACGATATTTATTTTTAAAAAACAATATAGAAGCACCGCATGGTGATGTGGTAGGTCAAATGTATACTTTATTTAATAACTTCTATAACCTCTTCTTCAAATCTAAAATTTCAATTTGAGAAATTTGATAAGGGGGTTTTGAAATTGGATTGGAATTAGGAAATAAGTCAATAGTAAATTCAACTTCCTGATCAGGTATAATAAAAGAGGATAATCATCAAGAAAGACATCAAGATACTCATTTACCATCGGCATAACATTAATCTGAATAGTTACTTTGTTTTCAAAAAAATGTGCAAGATAGAATTCATTTTCTTATTTTAATAGTTTCTTAGATTCCTGATATGTTATCAATGGTATGTTTTAATTATTTTACAAAAACTAAATGTATTTCTGAAAAGAAACTTCTTTAGCTCTACATTCAATCTTAGAAAGGTAAACATAAAGCCAATCTATACCCAAAATAACATCGAACTCTACTAGAGTCAATACAACAGGGTTTTTAGGTAAATTATTTTAAAAAAAAGGATATAAATATTCTTATAATTTATTTTTTCCTCAACATTTCCCCCCATATGTTTTTACCATAAGTTATGGATTCATTTTGTGTGGTGTAATTTCTAATTTACTAGAAAATTTCTCAAAAATGAAATAATGTGTTAAACCTAAATCAATCAACTTATTAGAATAATATGAATCAAAAAACAATGTACCTGATACCAATTCATTTTATGGACCAACATATTATAAATTAGTTTCAATGGATTTTACCACACCCTTCAGCTTATAGTTCAGATGTTTCTCATCATTTGATTTCTTCATCAGACACTCATTTTCATAATCACCGATCTCATTTCACCTAAAATTTTTTACTAACTATAAATCAGATTTTGTCTTATCACTACCATTATCTTTTTCAGTTTATTTATGAGCCTTATTCCCTATTTTACCACAGCATAAGAACTTACTAGAAATTAGAAGGCATTCTCAAGTGTGTTTTTTACCACAATTATTACTAACTATAAAATTAATTTTCTTACCATCCGATTTTTTTGCTGAATTTCTACCTTTTCCCTTCCACCTTGACCTCTTATTCCATTGTTTTTAAAAGAACACATGATTATCAGCAAACTCCATTTCCACCTTCTCTACACATCGAACAAGTTTTTCATAACTTATAAAATCTTGAGAAGAAAACACCTTTTGATAATTTGGATTTAATCCTATGTAAAAATTATTTATTTTACTATAAAGATACCAAATTAAAGGTAGAGTGAATTTTTCTTCATATGAATCCACTGATTTCTCATCTTTCCTCAATTCTAAGAATTATTTTTCCATCATAAGTTGATCTGCTTTAGGAAATTATTTCTCAAGAAGTATACTCTTGAATTCACTCCAATTAAGAGAATAAATCTCCTCAATATCCCTGATATTCTTAACCATCGACCACCATTTATCGGATTAAACTTCAAAAAATAAACAATATGACCAGACTTTTTATTATCTAAACAACCCATGACATCGAGAATATTTTCTAGTGATTTAATCCACCCTTCAGTTAGAATCGGGTCATATAATCCTCTGAATGATGGGGTGTTGCCTCATGAAATTATCCACTAATAACATATTCCTATATGGTTGATCTGGCTAATATCATGCATGGATACCACTACCATTTATTATTTGATTCAACTACTACATCACTACAAAAAACTATTTAGTTCTGATTCTGACCATCTCAGGTTGCTGATTTAGAAGGTTTTTTATTCTGGATTCCGTCCTAGCACAAATACCCTGTTTTATTTGTGGAAATCCATTCTAAATAGACATATCTTAGAGGAATAAACAAGGTAATCTTCAATTGACATATCATTTCAATTTTACCATAAATTAAAAATCATTTATGGATTTTCTAATAACAATATCCTAACCCATAAAGTTATCTAAACCGACCTCTGATACCAACTATAAGGACCCAAACTTAAATGTAACATAATATTGAGTTAAATCAAGAATTAAAATTGAGGATATTTTCAGGTTTAGAGTTTTATATAATTAGGAAATAACTATTACATAACAACTCAAATATTAAAAGTAGGCAATTCTACTCATTATACATTAAAAAAATAAAACTCTTTAAACATAATTTATTTTTCTTGATATAAATTTTCAGCCATCTTGAATTATTCCTCTCTCTTGTCCATACTTATACCCTATGTAAAACATTTCTAAAACTTGGGATGAGCATAAAAATTATAGTAAGGGATATAAAATAAGCAATGAAACCATTAGTCTGTGAATATTTTAAACTCATGAAAACAATTTTCACAAAATCATATTTTACACCCATAAAACATAAAATATTTAACATACCTCATGAAATCATAATATTACTAAAAATATTATCAGAAACCTTAAATCATAAAGGTAACATATGGAATCCATATCATACTTACATTATAGATTTCATAGCTATGTAGGGTGTAACCTTCATGGTTACGTTTTGAATACCCATCATAGTATATTCCCTAAATCTCTTAGGAGAAATCCAAAAAGTTAACTACATCTTATTACCCAATGTATTGGGGAGATATCTTGGGCTCACCCAGCCTTGTTTTATCATGAAACCACCCATATACATAATAAATTCCCAAGAACCAAAACATAATCATAACACATAAACCATGCATAAAGAAAAAGTAGCATTTCCACATTTCATTCACAAGATATAATCACAAGATATTGATATAATCAAACCATTATAAAAACCATTTTAAATACCAAAATACCTGGAAAGGAAAACATGGTATTTATTTTTCTTTAAAAAACATTAGGGCTTGTAAAAGAAGCCAAATATCAAATAATGGTCACAACGACAGAAATTTTTTTAGCACCGTATAACTTAAAAAACATTCTTTTTTTCATTTAGTAAAATTATTAATATAAAAATACTCCTTTTGAAAACCTTTTAATGAAATTATAATTAAAAGGGGTTGAATATACAGTGTATAAAAGAAGGTGGTGTATAACATCAAAATATGCCTAAATGAAAGGAGATTGAGACTAAGTCCCTTATCGTGAGTATGAATCATCACGTACAATATTTATATTATTGAATAATAAAATTAGGTTAATTTATAATTTCTTTAGATTTTTTGAGTTTATTAGTACTTTTATAACACTTATTACCATGTTATAAAAATTACATAATTATTTAAGATCATATCAAACATTCACTGGATATTCAGTACTTGAGTCAAAAATAAACTTGGTATGATGTCAATAGTCCATGTGGTAATAATTATACCATCTAAAAAATAAAATTAATGAAATAATAATCACTTTCATACATCAATTATAGTTTTAAATCAAACCATTTATTTTATTTATTAAAAATGAACAACATTATAATCATGGAGACGGTAGGTCATACGTACACATGAGTAATGTTTCCATTTTTCATTGATCATTATGGAAATAAGATAATTATTATTTTATCTTTAAATAATGATAATAATATTATTAAAATCATAATAATAATTTAAATATACTTTACATCGCTTTGTGAAGGTGATATTTCACACGTACGCATGAATGACAATATAAATTTTATGTGCAGGGAAAGTAAGAACATAATTGATATATTATTATATTATAATGATAAATATTTCATGAAAATAATATAAAAACATTAATTGCATAATTATTACCATTCTTGAGAGATGGTAATGAAAAACGAACTATATCTGTTCGTGATTCGGTAGTCCTCCATACACACAAATAGAATGTTCATTTACCATTTAATGAAATTGGAGATTGATTAAGGTGATTATATTAATATAATAAAATATCAGTATATTGAGGATACTGGAGTTATTATTTCATCATGGATGAAGTATATTTAAAGGAAGTGGAAGAATAAATAAAATAGGAACACTTAAATAAAAATATTTCCTTTCCTTCGGATGATCACCTTTCTTAACACCTTAAAACCTCTAAGAAGTGTGTTACGCATAAACTAAGACCTCAATAATGTGGGGAGGGATTATAGGAAGAGGTTTGGGCTTATATTTTTCAAACTAGAAGGGTTTTTAAGTGTACGGAATAGAGAAGAAGAGTGTCTTTTTATAGAAGAGGGGAGATGCACTATTGGAATTATAAAAAGTATTAAATTAATATAAATTAATTTTATATTATAAATTGATCCAAGTTTATTTATTTAGAATATATAATGATTATGGGTCTAAATAAATTCATCCAATAAAAGTTATGAAAGTTTTTAATATTTTTTAATCATTATCTTTTATGTTTTAACCCTTTTAACTCTTACATTTTTATTATTTAATTTACACTTTGAGAGTTAAAATAATTATCATAACATGTAAAAAAACCAATTAATGAGTAATTAATGATATTTAGAGGATTACCAAAACTAGTTTTCTGAATCTTGTATTTTTAGAAATTTTAATTCATTTAATTAAATATTTTATATTTTAAAATATTAATTATGTCAATTTTGACACTATTCATTACTTGACTTTTTTTTAAAATCATTACATCTTTAAAACTTCTAAAAAACTACTTTAAATAATACATAACATGTCTAAGTATTCCCTAAAATTCATGGATGACATCAAATATTTCAATTTATGTTTATTTTTATATTATTAATATCATTTATTTGATTCTTCCTTGAATAAATCTATTACTGTATCATCATTGTTTCATAATTAATTTTAATTATTTAATGTCTAAAAAAAATATATATATTAATTATACAGGTAATATTTTAATATTTATGAGGAATATTTATATTCAAAGATATAACTTATGTAACCCCATATTAACATTTTTTAGTAATAAGAGTCATGTTTATGACATCTTTCTCTTTAATTTAAATAAAATGTTGTAAATGTCATTTTCACACCCAAGTGGATTAAAAAGGCCACAATTTTCAGCCCAAGGATTTTTTTGTTCTACAATAACTCATCCAATAATATTAGGACAAGTTTTAAGATAGTTTTATATTATTATAATATTTTTACCTTTAATTACCTGATTTATCTTTAATCATGGCAAATAAAATACTAAAGTTACTATTCACCAAAAATTATTTTGATCCTATTAGATCACATTTTTCATACTCGATACAACCATTTATTTCCATTTTTGAATATTAATTTCACATAAGTGACTAAAATTAATTTAATAATTAATCCTGTTGACGGATTGAAGAAATGAGTTTTTAAAGTAAAAATGTTCAAAAGTTCACAAATTTTTTATATTGAATTTCAATTTGAAATTGATTCCAATAACATAAATTGTATTAAATGATAAAAAATTTATTTAATTATACTTTAAAAACAATTAAAATTATAACATAAATATAAAAATAAATTAGATGAAAAAGTAGTTTTGAATTAAAATGCAGTATTTTTTACTATTCATTAAAAAAATGAATATTATCAGGAAAATATAAAAATCCAACCAAAGTAAATTTTTATATCCCACTTCCAAATAATATGTTTAATTTTTCATATAAATTTTTTAAAACTATGAAAATTTAGAATTAAAAAGTGTTCGCCAAACTGCCTTTTAAAAAATACTAGAGATTTTTATGCTTAACAATGGATTTATTCTTATTTTAAGCCTATAAAATTTATTGGAAGATAGTAAAAACATTTAACAAACATGTGTAAACAAAATATATTTAGTTCTATTAATTCCCACAAATACGATGAATAGTCATTAAATACCATTTAAAATAATAATATTAATAATGCATTATTTTTTGGCATAACTCAGTCTTGTGTGCAACATATGATTTCTGAGAAACCCATTGTTGTGTGTCAGATATGATATATGAAAAAGCATACCGTTTAAATTAAAATTAATATCTAATTGATAAATATTAATAGATATGAAAAATTATTATTCTATAATTACATAGGATGTTACAATTCTTCAGTTTATTTTTTATTTTAGGTTTTCCTTACACTTGGCACTATATTACATGACATAGAATATTTACTATTTGGTTATGGAATAGCACCAAGTTTTGGGAAATGGATTTGTGATACATGTTTATTATTTACTTGTTTCTTTATTTCATATTTTATCTACCATTTATTACTCTAATTAATGGATCATAGTCTCCCCACATGTTTCATTAGATCCTCATTCCTAGTCGGCAACCTCAAGAATATTGGGAGTTGAACCTAAGTTCATGTGGTGAACTGGATTAGGGAATCAGATAAGTGGAACTTGGGTTGAGAAATTACAGTTTTATAACGAGAAGAGATAATATCTTGAAATAATAAGAATAATGTAGGATAAATGATCACATACATTGAAATCCCATGTAATTACATCTTGTGATCCAATGAAATTGATCATTGGAGGGAAATAATTCACCAAGATTGGTCACTAGAGACCCTAGGATAGACAACTATAGGTGTAAGAGGAACAATGATTGGTTTAAAGTATTTTTTTAGTTTAAAAAAAATTCAATTTTCATATTAATGAATCTTATGTCATGGTTTGGTCACTTGGTTTACTAAACCGTGTACTAACCATGTGAGTCTCACTACCTATTTAGTGAATGTTCATGATTTGGCTACACAGTTTGGTAAACCATGCACCAAACACGTTTTTGATTCTGTTTTTAGTTAAAATTTTACCTATTAAATTTCACATAGTTAACTCTGACTATGTACCAACCATGCACCATCCACTACTCCTCTCCAAAAGGCCGCATAGTTACCAGGGGAAAATTTCATGGTTTCCCCTAAATATTCTCAAACTGTGCCCCTCCTTAATGGCTTCCAAAACCCTAAAAACCAAGAAAATATCATATAATTTACCCAAATAATTTATAACTCAATTTTTTAATAATGGATAAAATAAGGAATAATTCACCTGTAAAATCTGATTTTGTTATGATCTATGCCTCTAAGGACTTATTACCCTTAAGAAGTGTCTTTAGAGGTCCTACTCAAACATCTTAAGCCATTGATCCTACACATTTGACCATTACTCCTAAAACTATTCTTGAATATATATGTGTTTTTAGAGATTCTAATGAGAGGCACCATCTTCCTCTGTGGTACCTTTTCACTGTTATCAAATATTCACAGTGGATGTTCCTCGAACAAATTATTTGCCTCCAACACAACGTATTCATTATAAATAACATTAAATGGATCTGGATCATATTTCTAAGTTAAGACACATAGAACACATCATGTATACCTACATGTCCTAGAGGTATATTTAATAGTAAAGAAACCATCCTGATCTATTCCTCTATCTCAAACAGTCCCACAAATCACAGTGCCAATTTCCATGACCTCTGTAATTACCGATGCCCCAATTGAAGTGATACCCATAAGAAAACTCAGACACACATGAAAAAATACAAAGGTTATGATTATCAATCTGTATAATAACACTACATTATATGAGAAGTAATCAACCAATTCTTGATTAACTGCACCTATTGAGAGGTTTCCTATACTAAACTCAGCTCGATAATTACCGAATCACTGGATTTTTTACTAATGAACCATACATTGGGTCCTTCTTATGACCATGATCCATGGTACCTACTTTCCTTAATTTTATAAGTTTTTTTGTCTAAAAAACTCTTCATTATGATTTGTCATATGATTCATCCCATGAATCATTTCACAAACCATACTATCTCCCATCATCAATCTCATCTAATAATGTATAACTCACTCTATAGGTCAGTATCGACTGTTCATTCTTGATCACCTCTAATTGATACCCTTACATGAGTATCTATTTTCTACTAATGAAAAACATCCAATTATATTCATGCAAAAATCTAATCCCCTCTACCTATGGGTTAAGTTCATCTACACGTTACTTCTTATGTGCACTATGAAATTCCACCACTACCGAAACATAATCACAAACATATCCTTTGACCAAAATTCACATCAAACACATCAAACAAGATGAATTCAAGAGGGTATCAAATGGTCCCTATAAAAAGCTAGTTTAAAAGTGCCAAATGGGTCAAAAAAATATTGTCTTAGCACACCGATCCATTTAATTTTTTTTGAAAATCCCATTTCAAACAACATTTTCAACCAAAACAATTTGAAAACCACTTTCAAAACTATTTTAAAACCATTAAACGAAAAATCCACAATTTATTATCTAAATTTTAAAAAAACTAACCTTTTTTTCTCATTTGAAAAATTTTCATAAAAACCAAAACCCCACCAAGTTCACAATCAAACTGAGTAAAATATCTTTTCAAAATCCCAATTTTATTCAATCAACCCATTGAAACCATTTCAAAAATAACTATCATATAAAAATTCCATTTTTTAGTCACACATATTTAACAATCCCTTTAGAAACCAAAATCCCTTGAAACCATTTAAACCCTTTTATGCCAAGTGAATTTCTATTTTTAAAAACATTTATAAATCCTAAAAACAAATGAAATTCCAAACAAGAAACACATAAAATAAACTTACCACCTACATAAGGATGAATTCCATCTCATTAACACATATACACTAGTTAAAATCACATATATACAACACTTCATAACATGCTAAGGTTATATCAAATATAAACAATATTTACAGGACATATGCACTTATGTGCCTATCCTTGATGCATGAAATAACCTACTCTTTCCAATCAGGCCAATAGAAAATCCTATCAACAATAAAAGAAATATAATACACTTAAATTTAGGTGGAATATGTCAACAATAAAATTCCAAACAAAAATAGCAATCCCATCCATGGTAACTTAGCCTTTCGCTCATACATGGGTTAGCTATTCCCAGGCATGAGTTCCTTCTATATCCCAATAAAATCTTATCTCTTGTTTACCATTCTCAAATATTTAGATAAAATAAAAATATATCCTTTGATACCATTTTGTAACCCCCATACCTGAATCATTAGGTCCAAAAAGGAGTGTCACATGATCTCATGCATGCCTCCCCATCAACAAGAGGTTGTTGACTAGCGGTGAGGGACTAAGAATCACTGAGGGGAGACTATACCCTTAGTAATAGATAATAATTGGAGTAAAAAAATTAGAAACAATAATAAAATTAAACAAAATAATAAAAAAATAAATATAAAATAATATAACAATAACATCAACCCATGATTTAGAAATATGAGATAAAATATTTAATGTAAAATTGAAGAGGTACCCACATTTGGTATATCTATAAACAATAAAAAAGTAAAATAAATAAATAAATAATGTGGAATATCTAAAATGGATTATGAAGTTATCCTTGACATCACCTCAACTAGCTTTCTCCTTTGGTATAACTTCACTATGCCATGCCACTTCCATAATCAAAAATTCAAGTCAAAGGAGTATGCATGTGAACCGATATTACCATGAAAGGTGTGAGTATACAGACTACTAATACATCACTAATTCATCCATAAAATAATATAAAATTCTATATATAAGTGTATGTGATGGAAGGAAAGTAAATTCACAAGTAAATAACCATATATCGAGTCATCATGGGCTAACTAGACTACCAAAAACCCTAAACCAACCTACCTCAAATCTATGATAGAGGAGAAGTTATTCATGGTTATATAAATCTCAAAATAATAAAAAAGATTAATTTAATAATTGGAATATGACACAAGACTATCATACCTCAATTCAGGCCACATGGCCGTCATACCCCACCAACCATCTCAGGCCAGGACACAAGGCCATCATGCTCCACTGCGAGTCTTAGGCTAGGCCTCAAGGGTAAAATACATACACATAAATTCATACAAAATTTACAACAAAGAAATCATTTATATATACACACTCACAATAAAATTATATGAAGAAAGATATCAAATGGCACACACATATGCACCCTAATGTCATACAACTTTATATAATTTCTATAACATCGTAAAGAACTTCCTACCCTAATTGTATCAAATCCCAATATTAAGGGTTGACACTAGAATCAAGGTAACATAGAAATGATCCCTATAACCATCCCCAAATCACCAAATGAGGATTCATGAATAAATATCCAAGAAGATCATTTTAAATTATAATATTGGTTTATAATTACCCAAAGATATCCAAAACAATGAGAGAATCTTGAAAAATATTAGAATGATCAAGACAAGCCTGATTTTCCACTTTCATTTTCATTGAAATTTTAGAAAGAATAACATTTGATCATTCCCAAATTCCTATATTCATCCTTGAAAGTCTAGATATAAGGCCTTTGTAAAATAGAGGTGAGAATATATAGATATAACAAAAATAAAATAGGTAAAATGATCACATACCTCGAAATCTCTAGAACTGACATCTTATGATCTAACAGAATTAATCACCAAAGGTAAGTAATTCATCAAGAATGGTTACTGGAGTCCCTAAATTCAAGATACCTAAGTTTGAGAGGAATAATGGGTGAGATTTAAAGAGGTTTCAGATAAAAAATAAAATCTATGTATTAATTAATCCCACATGCAAGGTTTATTCATAGGGTTTACCAAATTGTAGGCCAACCGTGTGAAGCTCACTACCTATTTAGGACACACACATTGTTTGGCTACACAGCTTGGTAAGCCATCTACCAACCATTATTTTTCTTCTATTCTAAATTACATGGTTACATAGGATGTTCCACATGATCAGGTCTAATCTCACACTAACTGTGCACTACTCAATGCTCCTCTCCAATAATCCACACAATTACACTGGGAAAACCTAACTGTTTTCTCAAAACATGATCAAAACATGACCCCCCTTAAAGAATTATAAAACCCTATAAAAAAACATATAAGATACCAAATTATACACCCAAATAAATTATAAATCAAAAAAATATTTAAGAAAGGATGAAATACGAAATAACATAGTTGAAAAATATAAGGCCATTACACACTTGATCTAGATCAAAAAGTAGAGAACAATAATGAATGAACCAGTATTCTAGGAATAAATGCTAAAAAAATCCATCAAACCATTAAATTAAAAACTACCACAACTAAAGTCAAATTATGGAACCATCAACAATGTCTTGAAACGAAACCCAACTCTATCCATTGAAAAAACCCCACCATCACATTCTAAAACCATAATCATATATACCGTAGAATATAAACTCTATAATCAGAAAAAATTCATATTTATATGAACCTGTTAGCTATAAAATTATGAGTAGGAAACATAAATAAATATAATCAAGAATAAAATATTGAATACTTACAAGGGAAACTACCAAACATCAAATAGAAAATGAGATGATAGAGAAAACATGAGAGTAATTTTTTCCAGCCCTACCACCATCATAGTCCTAAACTAACGTAAAAACCCACATTTATTGAGAAAAAATGTGGTATTTTATGGTGGGTTATCCAATAAGGAAAAAGGAGGTACACCGACGAGTAAAACTAATGATGAGAGACCCAAAATATAGCAAAAAAGAACCCCAAAAAATAAGGATGCACTCCAGATGATACTACCATCACCATCCCAAACCACTGTAAGCACAAAAAGTATAGAACAATACTCGAGTCTAATGAGATAGTACCAATATAAAGAGTAGTGATAAGATCGAGCAGAGACCAAGATGGGGAATATGAGGAAAAATGGATATAGGGACTTTCTTTCCAATGAAACACATAGAAAAATCTATAAGGGTATAAAAAGAACATCAACTAGAAGGGGAATGTTATGTCAAGGACGAATGATGGAGAGAGGTATGTCAAGATGAGAGAAAAACACATAAAACTCTAGAAGGGGAGAGGGAAGCATATAAGAATTGGAGAATTGATAGAGTGAAAACCCATTATTTAGGTAATCATAATATATCATGGAAATTTTTTATAAGTACATTTAATATAAATGGAACCATTTAGTAAGGCGATGAAACATGCAAAAAATATATGAAATTACTACACCCATCCAAAGGCATACATTTTATGGGTTTAATTTGATTATATAATGCTCATTGGAAGTGAAAAACAACAAAAAATAGGTAGATCTATCTTCATGAAATCACACACCTAAATTATTAAAAAGAAAAATATGAATAAAGAAATTTTATTTTGTCTATTGTATCATCTTATATCCTCTTATGTAAATGGAGTATATTTGAGGAAGATCAAAAAGGAGTAGTGAACTAAATCACCCTTCCTTTGAGGTGATACACCCAATGTTGAATCCTAATTAATAATAAGAGGACTCTCGTATGCTCGAAGGAGTGCTAGTGCCTTCACCGAAGATGATAAACATGCTATGGGAAATAATGGAGTTTCAATATAATTGTATGAAACTAGTAACACACAAAAAAGATAACTCTTCTATTTATATAGGAAAAAAATGATGGTCCCCATTTTTAATGCATCACATGAGTTACTATTTTTGAGTGAAATTCAGTTAAATAATTTCAATGAATAAATGAAAAGATTTTAAATGAACCAATCATTTGTTTTAGAACTGATGAAGTACCACATGTGGGAGGGAGAAATTATCACCCATTACATCAAATGAAATATAATTTATATGAATCACATGAATATATTACATGATATATGTATATGATATATATATATATATATATTGTATATATAATGCATTATACACGCATTATATGCATAAAAATATACATGCATCATATGCATGTATTAAATGGAAACTATATATATACAATATCATATATTATATATATACTTAATGAATTAAATACATGTGTAAATTCATATTATTCATGTACATTTTAGTTCACATCAAAAAATATTCCACTTTCACTCAAATCCCATAAGGACTTTATAAAAAACATCACAACCCTTTGCTAATCCATCCAAACTATTTTGGATATAGTTTCATCAAACTCTTTTAATTTTTAATAATCGTTTTATAAAAATTTATCCTTATCTAAGGTCCTAATTGTGTGAACCTATGGGACTTAGTAGCATTGATTTTTTTTGAAGTCCCCATTTCATATATGTAATAAAATAACTTCCTTTATCAAATCATCAATGTTACCCAAGCTACTAAGGGGTCTGATGAAATCCTTATCAAACATAATATTATATCTATATGAACATATCTACCAAAATATGTATCATATAAATAATATTTATAGCTATATAATCCTATTTTCCATGACATAAAATGACTATTATACATGTAACATGTAAAAATAGTATAATCCTCCCATTATTTCTTGATTCTCGGAAAATAGTGACCAAGTCGATGAATACATCACATGTCATTGATATTTCTAATAATAACATCACATGTCACTCATAAAAGTAGTTGATCACATCATATGTGACACAACTAAGAATTTCCATGCATTTATTAAGTCTAGTTCAATCATGGTCCAAAATTCATTATCTTGTCATATAAGTGGAAAATACCATCTGAACTATGATCTAACTGACAACATGATCAAGAAAATACCCAAACACCCCATGATTAGATATTTTCTTATAATGATTTATGTATTTAGGTTATAAAATTATAAATGTTATCATTCTAGGAACATTTCTAACCTTAGGTAAAAATTATTGATAATAAGCACACACCCCTAAGTATATCGTTGTCCATATAACATTTCACTAGATATTATTTAGCGGATCAGCCCAAGTAATAAGTCCCT
Organism: Viscum album; assembly: GCA_963277665.1. Lineage (NCBI taxonomy): Eukaryota > Viridiplantae > Streptophyta > Magnoliopsida > Santalales > Viscaceae > Viscum > Viscum album. Next base: position 446,748,696 of record OY728126.1, on the reverse strand, counting down.
ACTTATTACCTCATGAATCCATTATCTATTTATAAAATACAACTCTTTATAATTATTACATTAATATATTCAAGATTACCTTATCATATCATTACAAACCATAATGCTCCGTGATGATCATCAGTTAGGGACAACTCCAAGTCCTACTTTGAGGAGATATTATCATTCTTCCATCCATGTAAAATAAAATTACAACACACATGAATGAATAATAAATGAATATTTCTTTTATTATAATAACATGGAACTTTTACAGCCATTATAACAAATATATCATCTGTCTAACACCTAGAGATTCTATATAACCCTCATGTTGTTGCTGTGGTAATGATTTCATCAAAAGATTTGATAAAGTATCATGTATAGGAACCCAATGATATTTACATATCCCATAACAACAATATCCTATATGATATAGTATTTTAAAAGGATTTTTTTGGTTCCTTAGTGAGTTCAGGGTTCCTTGGATTGAGTGACATTCCCATTTTTATTACAATATAGAACAATTTATGCCTAGATTCTAGGAATCACCCCAAGTTTAGTAAAGAAATTATTAATCTTAACAACTCCCTTTAAAACATCTGATGTGGTGATGTACTATGTCTCTATTATGGATTCCTTTTTGGTGGATTTTTTGGAACTCTTCCAGCCAATAACTCCACTATTTAGGAAGAAAATGAATCTAGATTGATATTTCATATCATATTTTTTTGGATTGGATATTAGAATATATGAAACAATTTTTACAAAGTTAAACTTATCCTCTAAATACCAAGAACACATCCTTAGTCCTTCTCAAGTACTTAATAATGTTCTTAACTAAAATATTGTGACTCACAATACTTTTATATTGGTATCTAATAGTTATTATCAATGAATAAGAGACATTGGGTCGAGTACACAACATGAAATATATGACTGAAAATATGAGAGTTATTTAATGAGTTCTATACATACAATATATCCTTTCTAACTCTTTATAATGATCATGAATCTTCTTAATATTTGTGCCATCTAACACTGGTGAAGACCCCTTCTTGGAGTTCTATATGCTAAACCGATTTACCACTTTACTAATATATGTGTTCTAACTTAGTCCAAGAAACATTTTATATATATCTCTATAGATATTTATAATAAGTATGTAGGTAGCTTCACCCATGCCTTTCATTGAGATACATTTACCCAGCCACACCATCAAAGAATAATAATTTAGGATTTCGTTTCCTATAATAATTATTTCATCTGCATACAATATTATAAAAAATAAAAAACTCCCACTAATACTCTTATATAAATAATAATCATCTACATTTTTTATGAAACCAAATTCTTTGATTTCATCATAAAACTAGATATTCTAAATTTTAGAAACTTGATTAATTCTATAAATGGATCATTGCAACTTGCATACCATAAAAGACACATTTATAACTTCAAAACCCTTGGGATATATCATATAAAAATTCTTGACTAAATTCCTATTAATTAATGTATTTTTTAAATCTAATTTATATATCTCATAATCATAATGAGATGTTATGACTAAAAAAAATCAAAAATATAATTTATCATCACAATAGGTGAAATATTATCTTCATAGTAAATACCATGATTTTTTGTAACAATTTTCCATAAGGAATTATTTATAGGTAGATAATATACTATCACTGTTAGTTTTATTTTATAAAACCCACTTACACCCTATGTGTATCACCCCTTAGGTGATTACACCAATTTCTAAACTTGTTTAGTGTACATGGAATCTATTTTAGACTCCATGACTTTTCTTAGAATCATATATTTTACTAAATCACTAGTAGGTGGTAGGTTGATCACCTATGAAAATTACCTCATCATCATTTTCTATGAAAAATCTATATCTCATGAGATATTGAGGAATCCTATGAGTCCTTTGAGGACCTCGTGCAACTTGAGTTAGCTCTTCTTCAATTACTCTTTGTAAACATAACCAACTTACATCTCAGGAACACTTCATATTTTTTGGTATTGAAAATATCTAAGTTCAAATTTCATCCCACTAAAACATCAAATTAAGTATTCATTCTCATGAGAAACACTATGTTAGTCTAAAAACACTTTGTGTTCAATAGGATTATAAAATTAATACCCCATAGTTTATTTGTGATAACCAACATGTAATCACTTATCATATTTGGATTCAAAATTTCCAGATTATAATCATCATATAAATTTTTTACAACCCCAAATATTTATAAAATACATATTGGAAAATTAACTAGTCTATATATCAAATGGTGCATTTATGAATGCTTTATATGGAACAAAATTTAGCATAAATGTAATGGCCTCTAGAGCATAAACCCAGAATAAAATAGGAATATCAAAAACTAAAAATTGATATAACTATGTCCAGTAAGGTATGATTCCTCCTTTTAGAAATGAAATTCCATTATGGTTTTCCAGGATGAGTGAGTTTTGAAACAATTAAAGAATCTATTAGATGAGCTATGAATTCCTGGATTAAGTATTCTCCAAATAGATCCAATATTAGGGATTTAATATTTTTTCCCAGATGATTTTATACTTAGTTTTGAAACTATCTAAACTTCTCAAAAGTTTCATTCTTGTGTTTCATCAAGATCACTAACCATACCAATTAATTTCATCAATAAAAGTAATAAAGTACCTAAAACCACTATTTTATTATGTACTCATTGGTCTACATACATAATTACGTATAATATCCAATAGTCAAAAATCCCTCTGACCTTTTCTCTAAAAAGGTGATTTTTTCATTTATCCCAACAAATAAGATAAAAAATTCTCAAAAGATTCATAATCAAATCAGTCTAACAATTAATATCCACCAAGCCTTTGAATGTGTTTCTCATTTATATGTCTGAGATGATAATGCCAAAGGCAGGTGGGATTAAAATGAAAATTTTCCTTCTTATTCTAAATATTATAGATAGGATTATAAATATATTTAATATATAAACCATTTATTATATTAAAAATGATAAAAAAAATTATCCTAATATATATAAACTCTTGATCTTAATAATGATTGAAAATTACTTCTTGTATAATCAAGATACATAAATAAAATTCCTATTTATTGTAGGAACATAATATTTTTTTAAATTCTCGGAATAATCCACTTGGAAAAATGATATCATAGTTCTTAATATCTAATGTATAAACTTTTTTACATCACCAACATGAATATATACTTTACCCTTTATCAATTACCACTTATCTCCAAGTTTGTGTTTATCAGCATAAATGTGTGATGCACACCCAATATTCAATACCCACAAATCTGAGTTGGTAGAATGAATTTCTATATGATTCACATTCAAGGAATCTAAATGTCCTTCTTTGAAAAAATTATTAATCCTAGATTCTAATATATTAATTTTTTCTAGGTAATATCTATTAATGATATAAATATAAATAATGTGAATTATTCTATAATCTACATCAAGGAAATATTAGTTCATGAGTGATATGTATTATTTATTTTCATTAAGAAATTTTAATGATATTTCCCCCACTAAAATTGATGACTCTAAATATCATACCCTTTTAGTATGAAAAGTTCTCTATTTAATAATGAATTATACTAGTTTGTTCACATAATTAATATATGATTATTTAGGTTGGATATCATCGTAATAATAAAAATTATGATTTTATAATATTTGTGCAGAAACCCACTTATCCAAATTATTCATATAGATTCAATCACCAATATTTTTATGGTATCCTAACTATTAAGGTTTCATATCTAGTGTAACCAAAAGAAAAAACCAAGAATAAGATAACATAGGATAACTAAGGGATAGTCTTGTTGAGAATGGACTATCCAATAATAAAAATAAAAATATACTTATATCATTATTTCTTTATACAAGATAATCCAAGGGTACTTGTGTAGAACTTGACAATACCCAATTGAATGATAGAGGTCTTCAAAAGTACTAATTTGGAAGAAATATCACCCATAGTATTTAAGTTGGTTTCCTTTAAATATACCCCCAATTTATTATATATAATATTCATATTAAATTCATAACTATTAAATATTATGTAATCATTATCTTCTCATGTTTTATTGATTTTTTGTATGATTTTTTTATGATTTAGTTTTGGAATCCCTATTCCAACCACCAAATTAATGTGTTGACACTACATTAATGTGTAACTCTTTACACAACCCAGTAGTTTGTGTTACTCACCAAAAAAATCCAACACATATTCATACATATTTGAATGCATCATATTCACAAGGTACATGAAATTTTCATATAAAATCATAGAGATATATGAGATTGATAAAATCTACATGAGTAATCCCATAATGATAAATAACCAACCCCATTCACTTTTCTGACAAGACATAAGCCTCTAGGCTAGTAGGTGGTCGGACCCTAAGCCCCTATCCTTAGAGAGACTTTACTTAAGAAGGAGTTCAATTAATGAAAACTCTAACACATAATATTAAAAAACTATGCACAATAACTATTCTAAATCCCATAACTATAATTAAAAATTGAGATCAAGGCAGATGGAAACTAAATTTCATAATATGAAACCTAGCATGTAATGAAAGGCTCTATACTACAATAGATTTATAATATAATTTTTCCATACATAATATCCAAATTTTATAAATAATTTACTAAATATTAATATAAAATTAATATAAAATTAAATAAAATTAAATAATATTTAATTTATTTTCCAAAACATGAGATAAACCTTTATGAAAATTTCATAAATCAATTCTAGATATAAACATTTTATAAATTATAAATAATATAAACCATTTTATAACTATTTCAATATGAACACTTTCATATTTTATATTATATGGAATTTATATGATATTTATTGAATTATAAACATCTTATAATTCAATTCATAGTATATAAACATTTTATATAATCTAAATATCATATATTTTGTAATTTATAAACACTATATAAATTAACACTGATGATTTCTAAATAAACCTTATTGTTTATATAGCATAAATAATGATGTATAATTATGCAAAAGGTATTTTAAATATTAATATTTAATATTTGGCAACATAACGGTTTAATAAAAATTTAAATAATTAATTATAAACCATTTATAATTAATTATAAAGCATTTATAATTAATTCATTAATTAATTTATATATTCCTTACAAATTAAAATATCCCAAAATACATTTTATAATTATTTATAATTTTTTAAACCATTAAAATTTAAAATTTCATAAAATATAATTTTGAAAAACATTTTTGTTTACCCTTACACATAATCCATACTCTATGAAAGGGTAACCTACCATTACACTTACATACATACTCTACATGAGGGTATAAGTTATTTGACCATTAAACATCACATGATATACAAAAATACTCTATATTTACCTTTATGAATATTATTTCATATAAAGGTAAGTTTTAGATTACCTTTATGTGAACTCCATCACGTAAAGGTAAGTCACATACTACATTTACATGAACATTTCATGTAAAGTCTAGTATCTGACTACCTTTATGTGATCCCATTGTGTATAGGTAATTGAGTGATGATATTTACAAAGACCCTTCTATGTGAAGATCAAATAAGGTTATCATTATACAATAGATATAAAGGAAACTAGTTTTAAAAAATGTTTTTTGATACATTATTATTATAAAAACTAGAAAAAATATGATTAAATATTGAAGAAAATCATTTTTATACCACTAATGGGTTTCACTTGACCATATAATGATCATTGGTAGTGTAAAACAAACCAAAAATAGGAAGATCCATCTTCAAGAAATCAAATGTGTAAATTAACTAAAAAAAGAGATGAATAGAGAACCTATATTTTGATCATTAAAGCAACTTACATCCTCTTATGTTGGTGGAGTATATTTCAGAAACATCAAAAGGTGTAGTGAACTATTGAACTATACCTCTGAGGTAATAAACTAGCCATTGAATCTCATTTTTTAATCAAAAGATGCTCATATACCCAAAATAGTGCTAAATCTTTCACCAATGTTGATAAATAGGATACATGAAGGAATAGAGTTTATAAGTACCAAATGAAACTTGTAGCACAAAATAAAATAGAACTATTCTATTTATATAAGAAAATATCAATGATCCTGTTTTGTAACACATATCATGTGTTATTTCTATTGAGTGAAATTCATTTAAACCATTTCAATGAATAAATGAAAATATTTTAAATAAACCAACCATTTGGTTCAAAACTGATGAAATTACATGCATGGGAAGGAGTATTTATCATCCATTTCACCACATGAAATATACTAAATATACATCACACTCATATTTAATAATATATATATGATATATATATATATCAAATATCAAATATCATATGTTATACATTATTTATATGAATAAAAATATACATGCATCATATGAATGTATTAAATGTACACTATATATATATGCAATATCATATATTATATATATTTCATGCATTATATTCATGTGTACATGAATATTATGCATGTATGTTTTAGTTCACATCCTAGAATATTTTTCTTGAATAAAATATTCTATAACACAATACGCTGATAAATCATTATAGTGGATCCTATTATTTGAACATGATCATTATTTTCCTCAGTATTATCATATAGCGATGTGATAATGGACCCATCATTTCAACTTGATCATTGGTTATCCTCGACTATCCATTATCATTTCACTATATATTACACAAATACTTCAATCTATGATTTATGACATCTAAAACCTTTATATTAAAATTTATGGAAATATTTTGGTTCTCATATCATCATTTGTTGTGAATGATTCTTAAATAAACACATAACCAGATCCATACTCAAAAAAATCATGCTCTATGGTTGTTTACACAAGTGTCACCTTAATTCATATAAAGTAAATTTTATTCATAGGTTGAACAACTCCACTTTTCATTTTTGTGCTATGTGTCATGTAAGCATAAATATCCTGACACCCCTTGATCTGAACCTCATGACCATAAACTATGGGCTATACTTAGTTGAAACTGCATGAAATTAAAATTTATCCTCACATTGATCCATGTATTATGATATTAAACTATATAAATATTATCCTTTGAGGTTTCTTATGCTGGCATTAGGTTCATCATTCACATCGGGTTAATTTTTCTCTTATAATTAAGCATGGACCCTTAATTTGGTCAAATTTTCATGGCCTTAAACTTCAGTTAAAAACTAATCTAAGATATATGAACTTAAATTCTAATCAACTAGTTTTTTTACAACTTGAATGTTCTTAAAATATAATTATAATATATATAAAAAATAATTTTTAAAAGATTTGAAGGGAGGCCTGAGAAAAAAATGAGTCTTTTCTCCCATATCTAGATTTTTTTTAAAGATTAAATTAAATATTTACAACTTAAAATGAAATGACACAAAACTCATGGAAATGATATTTCATTCCAAAAAATTAAATTAAAACTTTTTGGGTCTATAAATCTAATAAAAAGTAAGGGAAATTCCAAAATAAAGGTCTTTCCCCAAGATATTCATCCTTTGTGTTATGTCATAGTTGATTTCATATGTGTTTCTTTTGTAATTCATGTTGATTTAGTTATGAGTAAAATGGATAATAAACCTAATTATAGCCTAATCTCTACAAATTTATCCTAATAAACTCATATTTTTCAATGTTGTGTGAACTTAAAATTTATCTATAGATTGATCTAAGATGTATGATCTTAAAATCTCAACACCTGGGTTTGGTATAATTTTAAAGAACTTAAAATATAATCAAAATAGGCACAAATACTTATCATATTGAAAACCCATAAAGGGAGTCCTAAGAAAAAATTTATTCTTCACTTTCTAATTATTTCTTTTCCACAACTTAGCTAATAGTAAGAGGTTTAAAATTGAAAAGGTAAAAACTTGTAGGCTATGATATTTATCCCTAGAAAAAACTGAGATATACAAACTAGGTCTTTAGATATAGAAAAACTTTAGATATCTTTCTAGGTACTCAAATACATTAGTTTATATAATTTTAGAAAGAAGAATAATTATGTAATTTAAAAGTTATTTTAACCCTTATTGAATATTGTTTTATTCACACTAAGAGCCCTTCATGAATTAATTTATCTTGAGACACTCATATACTTACATTCAAATGGACCAACCTTGGCTCATAGGGATTACACATAAATAATATATAAATACTACCTATACCCATCCAAGTGAATATTCCCACGAGGAAATAAAATCACATTTTATCGTATATGTTAGTATAAACCTAGTCTAAGGTGATATAAAATAAACTATATATACAACCCACCTATAACCATCTAATAATAAATTCCATAAAGAATAATTGATTGATAAATTCTTTCCATCATTTACTCAAATATCCTAAATCATGGTTTTTTAAAAAATATCATCATTTAATTTAAGGATAGATTTGAATGATTTGATATAAATATTGGTTTAATTTTTCAAGTTTTCAAGAGTTAATATAAATTTAAAGATATAGAGAGTTTAACTCACTGTTAAAGAATCAAGAAATAGATACATAAATCCAATCAAAATATCATAATGCATAGTTATATAAAGGTAATACTTTTTCTATTATAAAGGAAATCATGCAATTAATTGAGAGAAGATAGAAGCATAAATATTTTCTAGTCTCTCTCTCTAATAGTTACAAATATGGGAGAAAAATAATATTTATGTGAACAATATTACAAACCATGTTCAAAATATACTTTATGTTGAATTAAAAACTGTGTTGAATCTTCAACGAATCATCAAAGTTTTGTCAATTTAAAAGTTTTACCCTCCTCATAAGGTCACAGTTCATCCACCCTTCCCATGAAATTATATTATAACTTGTTAGCCTTTTTAATAATATTTTCATAATCTAACATCTTTTATTTATCTGGAACTAATTATTCATGAAGGTAAATTTCTAGGTCCATCCCTACATCAACAAATTTTTTCAATTCCACCAACACCACTACATGATGAGATCTTTCTTAAAGTGTCGAGGCCCTATGATTTTCCAAAAAATGTATAGGATCTTCAATAGTGAGGTATGATTATAGCATATCTACTCATACCCACTCAGTGATAATGTCCTTTAAAACAGTATGGATTTCATAGTAATCAAATCCTTTAATTACTAAGGTGATGAACATTTATTAGAGATAGATATATTTCCCACCCAGTATATCTATAGGTGTATTAATGATCAATCTATGAATATATTCCTACACCAATTATCCTAGTGTTCATTGAAATGTGATAAAATATATTTCTAAATTGTAATCCATTGTAGTGATTGAGATATAATCTAAAAAAAGATCAAATAGGAAAATATATTTTTTAGCATTATTTGAATAGGTTTCTGCCTGATCAGATCTTTCCCCAATTATTTCAAATGACTCGGATGATAGAGTTATGTATTCATCTACTTTTTTCTTCATTTTCTATGGAGTTTATATAATAACCAATGAAAAAAATTCATGTTTAGTATAAAATATAAAATTTGATGAAGGGAATTATAGATACTAACCTTCTCTTGAGGAATCATTAACCTCTTCCACCACAATCAATTCATCGGTAAGATTTTACCAAATTTATTCCCTCTATGTATCTTTAGAGGTTGTAATATTGAACTTGGTTGGATAACTATTGATGATAAATCTTGAGCTATTAAGAAGTATATCTAAAGAGGTTTGGAATTTAAAAATTCTTTTTTATATTGATAAGTCTACCTATATTTTATATAGATACAAATCGATAAGTTCAATATCTAAGTTAGAACATAATGCGAAGAGATAAAATTAAAAACATTCATAGAGAGATCTTATATTCTTATAACTTTTAAAAAATTAATGAAACCATGTAACATATTATAATGGATAATATTCTTCAATTTTAACCAAGATATCCCATTCCTTCTCTATATTAGCACACTCCATGGATTTTATTATAAAAAATGGCAATGACTATCATAAAACCTCATAATTGCATCTAAAAATACACCTGGAAGATTATCTATTTAATTTATAAGGTCATTATACCTAGACAATTGTTATTTATTCTCTCCTATAGTCATAGATCCCATGCGATCATTTGGTATTTCCTTTCTCATAGTGGGAGATTCCACCATCCCCAGGGATTTTATTTCCAATCATTGGATCCTCTTTCTTAGTAAAAAGGGGATTAACTCGAGGTTCCAAAGATCCATTGACTATAATAGTGGAATACATTCTATAAATTGATATATTTACTTAAAAAAGTTGAATTATTCTAGTTCAGATAGAGTTACAATTCCATGGTGATCCACCACCTCATCCTCTATGTTGGGTGTGTAAATCATTTTCTTTAAAAATTTGGGCATTAAATTCGTTAAAATATATAGTATCAATATCTAAAAAATAAAAGAATTATATTTGAGGATAAAATTATTTTCTGGAGTGAATTTGTGTCATCAATAAATCTATTTGAAATAGACTAAAATGGGTATATCATATTGATTAATATACCCTGAGTCATATTTTGTAAAATGGAATACTTATGCCTTAATCAAACTATATGATTGATATCTATTATAGTGTACAATAGGATGATGATATGGGATATTGGGTGCATGGATATCTCAACATTATCTTCACGATTTCCTTTGATTATGAATTAATGAGCAGATTCATTTATGGACAAACAAACTTATAATAATTTTTTGAAACTTTCAAATAATTATGGAACCCCATTGATAATATGTTATCGTAACATATGTCGATTATCATGAAATTTAAGATAATGTTTGAATCCCTTGATTTAATGAAGGGATCCTATATTAGGGATAAAATACTTATATTAGGCATGTGTGATAGTGTGTAAAATTATGCAACAATATCAAGCCATCATTGAAGTTCCATCTTCCTCTCTCTTTACCATTCATCTTTATAGAGAATGTGAAAGCACACCTTTGGTATTTGGGGGTCCTATAATAGTGAATTAAGATCTTAGTGGATGGTGTAATACCAATGGGGTAGAGAGTCTATCAGATACTGAAAGGTGATCATGATCTAGCATACTCTACCATGCATGGAAAAATGGAGCACAAAGCATATGAGGTATGCTTGTTATATTTTTATGTTCTTCATACTACATATTGATTCAATGGTGATAGATCAAGAATATTTATGGCTTTCTTCCATAACTTTGATTATGATATGATACTATGAAACCCATTAGTGTTATTAGAGAAATTTTCATCAATAAATTAAAATGTTACTTTACAAATTTCTTTAATAACAAGTGTATCATAATCTATTAAGGCCATATCATAGCATATGATATGACATGGTTGAATGTCAACCATTGGATCATCAGATTTCTCTACATCAAATTATATTATAAGATAACATAATTTGTTTTTCTTAGTCATTGGGTATGATTAAAACATATTATAAAGTAAAATATATTAAAAACCTATGGTTTTGACCAGTGATGTAAGATACAATATAGGTGATATCGTAGGTTATGATAGAAATATAGATTGTAGGAAAACAGAGCATAAAATCGTAATTATGGTATAGGTGATATGACCACATACAATTTATCTATACATAAACTTTACTCGATACACAAGGGTTACTACCTTTGCATGACACTTTATTTTGTATGGGTCATTTGATTCATAAGGTTCACTTAGTGATGCGTAAGATATTTGCCTTTGTTTGATACTCTTAGTAGAAGGGTTATGCCACAAGAACTCTCCCATATGCAATGTTTGCTACATATTTAAGGACCACTAGATATATAAGGGTTACAAAATTTTTCTAATACTATCTTACATATGGGTCACTCTATATATAAGGTTCACTTAGTGGTGCATATGTTTTTCCCTTGCTGAAGAAATGAAAAATTGATAAGAAAGGGACACATGCATAAGATAATTTACTTTTCTATAGAAATGAAACACAAGGGTAATCAATAATTCCAATCACATATTACAATTGATAATTAAAATTATAAGTGATAAAATATGATTCAATCAAAAAATGAAGAAAATTAATATTTTGGCTAAGAATGATTATGGTTTATAAATGGTTTAGAAGATATCAGTGTTGGGTATTTTAAATAGAACATTTTCATATATAAATAAAATACAAAATGTTTATATTTATATCTCATGTTTAGAAAATAAATAAAATGTTAATTTATTTGTTTATTCTATTTAAATATACATTCACTTAAAATATTTATTTAATTTTAATATTATGTATGGATTAAAATATAAATTAATAGTTATAGATTGTTCGGAATGCATAGAGGGATAAAACACAAGACAGTAAAGACTGAATATGACCCAATGGTTATGGATTCAATACATATATAATGTATATTAAGTTTGTGAAACTTATGTGACATGAGTTATATTTTAGATATAAAGTGTTTATATTGAAATTATGAGTGTGATTTATAAAATGTTTACAAATTAATATAAAAGTATTAAATATAAAATCATTTATATTTAAATTTTAGAATTGTTCATAATTACATAATTTGAATTTTTCAAATTAATGCTTTATTTGTGAAATTTTTTAGACTAGATCAAAATGAGTTTTGATGATTGATTCGATGATGGTTTAAATAATGTTAAATGTATAATATTTAGATTATTTAAATTGTTAAATAATATAATTTTTATTATAAAATGATATAATTCATTTAATATAATACATTTAAAGTAAATTATATATAATTAATAATATGTATGAATTCATTTTAGAATGATATTATAAATAATTATATTAAAAATTGTGGAATGTATATAATGAATAGCTAAATTATAAAGTTTTTTTTATTTTTTAACTTTATTTATGAAGTGTTCATAAATGTTTATATCATGTTTAAATTTATAAATTGTTCATTTTTTTAAGATTATTTCCCACTTTATTCATAGATATAATTTTTTATATTCTGTATTGTGATATATTATTTAGTTTAATAGAGTTCAAACTAATTTTTAATTATCATACACACACCTATATATTTACATTATATGTACCATTATGAATTTAGTTTTAATCAACCTCAAATTCGGTCTGTAATGAAATTTTTTAGCTTAAATTTAGTTATTTAATATAGTTTATACATATTGGGTATTAGATTTATAATTAATTAGAATCTCTTCTGAGTAAATTATCCCTGGTTATAAGGATTTTAGGTCAAACTTTCCACTATATTAGAGGCCTCTGAATTGTTATAGAGAAGTGGGGGTTGACTATATATAGATCCAAGATTACTCTTGAGTGGATAAAAAAATTCATTTAATTATAAAATTTTACTTCAAAATTTCATATACCTTATTGATATGATTTTTTTGTATATATATATATGTTTAGATTATATTTTTGGGTTAGAATCATAAACTATGAGTTGTGTATAGAGTTACACACCAATATGGTTTGAACCTATTGGTTTGGTGGAAGGAATATGATTCTTAAATAAATAATTGGAAGCATGAATACTTGTAAAGAGAATAAAATGAGATAAAATGGTAATAATTTTAAAAGAAAACTCCTTAAATATTAAGTGTGAGATTTCTTCCAAATAAACCACATGTCAAGACCTTAATCATCTAACTGGTTAGGTTCTTCTATATAATGGTTCCCATGGATTATCTTGTGTAAGATATAGTGAAAATAGATGACCCTAAGATTTAGGTAACTAAATCCTATTGTGATATTTGGGTGACACTTAACTGGGAAACCCAAATAGTTAGGATACTAGATGAATAAAGTTGAGTTTATATCTATATGATGTATTTGGGAAAAGAGTTGTCCACTCCACTATCTGGGATTCATATGTGATATGATTATAAAGTTTTAATACCTAAATAAACAAGTGATTATAGGAATTCCATAGTAAACTCATTACATAGTGAAATATGGGTCTTGAATCTTTAAAGGTAAGGAATCATAGTGTGATCATTTGGTGGGAGTAATTTCATTAAAATTACTTGATGAAAATACTTAAAACATGATACTCACCTGATAAAATTTTCTATTTTAAATAAATAACACCATCATCATAAAACATAACTCTGAGGTTACAACTTTAAAAGGATAATCTAAATGTAAGAAACTATTGATATTTGAAACTTACAAAAAGTTCTAAAGATAAATTATATGTGTTATAGAAAAAATCATGACTAACTAAGTATTGAAGTTTTTCAACAAGTAGATCTAGATGCTAATGAGAATCATGGAATGATTTATTTAAGGGTTTAAAGGTGTTAGATGTAAGATGAGAAAATATATTTTAGTCTCCACTCAAATAATCAGTATAATCTTTTATGTTAATAACTTGGTGAGACTAAAAGTTTACTAAGGGTAATTTTGGTTATTGAATACATTATATTTCCCTAAATGGATTTTTTTTGACAATGTGAACATGTTCAATACATGTTGAACACAATTTCTCAAAGTATTTAAAATAGATAAATTAGGAATATGATTTCTAGGTTTTAGTTCTCTATAGACATTACAATTGGTTAAAAGTTTAAATCATAAGAAGAATGGTTAGTTGTATAGCCCAATAATTTTTCTTCTAGTATCTAGTTATGGTCATTTGAAACCTATAGATATTAGAAAGGATGAGTAATGTTTTCTATATGATATAATTTTTTAGAATATTTGAAGGGGTTTGTGAAACTGTATAGAATTTCAATGTTAGGTATCAATGTTATAGAAATTAATTCTTTATTTTTGAAGGGTATATGATAACAATTGTATACATTAAAAATTTTCCTAGTGTAAATGATTTAAAAATAAATGGAATAATTAATAAATATTATAATATTCATTTAGGTGATGAAGTAAAGAGTTTATACATCAACGATTTGAATGTAAAGGAATATATTAAGCTCAAATGTGTCTTAGTAAAGGATCTTTATAGTTATTTTATTTATCTTATATGATAAGAGGAGTTATTTTATAACAATTTTTTATGAAAAATATGATATTATTGATTTAATACACATGGATTAGGATTCATCAAATTTAATAACTTTTTTTTATGAATATAAGGAAAAAAATGTTTTATTTAGGATAAAATTGTTTATCTATATTTTTTTAAAATAATAGGAATGGATAATCCATCACCATTAGAATAATATTTTAAATAATAATATTATTTTTAAGAAAATAATCTAAAAACATTGAATACCAAATTTTTTGTGGATACAATAGTTTATTTGTTAAATTTTCCTACCAAAGAAATAAGTGTTAATTCCTAACCAAAAGGATTTTGTGTATCTTATCAAGATATTATGAAGAGAATATAGTGTCTAAGAGGTTAGTGGGAGAATTTTTGGACTTAGATAAGTTCATATTTAACAAATAAAATATTATCCCAACCAAAAAATTAAAATGAACTCTACTTAATATACTAAAGAGTTTATGGTATCTTGGTAAAAAAATATAAAGAGTTTCATTTAGTTACTGTAATGAAGTGAATATAAATATGACCTAATGGATCTTAGGATATAATGGTAATGTAATAATTTAAATAGTTATATTAGTTTAAAAAATATTTCAAGGAAAGGTTTGATGGAAAGGGTTCGAAGTATGATGATGATAAACTAATAAAGGGTTCTAAGTTGACAATTGAAGTTATTGAGATCATACTATTTGATGTTACAAAGTTAAGTAGTTTAAATATGTTTAATGATTTTAACATTAGAAATATTATTCCAAAGTCTCAAAATTATTCAAACCATATTACTTCATAGATGTTACTCAGTAAAGAGTTTAGTGGGATGACTTTATCAGGTGGTCACATAGAGATGTGGAAGAAATTATGTAAATATATAATATTTGTTGAAGTTAGTGCCCTATAAAAAACTTCTATGTACCTTATGATAACTTTTTTTTTAATATTACTAAAACTATTATCACATCATTATAATTCTTATACATAACATAGTATGTGATAATTTCCTAAGTGCAGGTGTCACACTGAAAGGTCATCACAACTCCCTACTATGATGCGAACCCAGAAGTGCCAAAATAGTATTATTAAATATATTTTATATAACTAGATGAAATCATTTAATGAAAAACAATTATACTTTCTATTATTGGTGAAGACTCATATGACTTTGAGGCACCTTCTCATGGTGTACACTCTTGGTAATATCTAGTGTATGATATTTTGAGAATGAGACCCGTCAGTAAGAAATCCAAATTTATATGTGTCATTGGATGATAAGACATGAGGGAATGTGTATTGATACTTATAATTTATTATTATTAATAAAAAGTGTTATAAGTTTCATACTTTGATGTGTTGATCAAAACTTGATGACATATGTTCATGGCAAGGTAGGATACATTGGTTGTATCATGATAAATATTTCATTAATGAATAACATGAGAAATGATTTTCCCCTTTTGTTATATAAAAAAATTTAATATCCTTGGATATTTGATGTAAATGATACAACCTAAATAAATCCATGGATATGGTGTTTTATAGGAAAGTTTTAATACGAAAAATTCAAATAAAGAGACATTGAACACATAGGTTTATGAACCCATCATACAAACTGCTTGATTAGAGATATGACAATAAAGGGATTACATTACATAATATGATTCTATATGAGGTATTATATAATTGAGAAATTAAAATATTTCTATATGGGTTCCTTGTAATTTTGTTAGATGCTAACCTTAGACTTTAGGATGCTTCTCATAATGCAACTGAGAAAGAGGCCTAGAGGATCAATCACTAAGTGTATCCAGAATATCAGTTAAATAATATATTATCATTTATTATTTAACAAACTGAATAAATATTATTCCCTCACATGGTTTAAAAAATATTCATGTTTTATTGATCACATACATTCTGTCACCAGTTATTCATGAGAATATTATGTGAACAAAATATTTAATAAATATTTAATTTCTATTTACTAGATATAATTTTTCTTTATTTATTGGAGAATAATGTAGTGATATTTATTAATTAAATAAGTTATCATTATTCAAGGTCTGATAAATATTGCGGAGGAATAAAAGATTTATTTTAATGGTCCTAGAAAAAATAACATATATATTGAATATTATTTGAATAAATAATGTTTAATATTTATTTGAATATTTATCACATGTTAAGAAATAATAATAATAATATTATTATTATAGACATGGGGTTTTGTGGGGATTAAATAAATAATAAAGAGAACTTTTGAAATTATTTATTTTAATCCTATAAGTATATAAACCCAATTATATTATTTTATTAAGAGAGAAAATTTATTTTCTGTTGTGCATAATGATATTAAAAAAGAATCCTCTCAAGCCCTAGAGAGATCCCTTTCCTAGAATGATTTCAATAACAGAGAGTGATCTTCCTCCACCTTATACTCTCGTGTCTATATAGATCAAGGAGAACCCTTTAAAAGTGATTATTATGGTTACCAAAGGCGAACAACACAAGAAATAGGATTTACCATGACATAACTTGGAAATTACTATAGTGATGTTCAAAGATTCATGGAATACTTGTGGTTTACTACTAGATGAAATATATTCTTGATCCCTACAATGAAATGATAGTACAATGTAGAGCCATTTTTAGATCCATCAATGAATAAATACTTTCTCTTAAGGTAATTCATTAATTTGTTAAATTAATTATAAATAATATGTGACGATCTTATGCTTCGGTTATGGAATTTATCCATTGCCTTTATTCATTGATCCAATTTCATTGATCCCAATGTTTATTGTCATATAAATATTAGATTAATCATTGATAATGAAAAAATATGAGTTGGTAATGACCCATATGAGGCTTCTACTATTCCCATAACCTTCATGTGGTATTAGATCAGGTCACATAATCATTTATAATTATTTAATGATTGTTGATTAATTTACAGATTTGTCATTAATTTTCAATTCCATTTTAATCATTCTTTAATATGAATAGAGAGATTTTTTTATTTATAAATATTTATCATAAATATAATCAAAGAAATTAATTTTATGAATGAAATGAATTTAAATATCTCACCTAGAGGTGCCAGAGAGTCTGGACGGATAACACAAGAGTAAATTCCATGTAACCCGAAGGTACACACCATGAACTAGTATTTAATATACAAAGAATTAATTTATAATTAATTAAATAATGTGAATTTATTACATGTGGTGAATTTAATTATACACCACATGTTTACTAATCCATCCTGATGCACAATCAGCTAAAGTACTCACCATGTAACTTTAGTACATGACGTTTAGTCCCTTAGTCACAGACGGACCCTATATTCTCTTACATGGTCTACATGACTGGTGTTAGTGTAACTCGGAGACCACATATGTACATGCCATGTACTCCAAAATTTTCTATGGCATACTTACATGCCAAGTCCTAAGGTGTATTCCATGGATAGACATTGATAAATATACACGCTGTGTATCTCTAATGTACAGATGTGTACTTTTACCAAATTATAGAGAATTGAAAATTAATCTAATTTATTTTAAAAAAATTAACAACATGTTTTCCATGTGGTTATTATATTGATTGTACACACAATGTGATGGTTTATATATATAAATGTCAAATTAATTTCTACATAATGTTTAGATATATATATCATGTATAACTTGTATTATAATTATTACTCTATGTGCATTGAATCATTACATGATATGTAAATATGATGTGTTTTTTTGTGGTCATTAAGTTGAAAATACACTCCATGAAATTACTTGATAATTCATTTATGCCACATGTCATAGGAGTAAATAGTATATGGGTATAATGCACATTGGGTAGTTTAGATGGGTATTCACCATGTTTCCGCTAAGGTACATTTTTTACATATTTAATTTTAAATAAATTTATTTAATTTGTATAAAATTATGATGGATTAGAATCTCAAATAAATTCAGATTAGAACTAAGATAAAATAATTGAATAATTAAAGAGGATAATTAATTGATTCAAGCATGATTTATCTTAAATAAGAATAATTAGAATTGAATACTAATTTTATTAAATGTATAATTCATTGTATGTATGTTAAATATCATGATCCCAGAATAGAACATTATATGTGATTGGTTTCATTTAATTTATTTTTAAATTAAATTTTTATCCTAGATGTCATCTCCCCTCTCATTTTGTAATGTCATGTGTGCCTATGGTTTATTTTATGTAAACCACCTAACCAATAATTTGGTTCCCCTCACCTTCATGTGAGTAAAATAATATTTAATGGATGGAACTCTCATGCTAGTAGAGGATGTTCAAGTTTGGAACTAAGGATAATTAAATCTAAGTGATACACATAGGTGGATAGGTGTAAATCTACAACAAAAACCATAACAAGTTCAATGTTTTCCCCTAGTTTGATAGTTAGTTTCTCACCCTCTAGATAAAATAACCATTAGTAAAATTTCATGATCATAACACTTTATTATTTGTATTTATGTCATGTTTCATGGTTATTTCATTATGTATGCATTGTCATGATCTCATTAATTAATGAATTAACAATCATGTAAGATAGAACTAATATAAATTGACTTATGCATTAATATTATCAATGAAATGAATAATCACTTATGTAAATAAACTTAATATTAAAATGAATGTAATAAAGATAATAATTTTAAATTTATGCATAAAAGATAAAATCCCCCAATTTCATATATAAGTTGATATAGCCTTCAACTACTTCAGTTAAAATCGAACCATAGTTCAAAATTATTGAACATCCAAAGTTGGGGTGATTTTAAATATTAGGAAATTGTAACTAGAAGTTTTGGGTTGAATTAACTTTGTTCACATCAAGGGTTGACTACCAAAGAAGGACTTGGTGTAACTGAGAAGAAAAAGTTAAGGAAATCCAATTTAAATATTTTAGGATTGCGGATTCCACTCAACAAATCAAAGAACTACGAGTTAATGCAATTGTTATTTGAATTACCTACCTAAAACCCATCTAATTTCTTGATTGGATAAATTAGGGGTGATGAGAATGGTAATATAGATACTTTACACTAGAATGTACAAGAAATAGGATATTATAAAGCCAATGAAGATGGATATTGGGTTTTGATAATATAGTGGGAGATTAATTAATATAATATTTATTTATTTGTCTAAATTTTATCAAATAAATTGCTAAAAATTTTCTCATATTATTTTTAGAAAAAAATAATAAAAATGACTTCATACATATCAATGTGATCCATACTTGAGAAGGATAACCTTCTCATCAGCATAAATTCACAAGAATAGAAAAGGTGCTTATGCATTACCCTATTCCATGAAAAGAAATTGTTTGTGCTAGAAGAACCTATTCCTAATGCCCCTGGTAATGAGGCTAGAAAGGAAGGGTTATCTCTCTATGAGAAACATTTGAATGATTCTAAAAATGTTCAGTTTTTCATGCTGTCATCCATGACAAATGAGATTTTGAAGCTACATGAGGACATGAACACGTATAGCATAATGTCTGAAATTTTGGATCTATCTAAAGAAAAGGTGATACCAGAGAGATATGAGATCTCTAATTCCCTTTTTACAACTGATATTGGAGAGTATGTTCTAACTGGACCTTATATAGTCTGGATTATTGGCTACATTGAATGCTTAAACATCTTAGAGATTAAATTCCCAGATGAGTTTCAGATAGATCTCATACTTTTCACACTACCCAAAACCTTATCCAGTTTTATTCTTAATCATAACATGAGAAATAATGAGAATATTATTTCATAGATTTTTACTCTAATTCACTAAGGGGGTAATTACATGGGGAGTGAAAAACCCACGGTCCTTATGATGGATAATAAAAGTAAGAACAAGAAGAAGGACCAGAGACACCTAATAAGTCTAAATCTTCAATAACCATCCTTCTAAGAAGAGGAATAATAGAGGTAGAGAATTTAAAAGGAGGAAGTATTTTTTAATGTGGAAAGTAAGGACACTAGAATAATAAATACACCCAAAAGTAAGTGTATGCTAAAGGTGTATTCATTATTGAGTGTAATATTTTAATATCTACACATTGGGTATTAGATAAAGCTTGTGGTGCTCACATCAGTATCCATATACATATAATAAGTATATTCCAATAGATTACTAGAGGAGAGGTGGATTTGTGAGCTATCAATGGTGTGAGGATGACAATTCTATCCATTGGTGACTACCACCTTTCATTTGCAATAGTAATGTTTTTGGTTTTAAAGTATTGATATTATATACCAATTTTTACCAAGAACATACTTTTTTTTATCATGCCTAGATACATATGGTTTTATTTTTATGTTTGGGAATACGATTTAATTCTTTTATAAATAGAAAATTTGTTATGGTATGGTGAATTTAAATAACAATCTTTATGTATTAAATTATAAAAAAATATTGGCAATAGATAACGAATCATGTTCACATGACTCATATAACACCAATCTATGGAATCAATGTATTGGTCATGTAAATGAGAAGAATTTGATAAATCTCTATCAAGATGGTTATTTAGACTCTTTTGAGATAAAACCAATTGAAATAATTCATGCTTGTTTATAAGGAAAAATGACCAACTGAATTTTAGTAAATAGGTTTAAAGGTGCATAGATCTTTTAGGATTGGTACAGACTAATGTGTGAAAACCATTTCTAGTAGAAGCTAAAGGTTTATATTCTTAATTCATAACTTTTACTAATGACTTGAGTAGATATGGATATGTCTACCTAAAAATTTATAAGTCTGAGTACTTTGTGAAATTCAAATATTTCAAGAATGAATTAGAGAATCAATATTGAAATAAGATAAAAAAGTTTCAATAAGACCGAGGTAGTGAATATCTTAATAAAGTGTTTATAATATTTATATAGGATTTTGGGATTCTATCTCAAATCACTACAACTTTCAAACCTTAGTGGAATGGTGTTAGTGGACGGTGGAACCATACTGTGTTAGACATGGTAAGGTCGATGATAATTCATGTTGATCTTCTATTAACCTTTTGGGGAAATTCATTACAAACTGCAATATACACACTGAACCGAGTACCGAATAAAGAAGAAAATAGAATTACCTTTGAGTTATAGAGTGGAAAGAAACTTATTTTTTCACATACAAGAGTATAGGGTTGAGAGGAATTTGATAAGGCCTTATCAAGAAAAAAACTAGTACCCTAGGGAACAAAGTATATATTTATAAGGTATTCTAATGAAACAAAGGGATACTACATATACAACCCCTCAGATAAGAAATTTACATTCACTAGACAAGAAGTATTTCATGAGGGATAAAATATCCTAAAAAGGATAGTGATAAAAAGATTGAATTCTATGAAGTTGATGTTCAAGATACGCAAGAGTTGGTACATGAATAGATTCCATAAGTCCATACAAGAGAAGTAGTTTCTAAAATACAAGTATTACATAAGATCAGTAGAGAGGTAAGATAACTAGATATATATGATTTTCTAGTCACTAAAGATGTTGACTCATTATTGGTTGAAAATGATGAACCTTTATCCTTAAAATAAATCGTGGAGTGCTTAGAAGTTTCAAGATAGAAAGAAGCCATGAATTCAGAAATGGATTCCATATATCAAAAAAAAGTTTGGGTTCTGGTTGATACACCCATTAATGTAAATCCCATAGGGTGGAAATGGGTATTCAATAGAAAACTAGAAATTTAAGGTAAAAAAAACACCTATAAATAAAGGTTAGTGTGTAATGGGTGTGTACACCATCAAGGAATTGAAATTGATGATAAATTTTCACCATTTTCCCTATTTAAATCCATCTCAATTATAACTTCTATAGAATCTTACTATGAATATGAAATTTGGTATATGGATGTCAAAAAAAAATTCCTTAATGAAACAATTTAGGAAAATGCCTATATAACACAACTATAAGGGTTTATGACTCCCAGTGAGGCCAAAATGATTTTCAAGTTGTAGAGATCCATTTATGGATTGAAGCAAGCATATAGGTCATGAAAAATTCGATTCAATAAAAATATAAAATAATTTAGTTTCATTAAGAAAGAATGTGATTGTTGTGTTTACAAGTGGTTTAGTGGGAATGTGGTTGTTATCCAAGTTGTATATGTTTATGAAATATTACTTATTGAAAATGATATACCAGTATTATAGTCCATTAAGAACTGGTTAAACAACCATTTCTCCATGAAGGACTTAGGAGAATTATCCTATATTCTAGAAATCAAGATCATTCATGATATATCCAAGAGGCTTCATGAACTAATTCAAAGTACATACATTAACTAGAAACTAAATAGATTTAGTTTAGAAAAATCCAAGAGGGGATTGGTTCCAATGTCACATGGTATACATCATTATAAGAAAATGGTTCCTCAAAACCAACATGATAAATAGATAATGAGTAAGATACCATATGATTTTGTGATAGGATCAATCATGTATTATATATTATATACTATAATTTTTTTCCTATGCATTGATCATGGTAGACAAATATCAAGTCGATCCAAGAGAACAACATTGGTCTACTATTAAGGATTTCCTAAAATATCTGATAAGAAATAAGGATATGTTTCTGGTGTATGGAAGAGACACAGATCTAGTTATCATGTGTTATACTAATGTTAGTTTTTAAATAGATCATAATGATTTGATGTCACATTTATGACATGTTTTTTTGTCTCAAATGGGGAGCTGTGAGATGGAAGAGTTCAAAGAAACTAGTTGTCTCTGATTCTATAGTGGAGTTCGAGTATATTGTGGCTTCTGATGTATCCATGGAATCCATTTGGATATGAATTTTTTTAGGATCTTAATGTGGAACCTAGTATTAAATACCCCATCAAAATGTATCGTGGTAATACTATAGTGTAAAAACTTCCAAAAGAGACAAGGTAACACCAACAGACAAAACAAATACTCCATAAGTATCACCCCTTGAGGGGTTTTTCTTAAAAGGGTAAAGTTGCAATAAGAATAGTTACTATATAATAAAACATGGTAGAACCCTTGACTAAAGGCCTATATTAGTAGAATAATGAGTATCATGTGAGAGTTAGCGGACTGAAGTTTGTTAGCAGTTGGATATAGTACAAGTCAAAGTCTATTATAGTTGCTTCCCTAGAACCAAATTATGCACACTTTATGATAACATGTATTCATTTTTTTTAATATTAATAAACTCCTTATCATGTCATGATTGTTATTATGAATAACATATTATGTGATAATGTCCTAAGAGTAGTTGAATCACTAAAAGTTCATGAAGTTCCCTGCTATGACAAGAACCAAGAAGTTCCATGAAAATATTTTTAAATATATGTTCTATATCCAGATGAAATAATTTGAGGGACACAAATGATATAGTCTTTCAGGGGTGGATACTCATAGGACTTTGAGGTACCTCTCACGGTGTATTCCCTTGGTAATATCTAATCTAGAATATTATGATAATGAGACCCACCAATAATAAATCAATATTTACATGTTTCATTAGATGTTCCTATATATAAATGTGTGTATTGATCCTTTGACTTTAAGATTATTGTTAATGAGTGTCATAATTTTCATAATTTTATGTATTGACAAAAACCATGATGACATATGTTTGTGGTGAGTCTAGATACGTTGTATGCATCATGAGTAATATTTCATTAATTAATAATGCGAGAAATGATTTATCCTTTATGTTCCTTAATGGAAGTTAATATCTCATGTACTTTTATGGAGATGATATAACCTAAATAAATCCATATCCTTGGTGTTCTATTGGAAAGTTCAATTTATATAATGTTAAAGAAAGAGACATCAATCATATAGGTTGATGGCACCGGTATGCAACCTACTTGATTAATGATATCTTGATAAAGTGATTACATTACATTGTAAAAATTTATATGATGTAATAATCCATTTCGACATTAACTTCTTTATTTATGTGTTACTTAGTGTGTTGCTAGATGTTAAACTTGGAATTTATGTTGCTTCACCTAATACCACTTAGAAAGAGGCCTAGAAGGACACACACTTAGTTTATCCAGTATCTTAGTTAAATAATATATTATTATTTATTATTTAAGAAGTTAAATAAATATAATTATTACACATGTTTTATTAATTATTTATATTTTATTTATCACATATATTCTATCACCAGTTATTTGAGAGAATATTATGTGCGAAGAATATTTAATAAGTATTTATTTGTTATTTAGTAGATATAATATTTATTTATTTATAGTAAAATAATACATTGATATTTATTTATTAAATAAATAGTCATTATTCAAGGACCAATAAATATTGTGGAGTAATGGAGGACTAATTTTAGTGGTCTGGTGAGAAATAATATATATTGAATATTATTCGAATAAATAATATTTAATTTTTATTCATGAGTTTAGCGTATGTCAAGAAATAATAATAATATTATTATTATAGAAATGGGGTTATGTGGGTATTAAATAAATAATAAAGGTGACTTGTTAAATTATTTATTCTAACCCTAGGGGTATATAATCCCAATTATATTATTTTCTTAATAGAGACAATTCATTTTTTGGTGTGTACAATGACATTCAAAGAGAATCCTCTCAAGCCATAGAGAGATCTCTCTCTCAGAATGCTACCAAGAATGGAGAGTGATCTTCATCTACCTTCTAATATCAAGTATAGAGAGATCAAGGAGAAACATTTGAAAGTGATTGCTAAGGATATCAATGGAAAGCAACCAAAATGATAGGATCTATCATGCTAGTATGTGGAGATTCCTATGACGGCATTCAAAGATTTATGGAACATGTGTGGATCACCAATAGGGGAAATATAATCTTGATTATTTCAAAAAAATGATAGTACAACATAGATACATTATCAAATCCATTAATTATTAAACAATTTCTTGCAAGGTAATTATTTTATTTCTTAAATTAATTATAAATAATATGTGATGATCCTATGATTCAGTTCTAGCAGTTTTCAATTGTCTATATTCATTGATTAAATTTTAAAGATCATGATGTTTATCATCATCTAAACCTTATATTAATCATCAATCATAACCAATACATGAGTTTGGAATGACCAATACAATGCTTCCACTACATATTGAACCTTTAATATGGTGACCTAAGATAATCATACATAATTAATACATTTATTTTATGGTTAAATTAATTTATTCCACAAAAAATAAAACAAACCAAGGACAAAAAGGTTTAGTGTCTTATATACTATCAGCATAAAAATATTATTTTTCAATACTTATTAAAATTCATCCATAACCATTCTCCTTTAGAACCTATTCTAGATATATAACATAATCATCTTAATAACCTTGAAAATATAAACATAAGAGGTGGTGAGATCAAATGATCAGTAAGGGAAATATATCAACTAGTCGTAATAGTGATATTTTAAAAATGAGGGAAAAAATCAACTAGTTAGATGAAAATATCATGCGATCCTAAGTGAGAAAAACTTTATTGATCATTAAGGATCATGGAATAGGAAAATAAGACCAAATAAAGGTCATAAAAACA
Source organism: Viscum album (assembly GCA_963277665.1). Classification (NCBI taxonomy): domain Eukaryota; kingdom Viridiplantae; phylum Streptophyta; class Magnoliopsida; order Santalales; family Viscaceae; genus Viscum; species Viscum album. The sequence goes on along the minus strand of OY728126.1, from coordinate 446,722,086 downwards.
TCACTTAGAAACACAAAATGAACATGATATCAATACATAATAAATTATAATATATTTAAAACATTAAGTATCATAAATTTTGGAATGTTTTGAAAATTGGGTACATTTTTGAGAAGCAGTGGCACAAATATACGCATAGTAAAACAATGTGAACAAATCCAACTATATCCACCCTTTAATTTTATGAACAAATATAAGTATTTAAACCAATTATTTTTTTAAAAAATATATGTATGTCTATGCATCATTATCTCATGATATAGAAAACCATGACCAATGCACTAGAGAGTGATATAGGGCCCCAACCATTATCATCCATACATTTGAGTTCCACTTAAAATTAAACCATTCATCTTACCATAAATAACCCATGAGAAGAAAAATGTCTTTCATAACTTTTTTAAATGGAATTATATAAAAAACATGATCATTTGATACCAAAATAACGATCATAAAAAAGTGAATATATCAGGTGATTTATGAACCATTAATTCATTGGATAATTACCCTTTAAAAATGTAAGATAAATTATAAGAATGGGTTTTCTTAAAAAAACATTTCTTAATATCATCTTAAAAAGACTTGATTTTCGACTCATATTCATTTTTTTAGAATTATGAGAAAACATATTTAAACACTTATTAAAAAAATTACAATAATTTTATCTTGAAATTAAATTAATCATATGTCAAAATATAATTCATAAGCTAATAATGTATGATTATTGAATGAAAAAGCCTTTGAAATAGTTGAAAAAACCTTTATTGAAAATTCAATTTTTAAAAAGGAAATTGAAACCATAGTTTTAAAATAAAGAGAAATATAACTTTCTTTTTAGATAAAATAAAATTTTGGTTTCCACTATGTATAGGAGGACATTCGGAGGAATTAAAAATTTGGGTATGGAGGAAAAAATCCATTAAAAGATACAAGAATTAATCTCAATAAAATTTCATTTTCAAAAAATAATAGATTAATAAAGGAAGAATAATTTTTGTTTGAAACATGATTTTTCTAGAATATAAGTTTTAAATAAAGTAGAATTTTATTATAGGTTATATATGATCACAATTGAAAATGTTTTGGACAAAGAGATGTGATTATGACCCAAGGTAAGAATTTGAGTCACGAATACCCATTACCTTTAATCTCTCTTAGTCAAATTCAATCTAACCTACTGTATCATAAAAATATCAATCTTAATCACATATTTTATATAATTATTCATTTATATAAAATATTTTAAAATTACTTTATAAATATTCAATAAATATTTATTAGTTAGTTATCAACTATTTTAAAAATTGGGTGTCTAAAATATTTAACATTTTGAACTAATTTTGTGATGGCGGTGTTGTTATTAATTATTATACAAAAGTTTCTTATTACTTTATCAAAATAGGTTTTTAATAGTTTAATTAAAATAAATTATAAATTTATATTTCCATTTTTTAATTGTTTTGATAACATTTTGTGATGAAGAAATTGAAGACGACCTCATTTTGGTGATTTTAACAAATAAAAGGGGATATATTGATAACATAATTAAATAATAATATTATGAATAAATAATCATTTGGAAATATTTAATATATTATTATTATAAATTTTTACCAGAATATTAAATTCCTTAATCGTCCAAAATGGAAAAAGTACAACATCACTCATGTAGGTTCTAAAAACGACCTAAAAAAGAGTGTGCTAGAACGATTGAATGAGTAAGAAAAATTTATTATATGATGTTAATATAAAATTTAATAGTCATCATATATCTAAATTAAACACAATAATATAACCATCCATGATGGTGGTAATGAAAAATAAAATTCATTATACGTGGAGGAGTTAGTCCACATGTATGCATGATTAACTATCCCATTTCTCAAGGAATGATGGGAATGATGGTATATGAAAGATAATTATTTAATAACTATATTTGTGTTATAAAAAACCTATTTATTTATTAAACCCATCATTGTTACCATATTTATGTTTTGGTGATTCAAAACAAACCACATCACGATGTGGAGGTGGTAGTCCATATGTTCACATAATAAATGTTATTTTGCGTTCTTAGTGAATGGAAATAGTTTCATATTTTTTTTATAATTAATATAATGATAGTTAATTATAATAATTATACTAATTTAATTATATTAAAGAGGTTATAAATTATTTTAGGGAGGATTATAATAAAATAAAATACCAAGATACGGTAATACTCACACCAGAAGCTTGAGTTTTCTCTTGGAAAACTCCTTGAAAGTGAAGGCATTAAGAAAACATAAGGTGAAAAAAGATTATATAGGTGAGAGAGGGTTATATTAGGAGAATTATGGAATAGTTTAAAAAAATAATTATAAGGTGAAGTATAACTTTATTTGGTTTAGGTGGTATCATTTTATAAGATAAGAAAATGACACTTTTGGAAATAGACATCATTTTTTAATAATGCCATGACACTATTCAAGGGTCAATGGTGCAAAAGTGGAAAAAGAGGGTATGTCGAAAATTTTAAACTTAGTAATTATGACTGGATCCTTTTATATAATTTAAAACTTATGATTTCAAATTTGAAAATAATTTTAATAAAAAAATATAAATGTTTGAAAAGTTAATTTTAAAATAAACATACTTAATCACATAAAAATAGTTTTTAGAAAAATTATTTTTTTAGGCTTTAAAATTACACATAAGATAAAATTATCTTGGATAATTATTTTAATGAAATAAATTTATTTATTATAAAAAAATAAAATTTAATATTATTTCAATACAATCCCTAATTTAATTTCACTATCTATACATTTAATTATTGGAAAAGATCGAAAATAGTTTTTTTTATTAAAGCCACAATTTATTTTAGTTTTAGAAATATTGGAAATAAAATTATAATTTAAAATAATGTTTTAAAATGCATAATTTTATTCCTAAAATAAAAATTTTATTACTTAAATTTTTTTGCAACCTTATTAAATAATCTTAAATAATGATTGAATCATAAAAATCAAATTTTCTGAAAAAAATGTATTTTCGAATTAAAATCTACATTATTTTAAAAAAAGAAAAAATATAGGTAGTTAAATTTTTATGTCAGTAATTCGAAAAAGAATTTTATTTTATTAAATTTAAATTATAAGACTTGTAAATTTAGATATTAAAATAAAATACATAATATAAAGAAAATGTCTTTTATTGAAAGTAAACTTTTTCAATATTAACTCATATTAATTATTTAAATTCTAAATATTGAATTGTTTACTATATTATTATTTATTATAGATTTAATAATACTTTTATCTTAATATTTTTTGGTTTTTCATTTTTAGGTGTATCTTATAACACAATGTATCTAACATAACATTATTTTTATAAAGTCTATAATTTTGAGTCATTACATTCTACCCCCTTAAAATAATTTCATTCTCAAAATTTTATTACATATATGAAAAAAATAGATGGTAATTATCTCTCATCATATCCTTAGGTCCCCATGAAGCTTCCTCTAACTTATGATTCCTATATATAACTTTGACCAACTGAGTGTTTTTATTTCTGCAATACCTTATCTCTTTGATCTATAATTTTCATTGGTTGTTTCTCATATAAGACATGATATTGTAGTTTCATGGCTTATGAATTCAGTAAATGTGATGAGTTTGGCATGTAATTCCTAAAAAGTGATACATAAAATTCATTATGTACTTGGGAGATGTCATGAGGTAGTATTAAGTGATAAGAAAATTTCACAACCCGATCAAGGATCTCAAAGGGACTGATGTACCTAGGGATCAAATTCCCATTATTTCCAAATATAATAAACTACTTCTAGGGAGAAATTCATAGGAATACCTTATCTATGAATTCAAACTCTAGATATCATTGATGATTATCTATTTAGATATTCTATCAACTTTTTGCAGCTTTCATCTTCCATTGAATGGTTTGAACCTTCTCCCCCATTTCTTGGACAAGGTCAGGATCTATCATATTCCTCTATATAACTTCATCCTATCATATTGGAGTCTAATATATATTACTATAAATATATTAATATGGTTACATCTAAATTCTATAAAGGAAAGTTTTTATATATGATAAATTTAACAAGGGAAGCTGTTGATCAAAACATCCTTGTAATTCCATCGAACAAGATCTCAGTATATCCTTTAGAGTTTGGATGGTCCTCTCAGATAGGACATATATCTATGGGGGATAAGAAGTTATGAAACTCAACTCTGTTTGTAGTTATTTCAGAATAATTTTCTAGAATATTGGGGTAAACCTAGGATCTCAATCAGATAAAATATGAAGTGCAATCCCTTGTAGTCTTACCACTTTTCTTATGCATATCTTCAGAATTTGGTAAGATATAAATCTTCTTTTATGGTAATAAAATGTGATGAATTTGTAAGGTTATTGACTACAAATAAAATAGCATTATGACTCTTATATGTTTTGGGGAGTCCCACAAAAAAATCCATGGAAATGTTTTCCTATTTTAATACTGGTATAGCTAAAAGTTTCAATATACCCTTATAATTTTTTTATTTCAGAATTAACTTGCTAGAAAACCGAGCATTGAGATGTGTATTCCATGATTTCCCTCATCATGTTATCCCACCAGAAGTTTTTTTAGATCTCTATACATCTTCATTTTTCCTTGATGAATAAGGAAGGAGGAATAAAGAAGATTTTTATTTGTTTTCCTTATTTAGTTTTGGTTTTTATGAGACAAATATATGATTTTCAAACCTTATAACTCTATCTTTATCAAAGAAGAACTCTGGAATACTCACTATCTCTTTCTGTAGTTGTGTATCATCTTTCTAGGATTATTTTATCTTTTCATTAATGGATGGTTGATCAATAATTTGGGAAAGATATTATTTTTCTCCTTCCCTTATGATTTCTAGATTCATCTATTATATATCCATGAGTATTAAATCTTTTTCAATCCTCATCATGGATATGAACGAATTATCCTTCCAGCTCAAGGGATCAACCACATTGTTTTCCTTCCCAAGGTTGTAATTTATTATGTAGTCATAGTACTTTATTAGTTCTAAAAATATATTTTGTCACATTTATATATTTTTTATGTGAATATATACTTTTAGATATTATGGTCAAAAAAATATCAATATTTTCACCATAGAGATGATGCCTTTGAATTTTCAATTCAAATAAAACTACCTTAAGATCCAGTTCATGGGTTGGGTAGTTCTACTCACGAGTCTTTAATTTTCATGATGTAAAAGAAATTACCTTCTCATTATTTATAAAAACATATCTAAAACCCTTTAAATAATAATCACTATATATCCTAAACCCTTATCCACTGTAGAGTAGTGTAGGAAAAGGTGCAATGACCAATCTCTTATTAATCTCCCTGACACATTCCTCATATTTTGTTGTTGAGATGAAATTCACTACCTATTAGGTCAACTTCATTAGTGTATTGGATAATCATGAAGATTTTCCCAAAAAATGCTGGTAGTATTCTTGACACTCGATTTCATCACATAGTATAAAAAATGACAAAGGGAAACTTCTTATAAAAAATAGGACAAAGCACATGAAGAAAATAAATATTTTTAAAGGTTTGAGCATTGGATCACCTTAGTTAGGCCAAGGATCTGTCTATGTGCAAGGTACTTGCATGACCAATTTCGGAACGCAACCTACTTGCGCGTCCAATCACCATTTCACACAGGGTCCTATTTTTTCCTATAAATAGACCCTTGGGAACTTCATTTGTATGAACAAATTTTATTTAAGCCTAATTGTTGCTCTGGCCTCCCTAGTGCTTCAACCAAGTATTCCAAAAATTTCAAGGTCATTCTTTAACACCTAAAGTGGAGGAATTGAAAGTGGATCATAGGACTTAAGTCATTTTATTGTTTGAAATCCATAACACTTGTGTACCTAAAGTTCCCAACCTACCTAAATCAGAAACACTTGTGCACCCCCTATTCCTCTTACAAGAACCTGAGCGCCCCACTTCTGGGAATACCTATGAATACTCTTGAAGGCTTGAGTTAGGTCTCACACAAGTATTACCATCCAAGTTGTTCATCACTAAAGTGAATATTAGGTCTCCCAAGCCTACTTGCGCGCCCATACTTGTGCGCTAGTACTTACTTGGGTGACCCTCTTTGATTCACCTACTATGTTCAGTCTATAATCCACTATGAGATCTTTAAATCCATTGACAGAAAGAATTATTCTTCATTGGATCCCCTATATAAAAGGGATTCTATTGAGACCTCCACCCAAACCTCCTCACTTATCAAACCTTTGGGAAAAGAACATCAACATGTCTCTTATTTGGGTTTTTATATATTTAGTTAGAGGTTTTCCCACATTTTTTTCAAAATGGAGTTAGGATTCATGGATTGTTTGTGGGTTTGTATATCTTTAGTCACATGGAACTTTATCCCAAGAACAGTGCTGGGAAGTTCCTGATTTGGAGGATTAGGGTTTGGGTTTTGACCTTTCCTTCTCATCTCTAAAACCCAGAACCTCAGGTCTCTGGTAGGGATGGTACAGTTCAAACTTGCTTTTCTATGAAAGCAAAGGATAAGTCTCCCCCCTACCGAGATCCACTAGGGGATCCATACTAGTGTAAGCCCCTAAACTTTCATATAGGAGGTTTCAGTCTTGCTCCTCCCTACTTCTTTCACCTTCACTCCTTCCTTACATTTGACCCTTTTCCAATGTAAAGTGAATAGAGGGAAGGCCCGTCGCCTCACCCTCTTCCCTAGTCACCTCAACCTCTTCCACCAGTAGAGGAGGAAAATTTTGGATGTGTTTATTGAATCTTTCACATCCTCTTGTTTCTCATATCAATAATGAACCACGTGGGCTTAGAGATTCGTGATGATTACAACATTTTTACAAACATCCACAGTGAATGAACTATGAGAACTCTGATTCCCACCATAATTGGGATACATAGGAAGCCTTTATCAGGGCCTGAGATCACTGGATATCCTTTTCCGGAGTCCAAACCCAATTTCCTTAATTTGGACATCCTTCTTAGGAATAATACCCAAATTAAACCCCCTAAATCATGAAGTCATCCTTTTCAGGAAGTAAGCCCAAACTCATCTCCCTCAAAGGACTATATTCTCCCATGAGACTTATCAAACTATGTGGGATTTGATTACTATCCACATGGGAAATTTAGGAAGCCTCCTTGAGGTTCAAACCCAACAATTCAAATCAACCCTGTTCTCCTTGGGACATACTCCCAACAAGTCTTACTTGGAAACCCATATTATTTCCAAGTTTTTTGGGATGCTTAGGCATACGTCCCACACCAAACCTTATCTAAGTGACTTTTCCTTATAGGTCCTTGTCACATAACCTTAAAAGGTATGATTTGTCCCATTAAATGACACTGAACTACGAGGGTTATGATTCCTTTCACAAGGATATGTAGGTATCCCTTTTTATGGGTACGATCCCAATATCAAAACAAACCTTCATCTCCCTAGACAACAATAAATTCTAGAGTGCCCCAATGAGTGGATTAAAAACCAGTATCATCATAATGATGATTAAAATAATCTCTAAATAGTATATGAGAGGATACCATTGATGGAGAACCTCAGATACATATGAATATCTCCATTAATGAATAACCTCTAATACATACGAATGATTCTAAATTTCACACATGTTAATAAGTGATGGAAAATTCCAAGGGAAACCTATGTTATACTTGGTGAATTAATAAGGATTCATCAAAATATCTTAAATTTATAAAGACAATCCTAGAGTAGACAATAATTCCCCCAAAAAGGGTGTGATGAGTTGGACCTGTCATCCTCTTAACCAATACATGTTCTTAAGTATCATAAAGTTCCAACTTAACGAACACATACCTTTGGAAAGTAGGTACCTTTTGGATAAATAACTATTGTATGATTCCAATTCCATGAATAAATCCAATGGAAACCACCTGGAATTAGTGATTCTTAAACTAGAACACACATTTAAAGGAACTAAGAAACAAAAATGGTGAACCCGACATGAATCCTTAACCAAGTTAATTGTGTTACCCACCTATCAAGCCCCTATCAATTGATAAAGGAAGGCCATAAAAAGGATTCAATCATGCATATATCCATATAAAAGATGTTTATTTAATGGAGTTTATTGTTGTTCTCAAGTTTTTTCTAAGAACTCCCTTCAGTCCAAAATGACTTTCTTCAAGACAACACCTGTGAATTTCCTGGCCGCTACTCAAGCTGGATCCTCATCCTCAGGAATGACGTTATCACCCACTCAGTGTCTTCAACACTGGGTCTCCAAAGTTATAGTAAGGGAGTACCATCATCACAGTACTATCCCAACCTTGGAGGCTTCCCGATAGGCTTTCCAGGTCAATAACAACCCTTGATCATCTGGTCAATGATGACCGATGGTCCAGAAAAAGACAGTGCTAACCACCGTCTTCAACTGTTTCGGGTCCTTATCCTTGAAACAAAACAACCATTCCCTCTCATACTATAGGGAGTTGGATCAATATGTCACCCAAGGACTCAATTAAAAGATACAAGGGTCCTTCCCAAGGACTCCCACCAACTATCATCGCCAACAGAATCGCGCAGCCGTGAACCCCCAACATGATGGGGGTGTTGCCTCTACACGTTCAGCCTAGGTCCATCAGACCCGAGTGCACAAGAAGAACCACTGGGGACAACATCCATCCAATATGGATCATATTATTACCTTTTACCCATCCAGATATGTTCATTAACCTAACTTGAAGGCAAACAACGAGTGGGCACATACACTCTTCCGTCCTAATTCTGTTGCCTAGCAGACTCGTTTGGTAGCGATCCACCAATCCCACCAGGTAAATCCGGTGGAGTACCGTGAATAGTTACATACATGTGTTTTCAAATTATCAGCCAGTAAATAGGCTCATCTGACTGCATTTAAGGAATCCCACCAATCAAATGTGGTGGAAACTGGTAAATAGGAACATACACCTACTTACACTCACCAATTATTCCAGCAGTCTCGTCTTCCAATATTGAAAAAGTTCGTCAATCATGATTGATGGAAAACAACCAGTAGTACCAAGGGAAAAGAAACATAAATCTATCCCCACAACTAGGATGGAACATCAGCATTCCATCCTAGAGAAGATACATACCTCTATTCCAGTCCAGGAGGGTTATGAAGCATACTCCTTGATATCATACAGAAAACCAGATCAGGAGCATACAACCTTTCTAATTGGAAGTAATCGAACTATTCTGATGACCACTCCAAGGAAGACACATACACCTGCATATGATAACCAAATCTCCTAGCAAGTGGTCCCAACTAAGTGCAAGAGAGCATCCAAGAATAAGTATCACCAAACACAGTTGATAAATGAAGATCAAAGCTATAATCTAGCTCCTCTTAATGATGGAGTTTTTGAAGACCTCAGACATTTATCTATTGTATCTCAATATCCTTCCCTATCATTAAAAAATTATGGGAGTGGTAGTAATAATTCTGAAGTTCCTCATCAGACACTTTGACATGAAGGATTTCTTCATGAAAATTTGGCCAATCCAGAGAGCCTATATCCAGATGAGAGACATGGAAACCCTCAGTGTGGCCCGAAGAACAAGGAAAAAGGGGATTTATCCCTTTCTATAATCCACCATGGTGGTCTTCATCATGATGAAATTTGCAATGAAAGTTTTCTCTGCAGTAGTATTTCACATTTCTATGATAATTTTATAATTGATAATGTAGTAATGAGAAAACCCTCTTATCTCAAGGAACATTCCAATACAAGGGCAGTCATGCTTTATGCCTTGTCATTAACAGGTGAAATAATTTCTCAACCAGAAGAAATATTATTGGAATGGTCATTCTCTGAACCTCCTTTGGGTCATTTTTCTTCCAATATAGTAGAGGAAAAAGTGACTGATTCTATTGTTTTTAATAAAACAATCGAGAAGATTCCACTTTGGTCAGACCATGTGGGGAAACCTCTAGTTAAATATGATGAAGATATGTTAAACATGAGAAAAAAATTGGCTAAAGGAGAAGTACCAGTCATGTTTTTTCCTTTGGAAAACTCTCAACACAACATTCCATAATTGATGGAAGAATATTGCATTCATGATATTCACCTCAACTTATGGAATACTATTTGTTATTTTAAAACCAAATTATTATCATATTATGAATATCAAAATCATGTAAAGGTAACAGAAGGGTTAAAATTCCAAATTGACTTGGCATCTCCCTCAGTTTCCCAACATCCAAAGGTTGAAAAGCAGCAGCGAAACCTTCAGCGTGCATTCCTCAATGCTTTAAAGAGACTATTCCAGTTAATTTCTAATACCCCATATGGTGTTCGTATCAGAGGATGGGGTGCACATGGAGCATTTAATTTCATTACACTATAGAATCAGCAAAGCCCACCAAAAGTTGTCTCATGCAATGTTATTTCCCATAGCCAGCTAAAATCAACAGATTTTGTATGTAATAAAATTTAGGCTCAAGAATAGGCCTCAACTAGCTCTCATCAGAGTCAGGCCCAAAGAAAGCAAGCTATTGGGATACTTTTGAATCAAGCATATGAGAATCTTAATAAGGCCTCCCACTTAGAGTTTACAAGCCATTATATAATGAAAATGTATAAAATAATATATAAATCTTTCAAAACATGTGATGTGAGTGGTTATCAGATAATGCACCCAGCTAATTTCGGAACCAAAATTTGCAAAATCAGAAGAGAAGCTATGTGAATCTCATCTATAGTAGTTCAAGAGCCACCCTAGTCTGTAGGGTTAGTGGATTTTTTAATTCGACCTTTGAATTCAATAAACAAATTTTTAAGGATTGAATAAAAAGAACAGCAACAACCCCAGTCTGTAGGTTTGGGGGATTTTTCACATCTACAATTCCCTCCTCAACGGAAGTTAGTTTTCTCCCGATATGAGAACATAGTCTAATGGAAGATAAAAAGGAGAATATCTTATAAAGATATTGAAAAAATGTCATCACTACATTATGCATTAGTAAATTTCATTAACACCATTGCAGAAGATCCTCTGAAAAATGAAGCTAGTTTTGGGGAATCATAAGATAAATTTATTTTCTATAATATGGTACACACTGAATCAAATAAAGGAGGTGTGCATACCAGAAATTAGTGGCTTACCCATAATCTAGGTATGCCCTCAAATAACCAACTCCCACCCCTCTAAAAGGAATCTAACAAAGAAAAAGGTAAAGGTCATATAACACATCACTTTTCCACTGGAGAAGGTCAATATATTTCACTTGAATAAAGATTTTGAAAAAAAAAGAGTATATGAAAGTGGTGAAAAGACTCAATAGAGAGTTACTTAGAAGAGATATATCTACTAGACATACTCCTTAGATAGATACTCAACTTGCACATCCTATAAGAGCTCCTTAGCAAAGAGGATTTTTTGTAACTACAGATGTAGATAATGAATTACCTCTATTGGGTACATATCTAGGGCATGATCAAACGCATCCTTACAGGCCTGCCCCCATAAGTTATCCAATACAAATACCAGCACCAACCCTAGTGGTTTTTATAGTCGTTGCACTATTTTAACCTCTAGATCCGAATATTACCCAAGTTCTTATGAACAAAATTGAGTCATTAATAACTCAATTGGAAGCTATGGAAGAATAACACGTGATGTAAAAGAGAGCTTACCCTAAGTGGGTGGATCTGATCCCCCCACCAAATTTTGTGAATACCAGATTCCCAATCTTTAATGGTTAGATAGATCTGGAACAACACTAAAAACATTTTGTTTCTCATTGTGATCTCATGCTGGGAAATCCCCAACAATAAGAAGTAGTAAAGATTAGGTTATTTGTGCAGTTATTATAGGGACCAAATTTGTTTTGGTATAAAAGTTTTCAATCTCAATCAATTACTGGATGGAAAGATCTCCATAAAAAATTACTTCTTCAATTCCGCTTAACGCTGCCGAAGAAAACAATTGTCGATATTACAAATTTAAAACAAAGGGAAAATGAAAGAGTTTCATATTTCATTGATCAATGGAAAGGATTATCATATTCCTTAAATATGGCATTCCCTTAAGAAGTTTTTCTGCCAATTTGTGTGTCAAATATACTTGATGAGTTATGAACACCACTAAACCTTGTGAAATTCATAGGAGGGTTTCAAGAACTTGCTTAAATTTTCCAACAAGTGGAGGATTCCATTGCAGAAACTAAACCTAAAACTTGCCTAATTCCATCAGATATGGGAAGGAGAACAGAGAAAGAAAAGGCTACTACTGTCACACTCAAGCAAGCACCTATACCTACTTCCATTTCAAAACCTTCATCATATCGAAGGGCTTCGCCTTCTGAGTGTCAGCAGAAATGACCACCTCATCAAGATGATCAAAGATATAAAAGACAGAAACAATTTGAAGAGTTAAAGAACAAATTTTATTCTTTTTGGAATGAATAGGTTCCCAGTTTCTTCATCTTAGATTTGGAAAAAAATTTGGTTCAGTTTCCAAGGATGAAGAAACCAAACAGAGAAGGGAATGAAGATCTTCCAAGTTATTGTCCCTTTCACTAGATGTTGTGGTATCTCATTCTAAAGTGTTATTTTTTCAAAGACTTCCTGCAAAAAATGGTAGACTCTAGTCAAGTAAAACTGAAAATTTTGTTTTCCAAAGTAGCATGTGTTACTGATACTAATCCAGAGGAAGAAGGTGAATAACAGTAAGTCGAAGGTAAAAATACAAAGAAATATGATGATTGGATGATCAGGAAAATGATCAACCAAACTTAGGCCATTCTAAGAACATAGTTGAAACAACCTACTGTGTATTCCTCTACTCCCACCCTAACAAAACCACCTTCATCAAAATATCAGTCCTCTAAAGGTCCATCGTCAAAGAAGCGACGTGATCAAAAGGAAAAATATAAGTTATAAGAATATGAGCTTATATCAAGACCAAAGTTTTCCTTGACTCAGAAATATTTCATGCCATCCATTTCAAAAGAACGAGCACTGCTCCTCTAAATGGAACAACTAGAACTAGCCTGTCAAGCATAATCTTCATTAGATGAAGAATTGATCTTTGGTTCCATCAACATTATCCACTTAATGGATCCCTATTCCAATGGTGATTCTGGATATAATGTGCCCAAGTTCTATGTACCTAACTGGGGAACTAGAGGAAGAAGCCAAGGTTGAGGATACAGGGTAAGACATGGGTATTCTAGAGCCATTATTTTAACTCTACCCCTACTTGAACTGTATATGTGACCGAAACTCATGGAAGATCCCTTCAGCGAGATCAACAAGAACAAGAAGATTCTTCCACTCATGACAGGTTCGGTCCTGACATAATTATTTTGGGGGACCAATTAGAGGTTACACCATCTTTCTCTAAGAAACTAGATAGACCCAGTTAGTCTAATATACAAAATCCATGAGTATTTCGAGTTTCTTATTGGACACAAGGTACATCCACATCAGGAGAATCAACTTCCAAGGAACCTACGAAACCACATCTCCATGCAGGGAAACATAAAACTCTAGACCAAAAGTATGATTTTTTGAAATAGCTTTCCCAAGTACCTTCCATGTTGTTAATTTTGGATTCCTTGAATATTTCAGAAGAACTTCAAGAATCACTTATTGAGGATTTTTCAAGTCCTCAAGAGTTTGAAACCGAAGTTGCTGCTGCTGAGGTTTATTGTATAGAGAATGATTCTGTAGAATATCATGCAGTTATATCTTTTACTAATGAAGATGAAGATTATTTTTTACATGGACATATTAGGACCTCGTATCTATCTATAGAGGTCAATGACATAGACATCCAAGATGAAGATTATTTTTTACATGGACATATTAGGACCTCGTATCTATCTATAGAGGTCAATGACATAGACATCCAACGAGACTTCATTGATAATGGCCCAGGATTGAACCTCATTCATATTCGTACACTTCATTTATTGGGCCTCACTAAATCTGACTAATCTCCTTCCACTTTAATGTTGTGAGGTTATTACAGGAATTATAAAGAACCTTTAGGTAATATTTCACTTAGAACTTAGTTTTGGGATCTTGTATCTAATTCATATTTTATGGTTGTTTGTCAGGAGACAACCTTTAACATTCTTCTTGGAAGGCCTTGCCTACATAAACATGCGACCATTCATTCATCATACCACCAATGTCTCAAGTACTATTTCAATGGTCAAATTGAAACATTGTATGGTGACAAGGATCCATTTAAAACATGTGAATCTCAATACATTGAGGTAGAATTTTATCACATGGAGGGAACTGGTTTTGTGATAAAGGAGGTAACCAGAATCTATGCTCCAAATGGCCTGGAAAAGATTCCATAAAACCCATTAAAACATTTGAGTATATATTATGTGTTTCCTATCAATAAAATTGAAATGATAAACCCAAATCTGAACACTGATTTGGTGACTTCCATAATGTCAATTATAGAAATTGAGCATGACCTCATGGGAGAAATTGTTGATTTACTAAGAAGTGATGAAATTTTAAATGGATATGTCTTCATTTCATCCACTGAACTTCATAAAGCCTATGCTTCACCAACAAGACTAGTAGAATTTGTATAAATACTAAAATAAGGCAAGGATGATTAATCCCAACTCATCATACCCTCTTTAATTCTCTCAGAAAACCCTTCATCATCAATAGGGTCAAAAATGGTTGCCTCTTTTTCAGGATGTACAAATAATGAATCCTCCACTAGATCTGAATGTTTTGCTTCATCACCTACTATGAAAGTAGAAAAAGAAGAAGTGACATGAAATTAAGAAGAAGAGAAAGATCTTAGGGATGTTCATACAAAATTTGAGTATGGTGTCTCTACCAATGTGAATGAGCTTAAAGAAATAAATCTAGGTATAAAAGAAGATCCACACCCCACTCTAATTAGTGTGGCCATGAATTCTTAAGAGAAAGTGATGTTACTTCATTTCTAAGGCAATATTGAGATATATTTTCTTGGAATTATATATAAATTCTAGGTCTTAATCCTGATGTAGCCACTCATCATTTGGGTTTTCTAGAAGAACATCGAGGATTCAAGCAGGCAACAAGAAGAACACATCCAAATCATGCCTCTAAAATTGAAGATGAAGTTGATAAGCATATAAAGGATAACTTTTTTAGGGAGGTTTAATATACCAAATGGCTAGAAAATATTGTCCCAGTGAAAAAGAATAATGGGAAAATTAGTGTTTTCATTGATTTCAGAGATCCTAACCTACATTGCGATAAAGATGACTTTCTAGTTCTGATCACATACCTTTAATTAATGTAACAACTAACTATGAAGATCTTTCCTTCATATATGACTACTCTGGGTACAATCAAATCCACATGGTCCCAGAGGATGAAGAGTCTACATCCTTCAGAGCCCCTCAAGGTGTGTTTTTCTATTGGGTAATTCCATTTGGTTTAAAGAATGTCGGTGAAACGTATCAACGTTCCAAGAACCATATCTTCAAACAATTCTTAGGAAAATTTTTCGAATGTTATGTGGATTATTTGGTGGTTAAATTAAGACAATGTTTCAATAAATTGTCTGATCTGAAGATCATATTCAATAAAATTCAGTAACACAATTCGAAGATGAACTCCTTGAAATGTGCTTTCAGGGTAACCTCAGGAAAATTCTTCAGATTAATTGTATGCCATCATGACATCAAAGTTGATCCTGAGAAAACAAAAGAAATTCTTTTCATGTCACATCCTCTAAATTTGAAAGCATTAAGAGGAATCCAAGGACAATTGGCCTATATTTGGTGCTTTATCGTGAATTTGGAAGGCAAGTGTTTTCCCTTCACGAGATTAATGAAGAAGGGAGTCACCTATCAATGGAATGCAGACTATCAAGAGTAATTTGATACCCTAAAGAAATATATTTTGAGTCCACCAGTATTAATTCCACTTGTTGAAATAAGACCACTTATTCTCTATATGATAGCTTTGGAGTGATCATTGGGTGCCTTCCTTTACCAAAAGAATGATACTGGGAATGAAAACAACCTTTACTATCTCAGTCGAACTATGATTGATACAGAAACACAGTATTCATGTATTAAAAAGTGATTCTTGGAATTAATCTTTTTAGTTCATAAATTAAGGCACTATCTGCAACATCATGAGGTCCAATTGATGTCCCTCAATAACTCTCTCAAATTTATCCTCCATCGTTCTATGCTTACCGGGCATTTTTCACAGTGTAAAATTATTTTTCAACAATTTGATATCCAGTTTGTGCCTCATAAGGAAATAAAAGGCTAAGATTTGGCTGAATTACTTACTGAACATCCATCCGTAGAAGATACATTATTGAATACTGAACTTCATGATTAAGAGTTCTTCTCTGTTCAAGATAATCCCCAAACATGGGAAATGTACTTTGATGGTGCCTCTAAAAGTCTAACAGGGAAGAGAATGGAAAACCCTAAACTCAACAAAGTTGGGTTTGGAATTGTACTTATCTCCCTAGAAAAGGTTGTGTTGCCTTATTCCTTCCTATTTTTGGAAGGTAGAACCAACAATGAGGCTGAATATCAAGCTCTCATCGCAGGCCTGGAATTGGAACTCTTGGCACAAGTGAATCACTTGAAAGTGAAAGGTGATTCAGAGATGGTAATCAAATAAATCATTGGGGATTATGCTAATAGAAAAGAATATTTAATACCTTTGTGTGATTATGTCAAAGGGTTAATGGCTGAATTTACCTCAGATCTAACATTTTCTTCTGTCCCGCAATCACAGAATTCCCAAGATGATGCACTGGATGATGTAACCACATCCCTGGAAGATCCAAATAAAGATGAGACAATCATCAGTATATCCCATTATCATATGGTATCACCATTCGTTCAAACTATAATGGAGGAAATTAATTAAATTTTCCCTATTTCTGAGCCATATGGACATACCACGGGATGGATGACACCCATCAAAAAATACCTTTAAAATTGAGTACTTTCACTAGATATAGATGAAAAAGAATAGATCCGAAGATAGGTGGCCAATTTTACTCTTTATGATAGTCCAAATCACCAGAAGACCCTTTACAAATGAGGCTTTAATGGAATCCTCTTTAGGTGTATTAACATAGAAGAAACTACAACTGTCATGAAAGAAGTACATTCAGGAGCTTGTGGTGCTCACCAGTCTGTGCATAGAATTTCTAATCAAATCTGGAGACTTGGATACTTTCAATGATGTAGTATTGCACGTATTTTACAGTGAAATTTCATCCATTCCAAGTGCATGCCAACTTCATTCATCAAACCCTAGAGTTGTTAAATACAACTAAATACTCCCGGCTATTTTCCACATGGTGAATGGATATAGTAGGGCCTTATCCTCCAACTATGGAAAATTAGTTCAAGTATATTCTTACTGCTGCTGATTTATTTTCCAAATGGATTGAGGCAATACCTCTCAAAGAAGTTAGAGCCAAAATTGTTGTTTTTTTTTCAAAATTAACATCATCACTTGATTTGGTGTCCCTCATACTATATTAATAGACAACGATACTAATTTATGATTGGTCGAGGTAAAGAAGTTATATTAGGAGCACAATATCAAATCCAACCATTTATCTCACTATCATGTAGTGTCTAATGGATAGATAGAGGCTTCCAATAAAGCCCTATAAAAAATATTCTAGATGATGGTGTATAAAGATAATAAATCATGGCCTGATAAACTTTTGCATACTTTATGTGCTTATCAAACTACAACCTATACTCCCACTCAAGAAACCCCATATTCATTGGTGTATAACATAGAAGTAGTTTTTCCAATTGAAATTCAATTTCCCTCATTCCAATTTGCAATCTGTGATCAGTTTTCTACAGATGAAATGTCTTAGAAACGATTTGATGAGCTGGAACAATTAGAAGAAAAGAGATTTCATACTTTTCATCATTTAGAATTATATCAAAATAGAATAGTGTGAGCCTTTAACAAGAAAGTTTTCCTCTGTTCATTTCTTCAAGGAGGATTATTATTGTTCCTCAGGACTCCAATGATACTAGGAAATAAACCTCCAAAGATTGAGCCAAAGTGGGAAGGACCTTATTCCATACATAATGTCTACTGAAATGGATCTTATGACTTAATCTCAATGGATGGAGAGATTATTAAAAATCCAACCAATGTGAGATTATTGAAGAAATACTTTGTGTAACTACACACAATTCCATCACTGCATGACTCTAAATTGTACAACATAGAGTCCTAGTCGCAAGACATTAAACTGCATAACGACCATAAGCATCCATGTTGCATGAAAATAAAATGTATAGAATATTTTTACTTATCTCATGATGTTAAACTAAATGTCATAATTTTTCCTCGTTACAAAACAATAAATTGTATGGTTAACTTATTATCTATTTTGACATTAAGAACTTCCATGTGCAAGCTTCATTGACATCATTACTACTCCTTAGTAGTACATGAGTTCCATTACTCCATTTGTTTGAATCATATTTTCATAGGGGACTTGTTTCAAGAAATATATATGGATTGATTCTCATATTTAATGAGATACATAGAGACACCTAGATCTCCAATCTTGGGCCCAACTGCAACCCAAAAAAATTTATTTCCCTTTTCTTCTCCTGTATATGAACTAGATCTATACAGAGTTCTATTTTAAGATATATGGTTTTATTTTCATACCATCTTGTTTCTTAAATTTATTAATTATTAAAGAATATGTTAAAATCCCCCACATTAAACTCAATTTTTGTGGGAAATGATTGTTCAAGAACTATGTTTGGCTTGATTCTAATCTATATGAGATATGTAGAGATGCCTAGATCTCCAATATTGGGCCTAAATTCAATAAAAACCATTTTTTCTCCCTATGTATGAATCAAACCTGCATAGGGAATGTTTAAAGAACTACGTATGGATTGATTCTCATCCATATGAGATATGTAGTGACACATGGTTTTAATTCCGTTTTCCAGCCATAATATTCCTTTTTTTTACGTCGAAACCACTTCATGTTGTCACTTTATGACTCTAAACTGCACAATATAATATTGATTCAAAGGAAATAAAGAAAGTGTCTATTTTTTATTTGAGTCATATCTATGTAAAGGACTCGAAACTCATAGACAATATTGATTCAAATATTTCTCATATACATTGAGAATTACTCCCTTCTATATTTTACACTCTTAATCTTGAATATTTTTAGATATTCATAATATTTCTTACAGTTTCTGGTGAGAGAGTTTCTAATATCCGAGAACTATTTTTCTTGACTATGAAGTACGTGACCTTAGGTGGCCTTGCATAAATCTCCCACATAAGAAGTCTTTCAGTCAAAGGATATTACTATTTTACTATGAAGAATTTTCTGTAGTTGGCCCTACATAATACATCCCCCATAACAGGCTTGTAAAATAATAGTAATTTCTTTCCTGGTAAATGGGTCTTTCGTACCCTTCAAACTTTGATAACAATATACAAGAATCTATATTTTAAATAAGACATTCATGTATATTTGTCCCATTACCTTTCTCTCGATATGAAAGTCTTCAAGACCATGGTTTACACATTTCCCCCTCCACATGTTCAATGAAATATGAAATAAACTTGGATCACTTGACCACATATCTTATGTTATTTCCATTTTTGGTCCAAGTCATATGACCTAAAAATTACAGACACCATAATTCCTACGTTTGGGTCAGAACTTCATAAAAATCATATTCCTCCGATTCTCTAGAAATCATGATTGGAAATACCCTCTCTATATTCAAGTACTTTTTTTAATAAACCAAACTCTATGATTTGGAAAATCTGAATCTTCATAAAATTTCTTCAGCTTTTAGGAATAGAATTTCAAAATTTTGAGAGCTCTTTTTTCTTACTATGCAGTATGTGCCCTCAGAGGCCTTGCATAAAATTTTCCTATATAATAGGCAAGTTAGTAAAAATATACCACTATTTATCTATGCATCATATGCCCTAGTCAGCCCTGCATAACACAACTCCTATAAGAAGTTTTTCAAATAATGGTAACCTCATTCTTGGAAGAGACTTCCTTTATGTTTATACATGTTTTATATTTGGTGACCATAAAAATCATGACTCAATATTCCCATTGGAAATATTTAAAGAATATTAGATAAATTCTTAGGCACTGAGTATTTTTTGGGATCTAATTACAAAATTTATGGTCAAAGCTGTTTGACCATAAACACTAGACATTTATAGTCCAACGTGAATGACTCTAAACTGCCAACAACAAGAGACGTGGTACTCACCAGATTGGGAACCCACAAAGGGCACTCTATACAAAAGTCAAGTCTTAGCTCACTAAACATACATTTTGTATGGTTTAGGTAATATTGAGCAATAAAATGTTAAAAGATACAAATTTTGTGGGGTTTTCTGTATAATCCTAGTAAAAAAAACTACGCTTACTAGTACCATTGGTTTAGGTAAAAAATCATCTAACAAGAATGAAAATAGAGATGATTGAAGATGAAATTATTTTTATTTATGAAAAAAAAATTCATAGAGGAGAATCCACAAACTGGAGTCTCTCTTCTGTTAGAATTCACAAAAGGTTTTCTACGTAACTTCTCATTTGGTTAATAACCTCTTAAACCCCATCAGCTCTCTGTTGATGTTTTTTATCCGACCATCTCCATTCTATTCAACATGATGAAGTGCTTCCTTATGATCTGCAATGGCTTTTTCACCATCCTTTTAGACTTCTATTATTGAGTTATGATGATGGTAAAGCTCCCATATGATAATATCTAATTCCTGTTAAAGACAAAGCTGCTGAAAAATATTTTCTTTAATCTTCTACTTCAGTTATTTCAACTTTATAGTATGATTGGCCTCAGCTCAGGACAACACTGCTTGGAATTTGTCATTGTTGATCAAAAAATTTTTTTTATCAGATCTTTCCAAAGCATCTTCACTTGCTCCCTCTTTCAGATAATATCTTTCACTACAGTATGAATTTCAAGGTATTAAAAACCGCTAAATCCCAATGTGATAAACAAACATGAAAGTCATGGAATTCTTAAAGGAAGTTCCTCAAGGGTAATTTTAGATATTATATTGCATATATTTTTCTATACCTTGCGATGTGAAAGACGAATAAACTTTTTTAGTTCTGGTTCTGATTTCGAATAACTTTCATAAGGAGGGATATACTCTGGGATTAATGCACTTTGAGAAGTGCCCTATTCTTCTCCTTCCTTAACTGTGGTTTCTTCACCTTCTAATACTATTTGAGCTAATGCATAGGCTTCACCTTTGGACGTAGAAATTAAAGTTAATAGCCATATATGGTGAATTAAATTATAGTTATGGTTAGTTACAAGGGATAAAAAGTGAGTACAATCCCAAAATAAGTATCTCTTACCTAAAAAAGGTCGACAACTTGAGAAGACTCCTACCAAATATTCTCAATTTCAATGGTTTTGTTTGATGTCTCTGGGTGGGGAATGTTATCTTTAATTTTCTCAGGATCCTCGGAATGAATCTTAGGAAGATATTCTATCCCAAGATTCACCTGAGCCAATGTCTCTGCAATTGTAGGATTAACATTAATGTCAATGATTTCTTCAGGCATCATCACGACATTAGTTTCTTTAGAGGGAACTGTATATTTCAAACAATCATGGTTAAAAATTTAATTATAAGAAGATTAATAGGATGAATAATGAAAACTCACATCCAGTTGATTCTATATAAGGAACTTCAAAATCTTCAAAATCATTTGGTATATTAACATTTTCTAATACTTCTTCAAAAGACATTCTAAGGTTCATCATTTCATCCAATTATATCCCAAATACCAGGTTAGTCTCACCCATGGGAGTAATCAATGTGTTTTCTTCGCAGCCTTCATCTGACAACCTTTAACCCCAAACTGCTTCCTTAGAAATAGATGTGGGGTCAGAATCAGTTGTTGTGGGATGTTCTGGTGCATGTGATGAACCTAAATTATCATATGATGGAAGTTAGTTATTGTTACATTTGATGTCTTATAGATCACTGTTAATTTACCAGAGGTTTCCTCTCTTTTGATTGTAGGAATAGGAGCAATGCTGGGAAAAGACATTGGTTCCTTTGGACTCAATGCCTCTTTAGGAACCACCGAGTTAGTAGGAATTTCTGCCTGTTCAAAATCACCCTCCATAGTTCCTCGAAGCTTATCAGTATTTTATTTTAGAGAAGAAACACAATAAGATCCTATCATTCCAATAAGTTTAAACACCTTATCATGAATAAGGATAAAATTCATATTATCAGGAAGGATTACCACTACTGAGAAAACGGTTAACCATGGTCTTATTTCATCGATGATTTTGTTTCTTCACCTTATTAGGAGTACTTGCATCATCATCTCCAAAAACATGTATTGGAGACCGCAATCCCTTTTTATCTCATCCTCCTTGGCCTGTTGGAATGGAGATATTTTTCCTGATCCATAGGTTGATCCAGTAGCTCTAAGATTAGTGCCACTAGGGCTATATCATGGCAATATAACTTCAGTCAATTTTCCTTTATCCGGCGGCAAGTTAAGATGATATATACCATGAGTAACAATTATTTTACTAAATTAAAATTTCAAAGAAGAAGATAATGTGATAAAAAGGAAACTTATATCTTCATTATCCACAAAATCATGCCATTATTCATCTAATGAAATATAAATCCCTTTAGTGGTACCACGATCTATCATTTCCTTCATCTGCTTCATGGTGTGAATTGATTCTTCAGTTGCGTATATGAGAATTTCCATCTCTCAGATGTATGTTCTCACTTTATCAAGATTTTTCACAAATAGAAATATCATAAGAAGCCTATAGATCCCTATTCATGGAATACAAAACACTTCACATAGATCTATCCACATGGTTTCAACATCACAATGTAAAATTTTCCATGTCTGAACAAACTCTTGTTATATATATTTAGAATTCATACCAGAGGGTTGTGAAGAGGATTTTACAGTCTTGGATTTAAGTTTCTTCCCAATTCCCACAATCAAAGATGGAGGCTGGGAAAATGGGACTCTTCTCTCTTCGGAATGATGGTGAATAGATTTCCTCGGTACAAACTCAGTATGGATCGATGTGCTGGATCTATTAACTCTGACAGGTGGATTATATCTTCTATAAGGTTGCTTTAGTGAATTTGGAGCCTCGTCACCTCCACCCTATGAATCTTGTGAGTCGGCCCCTGATGATGAGGAATTACCTTCCAAATTAATGGGTTCCTTCCTACTACCTATCTTTATCCCCAATTGAGGGATAACTGTTGGATTGGGGTATATAGAATAGTAACAAGAGGGGGGTGAATTTTGTCTTTAAAATTTATTCGTGAAACTGGATGACAATCAATTATGTCCTTTATCTTTATCAGAATTGCTTATGTAGTGGAAATAAATAGATAGAAGGATGCAAATATTTATAGTGGTTCGAGGCACAAATATCCCCTAATCCACTCCATAAACACTCTTCTCTATGAGCTTGGTGATTTTCACTAGTCACTCCTCTTTTCACAAGGCCATTCGCAACTAAGTGCAAGCAGTTGAAACCTTTACAACATAAGGCTAAAAACAGCGCCTTCTGGTTATAAACCTAGAACCAATCAAACAGCTTAGTATAAGAATCTGGTACAAAAAAAAATTATTATTTTGAAAAATACTTTCCAATTGTTATTTATAGTTGTAGTAGTATGCAACTAACTGTAAATGTATCGTCATCTTCAGAAAGGATGTTCTTCATAAAAGAGGAGTCCTAAATTGATCCTGTTGCAATTGATCTTGAAATATATTCAGCAAAAAATTAGAAGTATATTAATGATAGATCTCTAATGTATAAAAAGTAAATCTTCAACATTTCTCCCAATGATATAAAACAAATTCTGATCGTTCTTTGTAGCAGAAAATATATAGAAGATATTTTGAATTAATCAATGTATCTCTATTTTTGTGAGTCTTGAATATCTCTATAAAAGGTATCTTGATGCTTGAGAATTCTAAATCTTGTATTCTCCATGTATTTAATAGATATTTCTTCAAAATAAGATGTATAAAATATATAGCACAAAGATGAGAACTTTATTTATAAAATTCATATACACAAAGGTCACCTAATAGATCGTGATATTCAAAATCTTTGAAAATAGAGTAGTCATAACTTCCCTTAATAATAGGCACAAAATCCTCCTATTAAATTGATCCTTTGAATCAAATAAAAATATTATTTAATCAGTCAAAGCCACTCTACATTATTGGGCTTTGAATCAAGCTTGAAATCATCCTGATATTTTGCAAAAGACCATTGTACGATAATGTTGTAAATTCAAATATCCGACACTTGAAGAAGTCAAACATAGGGTTCTTCTCGTAAGAAAATACAAACATAATTTTGATAAAAACATAAGGTTGATAAAAAATGTATGGTTGATCACAAATGTAAGGTTGATCACAAATGTAATGTTGATCATCCATAATTTTATCTTCAATTTAAAAATGTATGATTCATGATCCATACTTTATTTTCTTCTAAATGTAAGGTATATGATCCATAATTTTTGATAAAATGTAAGGCTCATTCCCAAATTAGGGTTGATGTTCCATACTTTTAAGAAGCAAATGTAATATTCCATACTTACGTGGGGTTATTCATCCATACTTTTCTTATACAACAAACATATGGTTCTTCAAAAGGTAAGGTTATTTTACCATAATTTGCTGTCAACATAAAATAAATGTATGGTTTAATCCTTACGCTACATTATCCAATGTATGGTTTGAACAGTGTTTCCGAAACATGCTGAATATCTTTCTAAACCCTTTGAAAAATATTTTATGCATATAATAAGCTTCAATATTATTCTAAATTTAGGAATATAAAGAATATTAATTTCCTAAAATATACTTATATTAAAATCATTAGAACAACAAACAAGGGTATTTATGAGAATTAAAATCATCATAAAAATATAGAGTATTATTGAAAAAATAAATGATAAAAAATCTCCCCCTTTTTGATGATCATAAAACCCATAAAATTTATTTCATAACTTTATAATTTTGCAAAGATAAAAACAATATTTAATTATTTCAAAAAAAAAATATCCCTTTAAAAACAACCAAATTTATACTTTCATAAAATCCAAATTTCTTCCATTTTTTAAAATATTTCCTCCCTTTTATAGAGAATAAAGAAAAATAAAATGTTTTGTTAATCCAATTTTCTCCTCCATTTTGATATAAAAAAGAATGATAGAATAATGAATAGAACACATTTAGTGTATCAATGAACTATTAGAAATTGTTATGATAAACTATTTTTCAATAATTGAATCTAGATTACTGGCATTCTTAAATATACATAAACAGTATAATAAAGTAAAAAAAAAATAAGATTAAAAAAATATTTCATTGGTAACACATGTACAGGTATATAAATGAACATGAATCAAGGGTGTTTAGCTAAGAAGGTTTGAAAAAAGTATTTCAAAAATTCTGAATAACTTGTTTCAATTCTTCCATCTGCAACCTTAGCCTTTTCATAATTCGATCTCCCATATGAATTATCAAATCTATTACTTCTTAAGTTAAATAAATATCTTTAATTAGGTTCACTCTGAAAAACTCATGTAACCATTTTTCTTTTTCCATAAAATGATTGAGATTATAAAAAAATTTGTTAAGAATTTCTTAACTTCCAAGTTCACTTGAGGTGATCTGCTCAACAAGATTCTTTTGATTATCTAGTAGTATTGAAAAAGGAGCACTACTACACTATAAATTCTGAAATATTTCATTGATGTTTCTCATTACTGCTCTAATAGCGTGAAACATTTTTATCAAATCAGGCGAAGTACTTGATGTACTTTCTTGATTGATTCTGACCGTTGCAAACTGTTTCTCCATAAAACCTTTTAATTATACAAAATCAGATTTAAAAAAAACTTCATATTTTAATATTTCAACTTCTGCCAACATTTCTTTCTTAAAATCATCAACTTAATTTTTAGAAACAGAAGTATCTTTCAACTTTTGAAACTTTTTTTTCTAACTCTATTATTAAATAAGCATTATCTGCTTGAACTATGTTAAACATTCTGACTATCTCTTCAACATGATCAGTCATGGAATCAGAGGCACTCTGTGCTTGATTCACATGTTGGTTTACCAAGAATAGTGGTAATAATTCAACATCTGATCTTTCTTCTATATTATTCTATTATAGTTTTCCACTAACTTCTCTCTAGAGTCCTTAACTGTCTACTCAACATAAAAATTTTCATTCAAAATATCTTTATTAACTTCAGAAATATTTTCTTCTTGAATAGTCTATGCTTGCACTGGTTCTTCCTGAGATTGAGCAGCAGTAATCTGATCAATAGATTGTTCCATTTCTTGTGAATTTTCAACCAGAGCCACTTCTTCAATTCTTGGCTCTGCCTCTACCTGAGGAATAATTTCCACTTCTTATTGAGGAGAAGCTTCCTCTTCTTGAGGAACTATTTTAGTTTCTTGAGGAAAAATTTCTTCTTGACTTTCCTCTTGCAAATATGCACTAAAAAACTTGTAACTTAACAGATTTATTTTTTCAAGTATTGTCTCTGGAGAAGGTTCCTGAACAACTATTATTTTTTTTGAACAAATAATTCCTTCATGACTTACTTCATCAGTAGTTGCATATTCTATTTCAAATCTGATTCTTCTTGATGTCTTTGAAACTTCTTCAGTTCTGGATTCATCCATACATTACTTTGATTTAGTAGATTGATCCCCCTGAGTAGATACTTGATCCTCATCAGCTCCAACCGACATGAAGTTTCCTTTAATAGTACTCTAGAAAAATCCTAGTTTCCACAGAGTTCCATTATTAAACACATTTCTATGATGTCATTTGACTCTTGCATCAACCAGTCTAACTATATCCTTCTAAAACAAAAATTTTGAGATAAATATTTCATAAGGATAGAAATTTATTCAAGCCTTTGGATGATAGTATTAATTAAGATATCTAATTAGATATTGTGGAAAATTCATATTGATTTCACTTAATAACAAAAAAATTATATACATATCAGGAAAAATAATATTCTCTATCTCTAACATTCTTGGAGAAACCCCGGTTTGAATAAACTTATCCAAAATTTCTTGATCTAGTTCTAAATCCTGTACTAGAATTTTTCTAATTTAAGTAGAACCAAATAGAAATGACATGATATACTATGAATTTTGTTCCTTATTTACAATAGATTTCAAATCAAAATGGAAAACTCCCTTGTGAGGGTATTTCAAAATCCTCACTATTTCAACAGAAGAGATCAAGAAATATCTATCCTCTATTTTGGTGATTATCGAATCCTCAATATCTCCCAAACTAAACTAAATAGATTTATAAAAGCTTTTCAGATCTATCCCATATCAAAATTCAATTTTGTATTCAGTGAAAGTATTTTAGAGATTTTGAAAATCTAGATCTTTCTTTAGCATCAGATACATCTGATATAACCACTCTAAATAGATTACCTTTCCCTGAGGGATTTTCTGGTTAGTATAGCACTGATGCTTAGCATTGCTATTTTTTCCTTCCTCAGTTATTTTTGTCTTTTTCATTTATTTCAAAAAACTCTAAAGGTTTGAAGTTATAGGGGTTTTAAGGTGCGAGAAAATGTAGAAAAAAGAGGTTAAGGTTTCTGGTGTTTTAAATGGTTTGAGAAATGAGCGGGTTTAGAATTTGAAATGGCTTCTAACAGAGCCTTGATTCCCATGTAATTACATAAAGTAATCATGACAAAAAATATTAAAATAAATTAATCCGTATGTGGCGTATTAAATTTTTTTACAGAAAAATAAAAGTTTAACTTATTTAAAAGATAAGTAACTAAATTATTTTAAATAGTAAAGAAAAATAATGTGATAAAAAAAATAAAAATAAAAATAAAAATAAATAAAATTTATTTAAAATTAAATAATCCTAGATCTCCCTTAATAAAATCAAAACATACAGTTTGAAGTGGTTTAGTAAAAATATCATCTAATTGAAATTCCGTACATATAAATTCTAAAAATATATCCTTTTTAAGAACATGGTATCTTAAGAAATGATGTCTAATATCAATATTCTTAGTTCTAGAATGACTTATAGTATTTTTTGAAATATTTATAGCACTGGTATTATTACATAAAATAGGTGTACTATTAAAATTTCTTCCAAAGTCCATAAGTATGTTTTTTATCCACAAATATTATGCAAAAAAACTACCTACAGATACATATTCTACCTTAGATATTGACAAAGAAATTGAGTGTTGTTTCTTACTTGACCATGACACTGAAGATTTTCCTAAAAAGTGACAGGTTCCAAAGGTGTTTTTTATATCTAATCTACAACTTCAAAAATCAGCATCTAAATATGAAATTAAATTAAAATCATAAGTTTTTGGATAAAGAAGGGATTGAAAAACAAATCCTTTTAAATATCTAAAAATTATTTTAACAATAGTAAGATGGGATTCTTTAGGATTTGATTGAAATCTTGTAAAAAGACATAATGAATACATAATATATGGCCTAATATAAGTAAGATATAATAAAATACCAATCATACCTCTATATAACTTGTTGTATAATAGTTTCCTAGCTTCATCCAAATCATTCTTTATATTAGTACACATAGGAGTTTCATATGTATTAATGTTTTCAAATCCAAATTTCTTTAGTAAATTCATAATGTATTTTCTTTGATTCAAAACATTTCAAAAATACTTTTGATAAATTTGAAGTCCTAAAAATAAATTTAGTTCTCCCATCATACTCATTTCAAATTATTTTTGAATTAAATTTGAAAACTCATGACAAATATTTTTATTAGTTGTTCCAAAAATTACATCGTCAATATAAATTTTCACCAATAAAATATTAGAGTTTAAAGTTTTCTTGAAAAGTGTTGGATCTGCCATACCAATAGTAAAATTATTTTTCAAAATAAAAGAACTTAATCTTTCATACCATGTTCTAGGTGCTTGTTTAATTCCATAAAGAGCATTAATAAGTTTAAAAACAAAATCTGGTTTTTGAAAATTTTCAAAACCAAGAGGTTTATCAACATAAAATTCCTCCATTAAATAACCATTTAAAAAGCAAGACTTAACATCCATTTGAATTAATTTAAAATTTATATGAGATGTATAAGCTAAAATGATTCTAATGGATTCTAATATAACTACAGGGAAACAGTATCATTATAATCTATAACTTTTTCCTGATTATATACTCTATATTCTAGTCTTTATTTATTTCTAGTTATAATTTTTTGATCATATTGTTTATTTCTAGTGACCCATTTAGTTCCTATAATAGGATAATTCTTTGGTCTTTCAACTAATTCCCAAAATTCATTTCTTTTTAATTGATTTAGTTCTTCTTGTATTTCCATCATCAAAATTTCATTATCTAAGGATTGTACTGTTGACTTAGGTTCTAATTGGGATAGAAATTTAGAAAACTCAACTAGATTTCTTACACATCTTCTAGTTTTTATTCCTTTGTCTAGGTTTCCTATAACAGTTTCTAAAGGTTGGTTCTTTAGGGTTCTAGACTATCTAGGTAAAACACTATTATATTCATCAGTGTAATATTCTTCTTAACTAGGCTAAATTTTATTTATATAATTTTCAAAATAATATTTTAGGATTTCAAGTCTCATGTTATCATTAGGGTTAGATTCATCAATTTGGCCTTCTCCTTTAATAAAAGGATCAGATTCATCAAATTTCACATGAAATGGTTCTTCAACAATCCTTGACTTTTTATTAAGAACTCTATAAGATTTGGAGGTAGTAGAATATCCTAAGAAAATGACTTCATCTGATTTTGGATCAAACTTACCAAGATTTTCATTGTTAGTTCTGGGTGCTCTAAATTTAAGCAATTTATTTTTAAAAATTGAAAAACAATTGTTAGAAACATCAACAAGATAACCATTATCACAAAGTTGAGAAATAATTATCAGGTTATGTTTAAATCCTTGTATATAAAGTACTTTATTGATTAAGATAGCTTCTGGATATCCAACTGTTCCAATACTAATGATTTTTTATTTTGGAATTGTCACCAAAGGTGACTAATCCACCATTCTTTTGAGTTAAGGTGTTAAAGTTTTATGAGTTTCCACTCATATGTCTGGAGCAACCACTATCTATGTAAGATATTTATTTTATGCTTTTGTGACCTGCTTCATGAAAAGACATTTAAAAAAAGGTTTGTTTTGGTACCCATATTCAGTTGGGTCTAGTAGTGTTAGCTAGTAGTTATCTAGGAATCCAGATTTGCTTTGTTTTTTTATAATCATTTGAGTCAAATAAACTGTTTGAAATAAAGGCCTTTTTAATTCCACTTATTTTTGGATTTCTTAAATAATAGTTTTTGTTTGGTGACCTTTTGTTCTACAGTAATTTCAAATTACACTTTTTGAATTTAGAAAAATATAGTTTTTGTATATCTTAGGTTTCTCACCTTTATTGTATATTCTATATCTTTCTTTATTAATCACATTCTTACCAAGAATTTCATTTAAAGTATTTTCTCCTTTTATAAAAAAGAGAGATACTCTTTTGTAGGTTTCTACTTCATCTTGGGGTGTTTTGATCTTAGTTTCATGATCTGAACTATTTGTGTTAGATGAGTTATATTTCTCAATTAACTCTTTATGTTATTTTAGTAAAGTGTCTTTTTATCCTAAAACTGCACTGTGAATATTTTCAGTAATTTATTATTTTTTAATAAAGAATCATATTTCCATTCTAGCTTATTGTAGTAAGATGCAAGTTTTTAATTAGAACATCTTGAGTCAGAGTCATAATTGGAAGAGTAACAAGATTGTACCTTTTCATCTCCATCCATGAAGTAAATGTTTTCCTTTAAATTTGTTTCTTCCTTTTCTGAGTCAGAATTTTATGATTTGATAGAGTTTTTAGAAACACTCGATGTAGATTTGATTTCTCTTTTTTATTTCTTCTCATAATCTATATTTTTTTAAAATTGATTTTTTCTTTTCTCTTTTTAGCATAGGATAATCAGATCTTATGTGACCCATTTTCTTTCATTTATAGAATTTGAATTCCTTAGATCTTTCTCATCTCTGTTAAAAAACTTTTTGAATCTGTTCTTATTATTATAAAATTTACCGAATTTTCTGGCCATCTGTTCCAGTTCTATTTCTAAATCAGATGAGTCAGAATTTTATTCCTTTTTGATATATTGTTTCATCTTTCTACTCTTCTTCTGATATGTGACTTTCAAAGCATTATTTTTCCTTTTTTATCAAACATTTATGCTCATTATATTTATCTTACATCTCATATTCATACATCATCAGGGCTCCAATCAATTATCTCATAGTTAGATTTTTAACATGTGATGATTGCCTAATGGTTACTGGTATCCCATTCCATCTGGTTGGTAGTAATCTTAGTACTTTCAAGGTTTGATCTTCTTGTTTGATAGGATCTCCTAAGTAAGTAACGTTGCTGACTATATCTATAAGCCTTATATTTATCTGAGTGATTATTTCACCATAAAGAATTATAAAATTATTGAATTTCAATTTTGTTGTAGCATACCTCATTTTCCTGACATTTTCAGTTCCTTTTTAGGCAAATGCAATTGTCTGCCACATCTCATATGTAGTAGGGCATTATGATACTCTGTTAAATTCATATTTTCCAAGACCATATATGATTGAATTAATTACTTATGAATTTATTCCATACTCTACTTCTATTGCATCACTCCATGTTTTGAGTTATTCAGAAATTGCATAAGGATTTAGAATTTTTGATTAGACTCTATATCCAAGGTTCTTGAGGTAAATGATCATCCTTAATTTCCAACATCAACAGTTTTCACCATTGAAGTATGGAGCTCGAACCATCAACATTACCTCTAATTTATTATCTATTGATATCTCTATATAATCCTTTAAACTTTTATCTTGTTATAGATTTAACAAAATCCAAAGACTGCTCTAAAACCAATTGTTGGATCGGGTTATACAGAATAGTCATAAGAGGGGGGTGACTTGTGTCTTTAAAATTTATTCGTGAAACTTGATGAAAAAAATTCTATCCATTATCTTTATCAGAATTTCTTATGTAGTGGAAATAAATGGATAGAAGGATGAAATGGTTTGTAGTGTTTCGGGGTATAAAGATCACCTAGTCCACTCCACCAACACTCTTCTCCATGATCTTGGTGATTTTCACTAGTTGATCCTCTTTTCACAAGACCGTTCACAACTGAGTGTAGGTAGTTGAAATCTTTACAACATAAGTGTAGAGACCCAAGGCTTGACATAAATGGAAATTACATTACTTTTGCGGAATAATTAATACATAACAAAAACAGACACCTAAGGACCATAATAGTTTAGTGTCTTTGGAAACACAGAACATAATCTTCAAATCATAGTGAAAGATCTTCAACATCTCCCATAAAGATCTTCCCCTTTTGTTTTCTTACATAAAACCATTATTTAAATCCTGAGGAAAGGAAAACATATAAAGGGTGTGATCAAATTATCCTTAAGGGTAAGCATGGAGAAAATAAAACAAACCATATACATTTTAACTTAAAAACATGAACCTAAAGTTCAAACATCAAAATCTTGAGCTCTGAAATAAATCTTGGCAGTACGTAAGTCATAGATCATAAAGGAACATTAATCATGATAAAATAACATGGGAATAAAACATGTAATTGTGGAAAACCATTAAGCACATGATATGATTTCCATAGTAGCCAAGGAATTGCTGACAAGACCATCATAGTGGACAAAGTCCATTACTGAACTGGGTTTACTTGCCATTCCAACCCTTTATTTATGAACCAGATTTACATGCCATTCTAGCCATGTCAATCTCATGAGATATAAATCTTTACGCAATGCATTGGAGGGAGATATAGGTCCCACCCATCTCATAATGAAATCATTATTACATGTGCCACAAAATAAACCTAAATCATTCATTATAACACAAATAGTGAAATGGGTTTCATAAACATCATCCAATCATAACATAATCCATACAAAACAAATGGATATCATTTCATCATAATAAAAATCAATCCATATAAATAATAGAGACATTATACTTGAAACATAAGCATATTAAATAATGTAATCTTAGATAGAAAGTAGTTTTGATAAAACACTTGAAATGAATTCTTGAGCAAAATATCCTTTTTTCTTAAAAATCATTTTATTTTCTCAAAATTCCATGCAATTTTAAAAGAAAATAATTTTTATAAAAATAACCATGAAATCTTGTACAAGAAGATTCATGAAAATAAGGCATTATGAAACCATAAAAATAAGTTCATGCTGTATAAGTTAAAAATAAATTCTTCTCATACTTTTTTCGGAAAAGTCAGAAAGTACCTTATATATTTTAAAAAATAAGGATTCCTTCTATACCATGTGGTAAATGTCAAAAAAAGGTAAAAATGACATTAAAAATACATGGAAGAATAGTAAAATTTTATGAAAACAGATTTAGAAGACATGGACATGGATGATAAATATAACCCCAGTAAATACTTATGAATAAATAATCTTGAATAAAAACAAGATTGGAATAATTATCTCTTACCTTATGCCCAATTTCTTCCGTATGTGTTCGGGACTCCTCTTCCTCGACGTGCCTTTTTTAAACTTCCTCTTAGGGCACTAGAGTTGGACTTTTGAGAAGACCAAGACCTCCATAATATAACTAGAGAGGTTGAGAAAAGGAATTGGTAGGGGTTGGCTGAGCTTGAAGGATTAAAATGGATTGAAGAGAAGAGGGAGGAGGTTCCCTTTTATAAGAGAGGAGAGGGGCACTTTTGGAATCCTCCAAAATATTAATTTATAACAAACTCAAACCCCACCAAAAAACCTCCAAAATGACTCAAATTTGAATATTATATGAGATAGGGTTATAATCTCATCATCCAATAACATGTATACATGTTGGTAATTTATTTTAAACTTTATCAATTTGACTTATCCTTATTTAATCTTATTTATGGTAATAATTTTATAAATTTTAAATTGTTTTATATGCTAACTTATGTGTTTTGAATTTTCTATAATTGGATACTTTATGAAATTTCAGACCATATAAATTTAAATTTATAATTTTTAAATATTTTTGTGATTTTTAAACAATTTAATAATAGGTTATTTTTATAAAATATCAATAGTGTCAATTTTCACAATATTCATTTATTTGAATTTAAATAAAATCCAGACAAAGGATATATTTGAACCAAAAATAATTAATAGATTCCTAACATGTCTTATTCATATATAAAATTCTTGTAGCACATTAATTATTTCATATAATATTTTTTTAATATTTTTAAAACCATTTATTTGATATTTCTCTTAATAAAATAATTACTACAACATTTTTGTATAATTATTTAATATACCTATATGTTGTATAAAAATTAAAAATAAAATAGAAGGATGAATATAAATATCATTTATTTCATAATAATACTTTTAGTAGAATTTATCTTCTAAAAACACCAACTTTTAAAATGTTATCTTTATTAAAGTATGAAGGTGCAAACTTTGACATCATTTAAAATAAAATAATATAAATGTCATAATCTGTTTTATAAGGCTCCAAATAGTCAAAAAGTAGACCCTTGGATGCTTAGGGTATATATATATTCGACCAATAAGGTTTGGTCATGTTTATGGTCCTTTGGATGGGTATTATTATTTTAATAAAAACTATATTGTTGATTTTTTACTAAATAAATAATTTCTGTATCATTAATGTATAAGCTATTAATGTAATTATATATTTCTTAAAAATCACAAATAAATTACCATGATAAATAGAAAACTTATATCTTTAAAATGAGTATTTATAATTGAATTTATTATTATATAACCTTATTTTAAAAATACATTAATTATTAAATTTTGAGTGAGACATATTTCACTTTCTTTAAATAAAATAAATTAAAGGTCTTAATCCCATCCAAGTGGGTTCTAAAATATACCATTTAGACTCAAGTATATTTTAGGAAGAAATATAATCATCCAATTATATTAATACAAGTGTTAGGGGAATTTTATAATATTATTTTTAACCTTAATTACCTAATTTATCTTTAACTGTAGTAAATAAAATTTACCGTAGTTACTATTAATAAGGCCTAAAAATAGAAATTAGACTATTAAAATAATTTGGACCTAATGATTCCAAATATGGAATCCATTTTTTCAAATTCAGAACACAGAATTTTTAGTACTTAATTTAAAATTAATCCCACTATTGAGAAAACAGGTTCAAATGTTAAAACATTGCAAAAGATTGAAATGTTTTTACCTATGAATTCAATGTAAAATTAATGATAATGAAATAAATAATATTAAATGATAAAAATATATTATATTTATACTTTAAAACCATTCAATATTATAATTTAACTATATAAATTATCTTGATAAAAAAAGTTTGTTTTCAATTAAAATTTAGCTTATTTTTACTATTCATCAAAATATGAAAGTTAAACGAAAAATATTAAAAAATTATCCAATGTAAATTTTTATTTAATTATTGCAATTAATAAGTTTATTTGGTCATATTTAACTCATAAACATGTCAAAAACTAGATTTACAGTGGGTGCACCCTCAAATGGTGACAAAACTGCATTTTTTTTGAAAAATACTTATTTTACCCAAAAAATTTATTTTGTTCTCATACCATGTTCTAGATAATGTTTAAGATGAATGACAATGTTAAAAAATTCAAAATTTGGTTAATAATAATCATAACGGCTAGTTCATAATAATATTATAACAATATATCGTTGTTTAGTGAAACTCGGTATTGCGTACAACACAAGCTATTGAGGAAGGTTGCTCTTGCGTGCAACACAAGACAAGAATAATGTTTGTGTATACCAAAAGATAATACAATGTTGAGTATAGTGCAATATAATCTTGGTGTAGCATACAACACAAGACATCAAATAAATTAAAAAGAATATTTCTCATAAAATCTCAGGGTGTTACATTATAGCCCCCTTAAAATGAATTTCGCCGTCAAAATTCGTCGGGGTTATAAATAATTTACTACTTGAAATTATCTTTCA
Organism: Viscum album; assembly: GCA_963277665.1. NCBI lineage: Eukaryota > Viridiplantae > Streptophyta > Magnoliopsida > Santalales > Viscaceae > Viscum > Viscum album. The sequence goes on along the minus strand of OY728126.1, from coordinate 446,685,843 downwards.
TAGAAACCGACATCGTAAAAAGGAATACTAAAACTTAATTTTAAAAAGTAAAGTAAGAAACTTAATGGTTACCCGAATTAACTCATCACTGGGTTTCCATATAAGAGAACATAGGTGAAAACATGGATATGGAAGAGAAATATAACCATAAAGTTCTGATGGATAATGGTAGAGAACATGGATATAAAAAATCCAACAATCACAAAGTCATAAATTTGTGATGATCTAAGGTACTATCTGATTCATTGGATATGAGGGTACTAGGACAACATTTTTGGTTTTCAAGATCCTTTATATAAATTTGAAAATTTTGAATAAAATAAATACTTACTTGATTTTGGTAAAATCTCACCATTGGTCATTCCTCGAACAATTTCCTCTTCATATCTTAAAGAAATAAAGTTTAATTTTTCATTTGTGAAGTGTTAGCAGATCATGTGATAGAATGATGGGTCATTCCATCTGTCTCAAAAAAAAGGATAACAAAAGTTATTAAATATACATAAGTCCATATATGGTGATATTAAATGTATATAGCTCCAAAAAATGGACTTATACTTTATATATCATACCACTTAATAAAATAAAACTAATTTCTACTTACCAGAGACTTCATGTAGGCCAGTGGTAGGCAATAAAGGCCTATCACACTTCGGTTCTAAGTTCGATTCCCGCATCTTTGTCCGATGTGACAGGTTGTCGCCCATCCTATGAGTTGTCCTTTTTCTAAAACTATACTATTATAACATTTCAGAAATAATATAAAAAAGTTATAGCCTTAAACAATACGATCTGATGTCTAACTTAATCTATTCCAATCTTTAGGCTTATCCAAAATACTTCTATCCAATATCATAGTATAATGAAAAAGATTACTAGAGAGGTTATCTACCAAGCAAGTGAATACCGCCATTTATCCCCCATATATCATAAGATATATCTTGTTGGTCACATTACAAACATATAAATACCTTAATCATGTATTATCTTGAAACATGAATTACTAATGAACCTTAGTGAAAACATGAATTCTGTCAAAAGTTAACTCTTTCCACATACCAAAATCCAAAAATTTCTATATACTCAAACCATGATGACACTCTGTCCTTATATCAGTCATGAGCTCATTAATACTATCAAACATATTATTTTCTCATTATCCCTTCATTATGCGGATATCATCTTATTTACAAAAATATTTCAAAAACTTTTCATGGTTACCAGTACCATATAATTATTGAAAACCACAATAAACCAATACATAGATATTCTTAAATTCCATGATACTATAAATGAGATTCCACAACACTATTTTGGAATTCCGTTACATAAACACTTAATCATTCCACCACTTCGTTGTAATATTCAATATCACCAATAGTGATCGCATGTGAATTCCCTTTGTCCTTTGTCTTGAGAGGTTGTTGATGTCGATCATCATTAACCATTGTATTAGGGAATTGGTTAGCATAATTCCCCATTTCCTTGCACTTGTAGCATTGAAGTGTTAGTGGTGAATTCTCTATAATCTTTTCTCTATTCACATCATTAGCTACCTTTTTTCCATTACTTCAGCACTCAGTTACTCGATGACCTTCTTTTTTACACTTAAAAATTTTCTAGTCCCTTTAAGACAATCTCCACCATGCTTCTTTCCACACATTGGGCATAACAAAAAATTTGTCTTCTTTTCACCATAGTTTTGAGATTTTTTCTTGAACTCCATCTTTCATTTCTTATCAAAACCATGAGATAGATATGTAACACTAACTTAAAGTTCAACCTTGATAGCACAACACACAATCTCTTCATAGCTACTAAATTCTCTTATAGCTAATGCCTTTCGAAGACTTGGTTTTAAGCTACTGAAGAATCGATCAAATTTACTTTCAGGTTGGATGATAAATCCAGATGCATAACTTGCAAGCCTTGTAAAATTCACATCTCATATACCAAAAGATTCATCATCCTTTTTCTTAAGCTCAAGGAACTCATTTTCTATCTTTTTTCAAAGAATACGAGAGAGTACTTATTAAAAAACAAGTTCTTTAACTCTTACCATTCCATGGATTCAAATTCATCTTAGAGCCTTGTATTTATAATTAGAGTCCACCACTGGTCTACTTCACCTTATAAATGGTAAACAACCAAAATGACTTTTTCATGTTCTGAACAGCGAAGTATGGAAAAATATATTTTCAATGGTACTGATCCATTGTTCAGTAACTAGTGGATCAGAAGACCCACTAAAAGAAGGTGGACGTTTCTTCATGAAGAACTCAATAGAATATTGTTCCCTTCTCTGCTCATTTGGAAGTTCAGAATGATTCATAGCTTGTGTAAGTATAGAAATAATATTTTTCACTCGATTTCCCATAACATTTGGTTGTTTATAAGGATAATAATTTCATTTACTAGTGTATTGATCATTAATATAGTTCCTTCGGGTTCCAACTATTATCTAAAACCCAAAAAGAATAGTGTGAGAGGGAAAAATAATACTTGTAAAATAGCATAATCAAGGGGAGTACTTTCAATCGATAACATATTAGGTTTAATCCTAGGTTATTCATTATCGTTATCATAATTCTAGGAATATAACCTATACTTATAATTAACCTTAGGGACATCCCTAGACATACCTTATAAATATCTCTAGGGATCTCACTAATGTTTTTTCATCTTAGTTTCCAAATGTAAACTAAACCTTTCCTCTAATACCAACTATAGAGACCCAAGTATTGACGTATATGGACATTACATTACTTTTTCAGAATAATTAATACATAATAAAAACAGACACCCAAGGACCGTAGTAGTTTAGTGTCTTTGGAAACTCAGAACATAATCTTCTAATTATGGTGAATGATCTTCAATATCTCCCATAAAGATCTTCCCCTTTTGTTTTCTTACCTAAAACCTTTCTTTATATCCTGGGGAAAAGAAAACATATAAAGGGTGAGATCAAATTCTCAGTAAGGGTAAGCATGCAGAAAATAAAACAAACTATATACATTTGAACTTAAAAACATGAACATAAAGTTTAAACATCAAAATCTTGAGTTGTGAAATAAATATTGGCAGTACGTAAGGAATATACCATAAAGAAACATTAATCATGATAAAATAGCATGGGAATAAAACATGTAATTGTGGAAAACCATTAAGCACATGATATGATTTCCATAGTAGCCAATACATTGCTTCCAAGACCATCATAGTGGAAAAATTCTATTACTGAACTGAGTTTACTTGCTGTTCCAGCCCTGTATTACTGAATTGGATTTACTTTTCGTTCCATCCATGTCTATCTCATGAGATATAAATATTTACCCAATGCATTGGAGGGAGATATAGGTCCCATCCATATCATAATCAAATCATTATTACATGTGCCACAAAATAAATATAAATCATTCATTACAACCCAAAGAGTGAAATGGGTTTCATAAACATAATCTCATCATAACATAATCCATACAAAACAAATGGATATCATTTCATCATAAAAAAAAAATCAAACCATGTAAATAATAGAGACATTATACTTGAAACATAAACATATTAAATAATGTCATCTTATATGGAAAGTAGTTTTGATAAAACACTTGAAATGAATTCTTGAGGAAAATATAATTTCTTCTTCAAAATCATTTTCTTTTCTCAAAATGCCATGCAATTTTAAAAGACAATAATTTTGTTGGAAATAATCATGAAATCTTGTATAGGAAGCTTCATAAAATTAAGGAATTATGAAGTCATAAAAATCCATTCATGCTGTATAAGTTAAAAAAACATTCTTCTCATACTTTTTCTGGAAAAGTCAAAAAGTACCTCGTATGGTAAAAAAAAGAAATATTCTTTCCATACCATGTGGTAAAAGTCCAAAAAAGGTAAAAATGACTTTAAAAATATATGGAAGAATAGTAAACATTTTATGAAAATAGATTTAGTAGACATGGACCTGGATAATACATATAACCCCAGTAAATACTTACGAATAAACAATCTTGGATAAAAATGAGATTGGAATAATTATCCCTTAACTTATGTCCAATTTCATCCGTATGTGTCCGAGACTCCTCTTCCTCGACGTGCCTCTTAAACTTCCTCTTAGGGCACTAGAGTTAGCCTTTTGAGAAGACCAGAACCTCTATAATATAACTAGAGAGGTTTAGAAGAGGAATTGGTAGGGTTTGGCCGAGATTGAAGTCTTAAAATGGAGTGAATAGGAGAGGGAGGAGGTTCCCTTTTATAATAGAGGAGAGGGGAACTTTTGGAAACTTCCAAAATATTAATTTATAATAAACTGAAACCCCACCCAAAAACCACTAAAATGACTCAAATTTTAAGATTATATGAGATAGGGTTGTAATATCATCATCTAATAATATTTATACATGTTGGGGATTTATTTTAAACCTTATCAATTATATTTATCCTTATTTAATCTATTTAATCTTATTTGTGGTAATAATTTTCTAAATTTTAAATTGATATATATACTAACTTATGTATTGTGAATTGTCTATAATTGGATAATTTATGAAATTTTTGACCATATATATTTCAATTTATAATTTTTAAATATTTTTGTACTTTTTAAACAATTTAAGAATATGTTATTTTTATAAAATATAAATAGTGTCAATTTTGACACTATTCATTTATTTGAATTTAAATAAAATCCATAAAGAGGATATATTCAAAACAAAATATATAATTGATTACTAACATGTCATATTCATCTAGAAAATTATTGGTACACATTAATTAGATCATATAATATTTATTTTAATATTTTTAAAACCATTTATTTGATATTTCTCTTAATAAAATAATTACAACAACATTTTTGTATAATTATTTAATATACTTATTTGTTGCATAAAAATTAAAAATAAAATACTAGGATGAATATAAATCTAATAGATTTTATAAGAATACTTTTATTAAAATTTATCTTCCAAAATATCCAACTTTTAAAATGTTATCTTTATTAAAATATGATGGTGACCACTTTGACATAATTTAAAATAAAATAATATAAATGTCATAATCTATTTTATAAGGCTCAAAATGATCCACAAGTAGACCCTAGGATGATTAGGGTATATATATACTCGACTAATAAGGTTTGGTCAAATTTCTGGTCCTTTTTATGTTTATTATTATTTTAATAAAAACTATATTATTGATTTTTTTTCTAAATAAATAATTTTTGCATCATTAATGTATAAAATATAAAAGTAATTATATATTTCTTAAAAATCACAAATAAATTACCTTGATGATTAAAAACATTTTAATTTTCAAATGAGTATTTATAATTGAATTTATATTCTGTACAACCTTATATTAAAAATACATTAATTATTAAAGTTTGAGTGAGACATATTTCACTTTCTTTAAATAAAATAAATTAAAGGTATTAATCACATTCAAGTGGGTTCCAAAAGATACCATTTAGACCCAAGTATATTTTAGGACGAAATATAATCATCTAATTAAAATAATACAAGTGTTAGGCTAGTTTTATAATATTATTTTAACCCTGAATCACGTAATTTACTTTTAACTGTAGTAAGTAAAATTTACCAAAGTTACTATTCATAATGCCTAAAAATAAAAAGTAGCCTATTAAAATAATTTGGAACTTCTGATTCCAAATATAGAATCCATTTTTCTAAATTTAAAACACATAATTTGCAGTATTTAATTTAATATTAATCCCAGTGTTGAGAAAACGGGTTCTAAAAGTTAAAACATTGCAAAATATTGAAATGTTTTTACCTATGAATTCAATGTAAAATTAATGATAATGATATAAATAATATTAAATTGTAAGAATATGTTCTATTTATACAATAAAACCATTCAATATTATAATTTTACCATATAAATGATTTTGATGAAAAAGTTGTTTTTACTTAAAATTTATCTTATTTTTACTATTCATCAAAATATGAACGTTTACCGAAAAATATTAAAAAATTATCCAAAGTAAATTTTTATATACTTACTAAAATTAATAAGTTTATTTTTTCAAATTGAACTCATAAACATGTCAAAACTAGATTTACAGTGGGTGCGCCGTCAAAAGGCGACAAAACTGTATTTTTTGAAAAATACTTATTTTACCCATGAAATTTATTTTGTTCTCCTACCATGTTATAGATAATTTGTAAGATGAATGATAATTTTATAAAATTCAAAATGTGGTTAATACTATTCATAACATCTAGTTCATAATAATATTATAACAATATATCATTTTTTAGTGAATCTCGGTATTGCATACAACACAAACTTTTGAGGAAGGCCACTCTTGCGTGAAACACAAGCCAAGAATAGTGTTTATGTATACTAAAAGATAATACAGTGTTGTTTATAGTGCAAGATAATCTTGGTGTAGCATACAACACAAGAAATCAAAGAAATTAAATAGAATATTTCTCATAAAACCATGGGTTGTTATAATAAGGCTAAAAACAGAGCCTTCTGGTTCTAAACATAGAACTGATCAAACAAATTAGTATGAGAAGCCGATAATCAGAATAAAAGAGAATTGTTTTGACAAATAATTTTTGATTGTTCTTCAGAGATTCAGTAGTACAAACCTGATTGTAAATGGATCATCATCTTCAGAAAGGATGTTCTTTAGGAAAGTTCAGTTCTAAATCAATTTAGTTGCAATTGATCTTGAAATATATTCAGAAAAAAACATTAGTAGATTCACGATAGATCTCCAATGTAGAAAAAGTAAATTTTCAACATTTCTCCTTCTGATATAAAATAGATTCTGATCGTTTTTTGTATCAACATATATTTAAAGTTCTATTGAATGAATCAATGTATCTCTATTTTTGTGAGTCTCAAATATCTCTATAAAAGGTATATTGATGCTCTAGAATTGTAAATATTGTATTTTACATGTATTTAAGAGATATTTATGAAAAATCAAATGTATAGAATATATAACACAAATAAGAGCACTTACTTCATTAAATTCAGATCCACAAAGGTCTCTTAATAGATCACGATATTCAAATATATGAAAATAGAGCAGTCATAACTTCCCTTAAAAATAGGAAACAAATTCTCTTATTAAATTGATCCTTTTAATGACATAAAAATAGTATTTAATCAATCAAAGACATTCTTAATAATTGGGCTTTGAATCAGGCTTGAAATTAGCCTGATATTTCGCAAAAGACCATTGTATGATAAAGTTGTAAAATTAAATCTCTAACTCCTGAAGAAGTCAAATGTCGGGTTTTTCTCATAAGCAAATAAAAACATGAGTTTGATCACAAACATAAGGTTGATCACAACTGTATGTTTGATCATCCATACTTTTCTCTTCGATTTCGGAACATATGGTTCACGATCCATACTTTTCTTTGCTTCTGAATGTAAGGTATATGATCCATAATTTTTGATAAAATGCAAGGTTCATTACAAAAATAGGGTTTATGTTCCATACCTTTGAGAAGAAAACATAAGATTACATACTTAGGGATCTTCATCCATACTTTTCTTATATGAAAAAAATAAGTTTCTCCTAAATTTAAGGTTCTTTTACCATAATTTTCTTTCAATGTAAAATTAATGTAGGTTTTAATCATTATGCTATGTTCTCTAATATACAATATGAACAGTGTTTCCAGAACATGTTGAATAGCTTTCTCAACACTTTGATAAATATTTTACGCAAATAATAAGATTTAATATTATTCCAAATTTAGGAATATAAAGAATATTAATTTCTTGAAATATACTTAAAGTAAAATCATTAGAACAACAAACAAGGGTATTTGTGAGCATTAAAATAATCATAAAAATATAGAGTATTGTTGAAATAATACATGATCAACAACAACATGGTTTAATACACCTTCAAGGTAAGATGCAACCCATTTTTCAGCATACCAAACATTGAATATGCTAATTGCATCAACTGTAGGTAAATTAAATATTTCCCCAGTCTTCTCCACAGATGTAAACAACCATAGTTGCCAGGAAACCATAGGATATTGCTCTAATCTGACATGAATATGAGGGGTTACTGTAATTTGTTACAAAATTTTGAATTGTTGTGCAAATCTATATGGTGAATAGGCCTCACATATGATTTCTCTATCAATACTGGTGGCCAATATGCCATCTCTGCAAGCTAACATGTATGAACATAGCTCTAAAATAGATGTCCCATCATCAAAAAATCTCCTCGTAGGCAGATTCCCATAAGGGAATATATGAAGTTCCTTATACATACTCAACCTTCCCTTGATATCATAAGCATTAAGAGACAAAGGTGAAATACCATTGAAAACCTAGACAGATGGTTAGAAAGAACTTCCAAATACCTGTACCCCACTTTACACAAGATAAGTTCTGAAATGAGTTGTTATCCACCCCCATAACACCTGTAATGGTCTCGCTATTCTAAAATGAGTATTCCCTCTCTAATATGCAGTAATATCCTATGAATATTTTCCAAAAACAGGATTTTCCAACCCTACCATCCTTCTCTTGGATAGCTTGGTTGTAATAACAAATGTTACTATCCTCAAATCACCTTTATAAGCTTGGATTGGTAATAAATACACGCTGAGACACATGGACAGGAAACCTTCCAGACGTGTCTTTTCAGGAATTTTGGAATTGAATTCATATCTCCACTTGTCAAAATCTCCTTTCACTAATGTTAGCCAAAAAGTGTCAGGTGCACCTCTCTTATTTGCTTTTATATAGCTAGTCAGACGAGTGCAAGTGGGGCATTTTTCCTTCTTATTTACCAAGAATATTTCCATCAACTTTTTTGGATGAATATCCCTTCTTGTGTGGGACTTCATGGTGGTCGCATTCTTGAGTTTATAAAATATTTTCATCAAATCACAAACCAAGTTTGGTGTCTTCTATGAGTCACTCCATGTCACATTGGGAAGAATAAAATCATTGTGCATATCTCCAAGGATTGGAGGTCTAGATATATGGTATAAATTATACAAAATGATTCCTACTTCTCTATGTGTCAAATGGAAAGAGTTAGTTTTTGAACTCCATCAGCTTAGTAACTCCGACAAAAAATCATCATTCCTATACACATAGGTTTGCCCAAACCATACAACCTCATAAATCCCAACACCTTTTAAGTGATCTGTAAATTATACACACGTCTTGCACACCCAATATGACCACATCTATGTAGGTTTTACACCCCCTCCTAGGTGGAAATCCCAATTTTTCTTCCAGCCTTTGGATTGATATATCTGAGAATCTCAAAAGATGGATGAATTATAGTGTGGCTGCAACTCGTGTATGTGTGCTTTCAAACATGGGGCATAGGGGTTGTGATGCATGATATGAGCCTTATCTACTATACCGATATTAGCATATGACCCCCTAACAGAAACATTGGTAGATGAAAAGTTGGTATAGTCTTGAAACCAAGAAAGTGGAATATAGTTTTTTGGGTCTATAATATTGACATCCTCCATATGAACATAATGATACAAAGAAAAATAAATGATCTGGGGAAAATTAAAGTGACATTTCTTTCCATATTTTTCCATGTCTAGGAGTTTGGTGTCACATATGTCAAAGAATTCATGACCTAAAATGTTCATCTTGTCATCAATCTTCTTACTAGACAATTCATCAGTGGTTAAGATTATTTTTGGATCCATTAAACCTGCAAATGGGATCAAAAATCATATTTAAAAGCTAGTTCATTTTTTATTTTGAAGTTTTGACCAAGGAATTGAGAAAAATTGACAAAGGAATTAAGGGAAACAAGTATGAACTTGGCGCAAAAGTATAAAACCAGCATGCAAGTGCGACACCTTAGTTATAGAATGTAAATGAAAAACATACATCTGAAGCGAGACTCAACATGAGTGTCCAATAGAAAATAAATTGCGCACCGAGAGATGGATTTCCAAAAGTCATGAGAATTTTCATAGAAGTGAAGCCAATATATATATGCGATGAAAGTCACCTTGCGTGCTAGAATTATTACGCACAACCAAATTGCACACCCATTTACCTTGTGCGCTGCAACTTGTGAGCCCTAGTGCCCTACTTTTTCTAATTAATTACTTTACCTCAGTATAAGATCCTATTTTCATTTCGGAACCCATTCCAGGGGGGGATTTTTTTGACACTTCATTTCATCACAAAGTCTAAAAAATGAAAAAGGGAAACTCATTAGAAAAAATAGGAGAAACCACATGAAGAAAAAAAATATTTTCAAACTGTTGAGAGCATTGGATTAACCTAGTAAATCCAAGGAGTTGTCAGCGTGCAAGGTACTTGTGTGACCAACTATGGCATGTAACCTACTTGCACGCCCAATCACCAATTCTCCCAAGGGACTATTTTTCTCTATAAATAGACACTTAGGGCCTTCATTTGTAAGAATTAATTTCCCTAAAGCCTAATTGCTACTCTAGTCTCCCTAGTGCTTAACCTAAGTCTTCCAAAACATTAAAGGTAGTTCTTTAACACCTAAAGTAGAGGAATTGAAGGAGGATCAAAATAATTAAGTCTTTTTAGTGTTTGAAATCCATAACACTTGCGCACCTAAAGATCCCAACCTCCCTAAATCAGAAACACTTGCACGCCACCTATTCCTCTTACAGGAACTTGAGTGACCAACTTTTGGGAATACTTGTGGATAATCTTGAAGGCTTGAGTCAGGTCTCACCCAAGTATTAACATCCAGGTTGTTCATCAATAAAGTGAACATCAGGTCTCCCAAGGATACTTGCGCACGAGTACTTACTTGGGAACCCTTCTTTAATTCACCTACTCTATTCAGTCTAAAAGCCATTAAGCCATCTTAAATTCGATTTATGGAAAGGATTATTCTTCATTGGATCCCTTTTTTGAAAGGTATTCTATTGATAACTCCACCACAACCTTTTGAATTATCAAAACTTTGGGAAAGTCACATCAACATGTCTCCTATTTGGGGCTGTATATTGGTAGTCAGAGGTTTCCCACATTTGTTTTACAATGGGGTTAGGATTCCTGGAGTGTCTGTGGATTTGTATATATGTAGTCACATGGACCTTTCTCCCAAGAACAATGTTAAAAAGTTTCTAGTTTGGAGGATTAGGGTTTTGGTTCTGACCTCCCCTTCTCATATCTAACACTGGAACCTCAGGTCTCTGGTAGGGAAGGTACAATTCACACTTGCTTTTCCATGCATGAAAAGAAGAACTATCCCTCCCATACTGAGATCCACTATGGAATCCATCCTAGTTTAATCCCCTAACATTTAAAGTACAAGGTTGTAGTCTTGATCCTCTATACTTATTTCACATCCAATCCTTCCTTACATTGTACCCTTGTCCAATAAAAAGTGAATAGAGGGAAGGCTCGTCACCTTTCCCTCTTTCCCGGTCACCTAGACCTCGTCTACCCTCGCCACCGTAGGCTCTCCCTCTTCCACCAATGGAGGAGAAAAATTGTGGGTGTGTTTTTTTAATCTTTCACATCCTCTTGTTTCTCGCATCGATCATGACTCACACAAGCTTAGAGATTTGTGATGGTTACACCATTTTCACAAACAACCACGATGAATGAAATATGAGAACTATGATTCCCACCATAATTGGGATTTGTAGGAAGCCTTCATCAGGGCCTGAGCTCACTGGATATCCTCTTCAAGAGTCCAACCCTAATTCCATTAATATGGTCATCCTCCTTAAGAATAAACCCTAAATTAAACCCCCCAAATCACTAATGAATCATTTTCAAGAAGTAATTCAAACTCATCTCTCTAAAAGGGCTATATTATCCCATGAGAATTATCAAACTATGTGGTCTTTGATTCTTATCCACATGGGATATGTAGGAAGCCTCCATGAGGTTCAAACCCAACACTTCAAATAAACCATGTTCTCCTTGGGCCATACTCCTAACAAATCTTAATTGAAAACCCATATTCTTTTTAAGTTCCTTGGGATTCTTAGGCATAAGTCCCACACCAAACCTCAAATAAGATAAATTCGCTTAGAGGTCCTTATCACATGACATTAAAAGGTATTATGTGTCCCATTAAGTGTCACTGAACTACGAGGGTTCTAATTCCCTTCACAATGATACGTAGGTACCCCGTTTTATGGGTACGATCCCAATATCAAAAAAAAACCTTCGTCTCCATGGACGACAATATATTCTAGAGTGCCCCACTGAGTGGCTTAAAAATGAGTATCATCATAACCATGATTAAAATAATTTCTAAATAGTATATGAGAAGATACCATTGATGGAGAACCTCAAATACATATTGATATCTCCATTAATGAAGAACATAGAATATATATAGATGATTCTAAATTTCACACATGTTAATAAGTGAATGAAATTTCCAAGGGAAACCTATGTAATACTTGGTGAATTAATAAGGATTCTTGAAAATATCTTAAATTTATACAGAGATTCCTAGAGTGGACAATAATTCCCCCCAAAATAGTGTGATGAGTCCGACCTCCAATCCACTCAACCAATGCATGTTCTTAAGTATCGTAAAGTTAAAACATAACAAACACCTGCCTTTGGAAATAAGTTCCCTTTTGGATAAATAACTATAGGATTTTTCCAGTTCCATGAATTAATCACCACTTGGAAGTAGTGATTCTTAAACTAGAACACATGTTTCAAAAAATTACCTAGATCTCCTTCACAAATGCTAGTCTAGAACATTTCTTAATTACATTTTTCTTTGATGTGTCCATAAATATACCATCACTGGTGATAATATGACCAAATAAGGATTCTATTTGCTACCAAAATTCACACTTTCTTAACATGTAATACAATTTATCCTTTCATAAGTTAATTTTCAAAAATTAAAAATGATTCATATATTCTTCCCTGATCGTAGAATATATGAGAATGATATCATTAAAGACTACTATTAATTTGTTAAGGTAATCTCTAAAGACTCTATTAATCAAATATATAAAGATAGAAGGATAATTTTTAAACGTAAATTTTATCTATATAGATTCATATTTTCCATGAATTATAATGAAAATGTATTGTTTATATCTTCTCTCCTTACCCTCAATTGATGATATCTGAACTGAATGTCAATCTTTAAGAAATATTGAGATTCTCAAAGTTGATTGAAAAATTATCAATAGGGTTTAGAGGATATTTTTTCATGATCATGATCTTGTTATATTCATGATATTTAATGTAAAGGCACATTGATCCATCCTCCTTCTTAACAAAAAGAACTGGTTCACCCCAAGGCAAAGCACTCAGGCGTATAAAGCCCTTATCCTGATTATCTTAAAGATTCTTATTTAATTTTTCTAACTCAATAGGGGTTATTATATAAGGAATATTTGAGATAGGTATTGACCTATGCATGATCCTGATTAAAAAATAAACCTCACTCTTTGAAGGAAGGCCAAAGAGTTCATTTAAAAATACATCAGTATACTCCCATACAATATGCATGTAATTATTTTTGAATTCATCCTGAATCATTTGAACCATGATTCCCACATTGTTGGGTATCATAACCCATATTATAGAGTTTAATTTTTAAGGTAGATCATAATCACCCTTGTATCAATATTTGATCACAGGATGTTTGGGGATATGAAATGAGACCAAATTATCATGAAAATCAATATGTTCTCTATGCAGGGATAACCAATCCATACAAAAATTCACATAAAATTCAACTAAGGGAAGAAGGACTATATTTAAATGGAATATATTACCATTAAATTAAATTATATAAGAGTTATATAACTTAGATGATATCATTATGACACTAGGGGTCTCTATAGACAGTTCATTATCCATGAATTGAGGTGGTAAATCAACATTATTAGATAATTGTGTGATAAATAACTCATAAATGATGTTAATATACTAGATTATGAAAATCTAGACTTAAATATATGTTATAATTTGTAATTTAATTTTTAGGTACTCTTACCTAATCATATTCAAATCCATTATCACATATTGTAAAGAGAATATTAATTAACTAAAGAATATACCCTAGAAGTTTCTATCCAGATGTGTAGTCTCCATCCCAATCATCTTGAATTAGGATAATGATAGATTCAATACTCATCCAAACCTTTTCAATGTGATAACCCATAGGTGAATTCATTCTATATCTATATCCACTTGCTAGTATTCAGACTTAAATGTTATTTTGGAAAACCATATAATCTCAACGTTACTGAAACATCAGGATGTTATCTGATACTTAGAATCAATCCTATATTTCTCAATAATTTTTTCTAAACTAATCCCCCAAATAAAAAAACTATACCTTTTATACAAAATATGGATACCCAGGATAATCATATATAAATAATACATTAATTTCATGGTTTAATTAATACACTCCACAAGAAAAACAAGGACTGAAAGGTTTAGTGTTTTATAGTTTATCTACATAAACATCTTATTTTAAAACACTTATAAACATTTTTATATATCAACTCTCCTCTATAACCTCTTTTAGACATCTTATATGAAATTATCATCTTCATAACCTAGGGAATGGAAACATAAGAATGGTTAGCTCAAATATTTAGTAAGGGAACATATGAACTAATAAAAATAGTTAGATTTTAAATATGAGGAAAAAATGAGTAAGGTAGTGATATCAGATAAAAATATCACAATATCATAAGTGAAAATAAAACATGACTGATAATTAAGGATCATGACATAGAAACATAAGGCCAAAGAATGTTTATAAAAACATGGCTTAGAAATGTATAATGAACAATAAATCAATACATAATAAATAAGAATATTTTTGAACATGGAATATCATAAAAAATTAGAATAGTTTGAAAATAAGTCACCTTTTAGACAAGTATTGGCATAAAAAACAAGAATAGGAGAACATTGTTAACAAATCTAAGTATGTCTAACCTTTAATTTTGTGAAAAAATATATATGTCCACTATTTAGTTTTGTAAAAAAAATCTAAGTATTTCAATACATCATTATATCATGAGATATAAAACCATAAATAATTCATTGGACGGTGATATAAGATCCCACCAATCATCATCCATACATATGAGTGCCACTTAAAATCAAATCATTCATCATATCATAAATATCCCATGGGAAGAAAAATTGGTTTCATAACATTTCCAAAATGTATCAGATAAAAACACATGATCATTTGATACAAAAAAATGATCACCCCAAATAGAATATGTTAGTTGATTCATAAACGATTAATTTATTGGAGAATAATCCTTTGAAAATGAAATAGAAATTATAAAAAGGATTTTTTCTTAAAAAATGTTTTTTAATATCTCCTTTAAAAGACATGATTTTTGAGATACATTCCAAAAAACATTTGTTTTGGGAAATTAATAAGATACATATTAAAATATTTCTTTGAAAAAAATTCCAATATAGGAACATTAAAAAAATATTTCAAAATGTGATGTTGAAGGGAAGAATATATGACCACAGAAAGGAAAATACTTTGAAATATTTAAAAATGATTTTATTGAAAAACCATTATTTAAAATGAAATTAAACCCTTGGTTTCAAAATAAATAGAAACATTATGATAATTGTAGAAAAAATAAATTTTAGAATCCACTAGGGAAAAGAGAACATTCGTAGGTATTAAAAATGTATACATATAGGGAAAACTCCATTAAAAGATATGGAAATCATTCTTAACAAAATTTAATTTCTAAAAAACAATAGATTCATCAAGGAATAATAATTTGGTGTGAAATATTATTTCACCTAAAATAAGGTGGAAATTTAAAATAAAATTATTATATGTTAAATAAAATTATACAAGAAAATGTTTTAGATAAAGAGAAGTGATTATGACCTAAGGGAATTATTTGAGTCACAAAACCCCCTTACCTTTACTCCTGCTTAGTTAAATGGTCTATGGACTCATGTATCACAAAAAAATATATCTTAATAACCTATTTCATATTCTTATTCATTTTTATAACCTTTTATTAAATTTATTTATAAATATTAAATACAAGTTTATTATTTATATATCATCTATTTTAAAAATTGGGAGTCAAAAATCTTGATTATTTTGAACTAGTTTTAAAATGGAAATGTTTCTATTAATTTTTAACACAAAGATTATAACTACTAGAAAATACCTAGTATTGGAATATATTTTATAAAATAAAATATAAATCTAATTACATTTCTTTATTGTTATAGTAACATTTTATGACAACAAAATCAAACATGATCTCATTTTGGTGAGTTTAATGAATAAAATGTGATATATTAATAACATCATTAGATAATAATATTATGAATCAGAATAATTTGAGAATATTGAATAATTTTTTATTACTTTTGTTCTAGAATATAAAAATCATTATTCATCCACAACATAGACATTCTAACATCAGTAATATAGGTGGTTAAAACGACCTAAACAAGAGTGTGTTATAATGATTGAATGAGTAAGAGAACTTTATTATAGAATGTAAAAATATATTTTACTAAATTTTTAAAATTTCATAAGTATACTATATATTCATTTAATTCATTCTTATAAACCCTCTTAATTGGTGGTTATGAAAAATGAAATTCATTGTATATGGAGGTGGTAGTTTGCACGATTAATGATCCCATTTCTCAATGAATTTTCAAAATGATGGTATATAAAAAATGATTATTTTAGAATTTTATTTGTGAAATATAAAACCTATTTACTCATCAAATACATCTTTTTTACTATCCCTGAGAGATGGTGATGAAAAAAACCACATCGCTTTATGGAGGTGGCAGTCTGCATGCTTGCATGATCGATGCTATTTTGTTTTCGTAGTGGATGGAAATGATTGAATATTTATCATATAATTAAAATAATGAGATTTAATTATCATAAATTTAATTATTTAATTATATTAAAATTGTTATAAATTATTTTTGGGATGATTATAATAAAATAAAATGCTAATATATGGTATTGCCCAAGTTGGAATATTCTTGTTTTCTCTTAGAAAAATCCTTAGAAGTGATGGAATTAAGAAAAATTAAGGTGAATGAAAGATTATGTAGGTGGGAGATATTTTTAGGAGGATAAAAAAGGGAGATTTTCAAGTAATAATTATAAGGTTAAATTTAAATTAAAACGGTGGAAGTGGTATCCTTTTATAAGAAAATAAAATGACACTTTTAGAAACACATATCATTTTTTAATAATGCCATGACACTATTCGTGGTTCGATTAATCAAAAGTGGAAAAATAGGGGGTGTGGAAAAATATAAGGTTGAAAATCATCTACAAAATTCATTTTGAAACAAGTTAATAGTGATTTAATTCTTCTTTTTTACTTTTAACCTTTTACCCAAATTAACTATTACCTTTGTAATTAATTTTTAACCTTAGTAATTAATAGTAATGGAAAAAATTAAGATTTTATCTTTTTAAATAATTTGAAACTTATGATTTAAAATTTTTAAATAATTTTAACACATAAAATTTCTAAAATGAAAATTTAATTTTGAAATAATCGCACTTAATCGCGTGAAAACTATTTTTAAAAAAAATACATTTTTAATCTGTAAATTTATAAATAAGAAAAAATTATCATGGGTACTGATTTTAGTGGCATGAATTTATTTATTATAAGATAAATAAATATAAATAGTATTTTAAGGAAATCCAAAAATAAATTTCACTATCTAAATGCTTAATTGAAAAAAAATATGAAAAATAGTTTTTTATTCAAGTAACATTTTATTTTGTTTTTAGAAATATTGAACATATGTTTATAAGCTAATAGAATATTTTAAAATGAATAATTTTGTTACTTAATAATATAATTTGTTAATTAAATGGGTTTTTTAATATTCTAGGATAATATTACATAATTATGAATTCATAAAAATTATAATTTTCTAAAAAAACCATTTTTTGGAACTACAAGTCAAAATTTTATAAAAAAAATAAAAACTATACTAAGTAAATTTATATGTGAGGAATTAAAAAATTAATTTTATTTTATAAAATTTAAATTCGTAAACATGTAAATTTTTATTTTAAAAGAAAATATATAATAATAATAAAATGATTTTTTGAAAATAGCCTTTTTCAATATTAACTCATATTAATTATTTACCTTCTAAATATTTAATGGTTTACCATATTATTATTTATTATATATTTATTAATAATTTTATACTAATATGTTTTCAAAAAATTTCATTAGTATTTGTGTTCAACACAAGTTATCAAACATAAAATCAGTTTTACATAGTCTATAATTTTTGGTCATTACATGTAATAAGGTTAACAAAACCCTAAATGTGTAGGAAGCATACAGATGATTCAAAAGTTTATAATATATGATATTTTTATAGGAACATATGTATGGATTTGTTATAATTATTAGTATAAGTTTAATCATATAAAATGTATCATGTTATAAAAAAGGTAATTTCCAGTTTATTAATCATTCACTTTGGATGCACAAACACACATATTTATTTATTTTGTGAAGTGAAATTATAATTATCCCCTAAAAGTATGACTTTGTGTTGCTCCTAATCAATGATCACAAAAAATAATTATTGGTTGTGATGATATGTTAATATTATCATGATTTAAATCTTTTAATCAATATAAAGAGTTTTATATGATATACGAAGAATTGACTCATGAGCTAATAAGCTGAGACTTATTATTTAGACCAAACCTCCAAATTATGTCACAAGGAATGTCATATTATCTTTCATATACTTAAGGGTGTGATATTATTATGAATATTTATTACCTGACATGGAGGATATAACTAGCATGAGATCTTTTATACTATTATACCTTTATTATGCAAGCCTTGAGACTTATCTAATTAAGGAATGATAGGGCATGTTGTTGATTATATCATTAGTTGTAGATCAACCAATATGTGATTTTCCATTCATATGATGAGTAAATAAATCAATTACCCTTATTTAATTAGACCGAGGAAGTGAATATCCATGCATAATTATAAGTTACTTTACTGAATGACATGTGATGTATTCATTCATAATTTTTATTCTATTTCAGAGAATCATGGATATCTAAATTATCCTACACTATATTAACATGTTTTAGGTATAGAGGTCTCTATATGTCATAAAAAATGGATTATATAGGTATACATATGATCTATATGATTTATCTGATGGTGGACATGTTTATATGGAGATATGAGAATGTTTGATCAAGATCACACCAGACCCTTTTGTATCTTGAGTGGCACTGATGCTTTACTAGAGGTTTCTATTTTCTTACATATTTAAAATAAGGATTATATATATTTTTTCAATGCTATAAAGGCCTATAGGGTCACAAAGTTAGACCTTGAGATAAGGATAAAATTTTGGATAATGTTCTTTTTCCATAATAAATATAATTTGATATAATATATCTAAAAGATTTTAAATGGATTAATAATGAGTTTTTATGTTTTGATTAATGTACTAATGGGACTTTAGTGAAAGTGGTAGCTTGTTATAAATGAACTAAAATGTATATATAGTATTTTATGGTATACCTCGAGTCTTATTTTTTGATATGGAATATAGATTCCTTTATTGTAGAATAGGACTGGTGTCTATCATAATGTATGACAGGCTGGCGATATTGGATATTAAGTAAATATATATTTCCATATTCTACTTAAAATATAACTTATACATTAATCATTGTATTGGTTTCCATATATCTACATATACTTATAAAAATAATTTAAAATGTTCAAATGATTATGAAACCCCATCAGGCATACATTATCATAACATATGTCAACTGCCATGTGATAGAAGATAATGTTAAAATACCTTCATTGAATGAAGGTATCTTATATAATGGACATTATCCTTTTGTTGGGTGTGTGTGATAGAATTTGAAAGTTTATGACACTATCAATTGATAGTTGATGCTCTATGATCCTCACTGTTTATCATTCATCTTCACAGAGAAGGAGTTATCACAAATTTTTGGGTTTGGGTTCCCACTCATATAATATAAGAATCCAAGTTGTTGGTGTATTACAAGTTGATGTGGGAGTCCATTTCGTATCACAACATGACCACATTAAATCATATTCCATCAAGTATGTATGAGATGTAGTACACTACATACTAGGTACACCTATGATATTTCTATGTTCTCTATACTACATGTTAATTTGATGATGATAGATTGGGAATATTTATTGGTTTCTTACACTAATTTGATAATTATATAATTTTATAAAATCCATAAATATCATATTTATTTTAAATTAAGTACTTATATAGATTATTTTAAGACCTTGTTCCCATATGGGTGTTTTAATTTGAAGTAGATTTAGAATTTTTGAAATAGGGGTTAGATTTAAAACTGTTGTTTAGATGGGAATTATGAAGGTTGTAAACTATTAAAAGTTTAATTTTTTAAGAGTAATAAAGGAAAATTGGTTTTTATAAGTCTTTAGAGATTGTTGAATCTAGGCCAGGTTGGTTAGACTACTAGTAGCTAACAGCTCGTAGCCACTGACTAGCTGGTGGATGGATAGAGCCACTTACATGTTGTAGGTGGACAATTACAAGATAGTTTCCAAGTATCAGATATTTAGTATAGTTTTAAGGGGAGGAAAATTTAATTTTTAGAGGGATCATCACTCTTATCCCCCATCATTTCTTTCTCTTGGGCAGGGGTTTTATTTTCCGTTCTTATCCTCTTAAAGATTCTTCAAGTGGATGTTTTAAGTGGTTTTTATCATCATTCCAAGGTATGATTCAACCTTGTTTTTTCTCCATTTATTCGATCTTCATTTTTTTTTATAATTTTAATTTTCTCTAATTATGGTTTTTGAGATGATTTCATAAGATCATGGTGGAGTCATCTGATTCTCATGGGGCATTCTCTCAACCAAGCTTGAGGGATTCCTATAACAATTCCTACATGCCCTCACACATTTTTTGGAATATGTATGTCACCATAGTTATTTTCATATGATTTTTTCTTTAAATAAAATTATCTTTGTGGTAAAATTATTGTTGAATATTATATATTTTTCCCAGAATGATGTTGGGAGTGGAATATAAGCCTTCTGTGGAAGGTTGGTCATGGTTCGAGTGAGTGGGAATAATTTAGTGAGAATTTAGGATTTATTTATATTTTTAATAAATTATTAAATTAATTATAAGTGTTATAATTAAAAAATTAGAAATACTTGTCATGTTTTAGATCCTCATGTGGATAGACGATGGCAGGTTGAGATATGATTATGATTTGTGAGCCTAGGTAGAGCTGAGCTATTGAATTAATAAACTGAGAAGCTTTAATTTGAGGTAGGTAGTCCTTGTAACTAACCTATGGATTATTTATTTAGTTATGGTTCATTCGGTGGTTTAGTCCTACCACTAAGGGTGATTGAACCTAGTTTAATTATTCAATTTCTATAGTTAAATTAAATGGTTTAATTTACTTTCACATTATTAAACATATACGATGCACCATATACTAAGTAAAGTTATAAGAGCCATGATGGACCCTTTATGATGATATTTATTTCCTCAACCAACAATTCTTATGGATGTGACCATTTTTATAATGCTTATGATATTATGACCCCTTGAGGGGTGTGACCAGAGTGAGTGTGACATATTTTACCTCATTTAGGACACCCTTGAGACATTTTTTAGAGGTTTCGTGACTTAGAAGCATTGATCCCAAGGGATGGCCTTGACCCTAGTGACACCTTGGAGCCTTTTTCTTGTTAGAGTGAACCTGGGGTAAGTTTCCTCTCCTAGATATGTGACTACCTATGTGAGTAGACCTTGGGTAGATTGTTGTTATGGTGGGGTGTGAGGACTGACCCGTTATGAAGTAAGACTTTGATATAGACCATGATCTATCTATCTATACTATTTCAAAGGACTATTATCCTATAAGTCTAGGTTAAAATTGTTTTTTACCAGGGATAATGACACCTGCATGATGATTGTTTACCCAAGGAATATATGTGTAGGATTTAAATAATGAATGTAGATGCTCAATATACAAGAGGGGGGGGGGGTGAATTATATCCTTTAAAAATTCCTTTGAAACCTTTAATGTTGGTATAAAAACTTTCATTTTTAACCTTAAGGAAAATTATGTTTAACAAATTTAAACAAGGTAAATTCACAAAACCTCTTAGTTCTACAAACTTTCTAGATTCTAGATATATGGTTTCAGAAATTAATCTTAAGAAAATTTTACAAGGAAAAAAAATCTACCTTAAAGTGTATAGAATCTTACTAATCAGAGTATACAAGTACAAGAAAGTATAATGTAGTTATACTTTCCTTATTAATAAAAATTCAGCAGAAAATAAACTTGAAACAATACAAGTAACAAGTATGAAATCTTTTAACCCAAATAGTGGGGTATCTAACAACCATGGATAAAGGTCCCTTTAATAATACTTTCAAGAAATTATGTCTTAACCACACCAGGTTAAGCCCTCGATAGGAATATCAGAGTCTGTCTTGCTATCCCCACAAGCCCTCGGACTTCAAGGTAGTCGACACCTCTGTCTTCCTTATCAAGGAAGTTCTAAAACTTTATGTTTGTCGGCACCTCTATCTTCCTATCCCTAGAAGCCCTCAATTGTACACAAAAACAATTAGAGTCACACGAATCAAGATGAACAAGATGTTCTGTATGCACAAAGAATGAGAGTCTCTTTCTCTATAAATCACTTCAACAACTTGTAATCTCTAGAGTAATCGAGTCAGTAATGATCTCATTCAAATGAGCTCCTATTTATAGGCATTTTCCCAACGGTCGACTCCCTCATCCAACAGTCATATTTTTCCTTGAATCTTAGAGGGACCAATAAATGTGTCAATCAAACAATGGCTAATTAGAAACAAAATTTACGACATCATTTCATAACTAAAACTAGGGTAAGAAAAATATGGTTTCTCAACCAAATATATTTTTCAGAGTCTAAGGAAAAATAAAGTTCAGAGTCTAAATTACATAGATATTCAGATTCTGTTTTTCAAGGAACTCGGAATCATAATTCTATAGATTTCAGAGTTTGAATACCAATGAATTCAGAGTCTAAATTTTGAGGAATTTGAAATCTGAATTCTAAGGAATTTGGAGTCTAAATTATAAGGAATTAAGAACCTGAATTCTGAGGAATTCGGAACCGGAATTCTGAGGAATTCAGAACCTGAATTCTGAGGAATTCGGAACCGAAATTCTGAGGAATTCGGAACCTGAATTCTGAGGAATTTGGAATCTGAATTTCAGAGAATTCAAAATATGAATTTCATTGAATTAAGAATCTGAATTTCAGAGAATTCAGAATCAAAATTTTATAGAATTTTAAATCTTAATTCAGAGAATACAGAATCTAAATTTCAGAGAATTCAGAATCTGAATTTCAGAGAATTCAGAATATGAATTTAGAGAATTCAGAATCTAAATTCAAAACCTAAAAATAGAATAATCTATATCTAAGTATTTATAGGATTTTGAGGTTTTAGAAATGAGACCAAATTTTAGACATATAAATAAAATGAGTTAGATTTAGAGAAACTAAGACATGAACAATGACAACAAAGGTAATGAGAAATTTTTCCTTGGGGAAGGAAAATTTTCTTATTAAGATAAATATTTTGGGAAATAAAATTTGCCTTGAGATATAGTGTTTGTGATTTTCAAAACATAAATTAATGGAAAATTCATAAGGAAACATTATTGAATCATCAATATTTCCATTTTTGGAAAGCACAAACATCCTTATGAAAAAGATTCTAAGGACTTATAAATTTTATGGACATGAAAATAAAAACTTTTCTCTATTTAATTATGGATCATAGTGAATGCGACTAACTCCCACTTAGGATTTAAAATCCCTAAAGATCATATTCATGATTTCCTAAATGAGATTTTTAATTTTCTTAAATTCGAAAAACATCATTGATAAGATCTTTCCTCTAGATGAAATCCCAATTACTTAGAGAAATCTCTTCTTTACTTTGAATTATTTTTAAGATTCCTTTCTCCCCCTTTGTGATTTTCAAAAAGGAATAAAGGGAATAAAAAATTGGTACCTAAAACATTAGTACTAAACAACCAAATATATGGAGAACAAGAAAAATTTCCTTAAGATTGAAAGTATTTGTACAATGAGGAAAATACAACAAAAGATCGTATTAGAAAGAAATTATCCTACTTTCTCCTTTGGTATCAGCTTCTTCACAATGATTTTTAGCTTCTTGAGTTCCTTGTGATACTCTTCTCTTATGCTTAAGCAATAGATCTTGATCTTCACTTTTCTTATCTATGGATTGAATTTTTTCTTCCTGAGCCTTATGATATTCTTCTTGAGATTTAAATATTTCTTCTTGATTAACAAGCTTCTCTTCAATATCAATTCTGATATCCATTTCTCTCTTCCAATTCATGGATACAGAATTAAGCTTTCCATTCATATCCTTAACTTCCTACTTCTGAGTAGTCTGTTCAAGGTTTAAATTTTCTTCAAAACTATTTGAAATATCCTTGATCTTCCCTTATTTTCTATCAAAATAATCCTTTACATTATCATGAAATTCATCTAATATTCTAATTTCTTCAATTTTCTTATTTTACCAGCTTTTAATCTTCATTCGAGATCTTTTATGAGCCTCATAACCAATGAGGAAGGTTTTGAAATTTTACTCTAGTCTGACACATATGTCCATCACCATGGAAACTGAATTTGATTTCTGATTCATCGTATGTTGAAGCATCTGGCATCTTGAGTCTATTCTTGGAAATAAGGGAATAGCACCAACTAAATTTTTCAATGACTGAACAAAAAAATAATGTCTGAGGGAAGATGATTCTGAATCTGAGTGTTTGGTTAGTGGGGATTTTTTTTCTATGTCCTCAACTTTAATCTTTGATGAATCACCAATATATTTCTTCTTCACCACAGATTTACTAGGTGTATTTACTACTACCTTTTTTCCCTTATCAGCTCTCAGAATGATGTCTTGTTCTTTGGGTGATTCGTGCTCACTATCTGATAACTGAACAATTTTATCTTCCTTAAATTTCTCTTTCTCTTAATTGGCCACTTGATCTTTCAAATGAATGAAGTCATGATTATTACTTTCATGATCCGTTGGCTTATTCACTTCTTCTTCACCCTCATCATCTTTTCCTTGGGTAGCAATTTTTTAGGATTATGCTTGAGAAGTCCAGATCAATAATTTTACAGAGGGGATTTCCTTCTCATGATAATATTCAACTTGATTTATTATATCATCAGTTTCATTTCCTTCTTCTTCTTCCTCTTCTTCTTCTTATATTTCCTGTTCCTCTTCCTGGGAAATTTCTTCTTCTTGAAGAGATTCTAGAACCAAGACTTTCTTTCTTGGAATCTGTAGTAATGGTTCTATAAAAAATGAAACTGGTACCATAATTTGTTCAGATTCTTTCCCAGCATCTTTGAGAAGTGATTGTATAATCTCATATTTAGATAACTTCTTCATTTGTTTCTTCTCTTTCTGTTCCTTCTCAAGCTCTTAAACATCCTTTATCTTTAAGTATTTTTCCTCAGTAGGGTCCAAGCCAAACTTAGGCTCCCCTTTCTTCCAGTTCCTCTTATCTTCTCTTGAATTAGCCACTAATTCATCAGGATAAGCTTTTTTGCTTCTTCGACTTCAGTGGTATTGACTTACTTTCCTTAGCAACATGGATTTTTCTTTTATCTTCCAGTTCCTTATCCTTCCTCTACCTTCCACATTTATTAGAATTTTTAGCTACTTCTGGATTCTTTGAAAGAAATTCTACTTCTTTTTTCGATAGATCATAAAATTTTCCTGATTCACTGGAAAAACCAATTTTCATTCTCCTTAAGGTATCATCACTTAGCAACATCACATTGTAATTTCTTGGCTTAGAACAACATGGGATTTTGAATTACTGAAGGGAAAGAATAATAATATTTGAAAGGATTGTTGGATACATGATAATATGAGACTTCAAATTTCTATTCTTGATATTCTCCATCGTCAACAAGATATACATAACCAAGTTTATCTTCCTGAGGTTCACCAAGAAATCCAATATATAGATATCACTCTTATTTAGAGTATAATTATCCACTTTCCTTGGAATTATAAAACCTTGAACCCACAATTCAAGAATCCTAAAATTCGTAGAGAGATGAATGATCTTCAGAGTCTTCACTCCTTTCAAGATAAGAAACTCTATTGCCTTGTCCTTATCAAAAGATCTAGATTTATCAGGTAATTTGGGAGTACACAATTCTGTTTCTCCTTCGTAAGGAATTGCAATAAGACTTGCTACATTGCTGTATGAATGACAGTAGGTCTTTCCATAACACTGAACAGAAAACGTGTCTCTACCTTATTCCTTGAAGAAACATGTTATCTTATAAAACTCAATCAACAAGTCCAGATAGACCGGATCTTGTTCTTTTGGTTTTGATACACATATACTCCCACAACCATTCAGCTTGAAATTACTAGATATGATAGAGTCATACTTATCATACAACTTCGGATTGACCAACATTTCTCTTCATATATGCCACTCAAATTTTTCCTTAACAGTTGAAATTTCTTTCTGAGGGGAGGCTTCAACAGAAATATGAAATTGGGGAAACTTTGAAGATTCGGAACGACCTTAAAATATAGAGGTAGAGCTTCAAAATGCAAGATCTTGAAAAAACGATGTGGGAAAACCATCAGGGGGGTTTATATAGGCGATTTAGGAGATAGTTCAACTTCTATGGTTGATCCAATAGTTGAAAAACGTCTGATAAAATCTGACGGTTGAGATGGTAACTGAAGAAGTATTTTGATAGATTCTGATCTTTTGAGGTTTTTAAGAAAAACATTCAGATTTAAGAAAAAAGAATCTGAAAATGTTTCTAAAAGAGGATATAAATACGTAAAAGTAAAAATATGATTATGAAAACATAGGAAAGAAAACATACCTTTTGGATTGCTAGGAAAATTATTCATAATAAGGAATATTTTTCTTTGAGAACTTTAGACTCTGGAAAAATTTAAAAACAAATTTAAAGGAAAAAAAAATTTTATTATGCAAATATTGACATCAAAAAATTTTGATTATGAAAAATTTTGATTACAAAAGATTTTGATTTCAAAAAATTTTACTACGAAAAATTTTGACTATGAAAAATTTAGACTACGAAAAAATTTGGACTACAAAAAACTTAGACTACGAAAAATTTTGACTACGAAAAATTTGGACTATGAAAAATTAAGACTAACAAGAAAATGTACTCCCACTATGAAATGAAGTTACTTGCTATAAGGAGATAGATTTTAGAAAGAATTTAATATGGAATATTACCTTACAGTTATCATTTCTAACTTCTATTTAATGTATTCAAATCTATCGGAGGGTAAAGATTTTGTGAAAATATCAGCAGGATGATCTTTCATTTCTATAAATTGAAGAACGACATTTCCTTTTTGTGTGTGATCCCTAAGAAAGTGATGCCTAATATCTATGTGTTTTTTCACGAGAGTGATGTGCAGGGTTTTTACTTTAAGCAATGAAACTAGTATTATCACACAATATTTGTGTTTTGGTAAAACTCATACCATAGTCTATGAGTGTTTGTTGCATCCACAAAACTTGAGCACAAAAACTTCTAGCTGCTACTTATTCAACTTTAGCAGTGGAAAGTACTACTAAGTATTTCTTTTTACATGACCAAGAAACTAATGAATCTCCTATGAAATGACAAGTTCCTGATATACTTTTCCTATCCATTATACATCCACCAAAGTCAACATCTGAATTTTTTTTAAAACAATATCATTTCCAAAATAATGAAGGAGTCTTAAATCCATGGTTCCCTTTAAGTAGAGAAAAATATTTTTCACTACCTTTAAATGAGATTCCTATATATTGGATTGATATCTTTCACATAAGAATACTGAAAACATTAAGTCTGGACAACTAGATGTCAAGTAAAGTAGACTTCCAATCATACCTCTAAAAAATGTTTGATCTACTAGTTTCCCAGCTTCATCAAGATCAAGTGAATTTTAGGTACCAATGTGAGTACTTAAGATCTTAGTGTTTTCATATCAATAATTTTTAAGAAGATATTTAATATACTTATATTGGGATATATAAATTCCTTTTGTTTTTTGAGAAATTTGAAAACCATGGAAAAATGTTAACTCACCCATCATAATCATTTCAAACTCATATTTCATTAGTTTCGCAAAGGAATCCATTAAAGAATGCAGAGTTGAACAAAAAATATAATATCATTAGCATATATTTGAATAATCAAAACATTTTTCTTATCTTTATTTATAAAAAGTTTTGGATCAATATTTCCCTTTACATAATTTTTTTGTAACAAAAACCCTATAATTCTATCTTGCAGAGCTCTAGGGGATTGCTTAAGTCCATATAAAGCTTTGGTCAGTTTGAAAACATGTTCAGGATGTTTTGTATCTTCAAAACCAGGAGGTTGTTAAAAAAACATCCTCTTGAATATAACCATTAAGTAAAGCACATTTATCATCCATTTGAAAAATTTTGAAGTTAAAAAATGTTGCAAAGGAAAGTAGAATACAAATATATTCAAGTCTAGCTACTGGAGCATAGGTTTCTTCATAGTTTATTCCTTCTTATTGATTATAACATTTAGCAACCAATCTAGCTTTATTTAATACTATGATTACATTTTCATCACACTTATTTCTGAAGACCCATTTTACTCCAATAAGAGAAGTTTCCTTAGGTCTTTAAACTAGGGTCCATACTTTATTTCTTTCAAATTATTTAGCTCATCTTGTATGGCCTTTATCCAATCATCGTCACCTAAAGCTTCATCAGTGCCTTTTGGATCTAATTGGGAAAGGAATTATATATGTTCAACTTCATTTCTTAGGTAACTTCTTGTCCTCATAGGTTGATTTACATCACCAATGATGCTATCACTGGGATGATTCTTAAGAAACAACTGATTTGGGATATGTAAAACCCGTTCATCAACATATGGTAGGAAATATTCTGGGGTAAATGATTTCGAAATATTTTCTTATACATTTTCCTTATCAGAAGGATCTTCTATTAGTGGTTGATAATCTGTTTTTGAAAACACATCAGAAGTAGGTTGAGGATGTTTAAAAACAAAAGGATTAGTTTCATAAAATTTAACATATACTATTTCTTCAACAATACAAGTATTTTTATTGAAAAATCTATAATCTTTAGAAGTTGTGGAGTAGCCTAAGAAAATTCCTTCATCAGATTTTGGGATGAATTTATGTAAATTATCTTTAGTATTCAGAATGAATACTTTGAAACCAAAAACCTTGAAGTAGGAAATTCTAGGTTTTCTACCATTCCATAACTCATAAGGGGTTTTTTTAATAAAAGGTCTAATCAAAACACAATTATTAGTATAACAAGCAGTACTTACAACTTCAGCCCAAAAATTTTTGGCTATCGAATATTCCATAAACATGGTTCTCATTATCTCTTGAAGAATTCAATTTATTCTTTCAACAACACCATTTTTTTGAGGAGTTCTTGGTGTTGAGAGGTTATGAGTAATGCGTTTTCTACTATAAAAATTTTCAAAATCAGAATTTTGAAATTCTCCTCCATGATCACTATGAATACTTATCAAAGGAAGGTTTTTTTCATTTTTATCTTGGGCTCTAGAAATTTTGAAATAAGAAAAAGATTCATATTTCTTTGCTAGAAAATAGACCCATGTAAATCTCGTGTAATCATCGACTAAAACAGATACATAATACATGCCTCCAATGCTTCCAGTTTGTGTTGGACTAAAAAGATCCATATACATCAACTGTAATGAGCTAGTAGTTGAGACTTCACTGACTGATTTAAAACTTGATTTATGTTTCTTGGAATATTGACAAGGATCACAAACTTTTTAAGAATCAAATATAAGATATGGTAAATCCTTAACTAGTATTTTCTTATAGATTTTTCATAGGTTCCTAAGGTTACAATGTCCTAACCTTCTATTCCATAACCAAGAATGATCTTCCATTTCACTAAGACAAGGTAGGTCTTGGCTCCTATGGTCTTCTATGTTTAGTGTGTATACATTCCCTTGCCTATGTGTAGAAAGAATAAATTCTTCTTTAGAATTGTGTACTAAACACATGTCCCTCCTAAAATCCATAAGGTTACCTTTATTAGATAATTGAATTATGCTAATAAGGTTGTGATTAAGACCCTTAAGAAACAAAACATTCTAAATCAAAGTTCTTCCAAGAAGAACAATTTTACCTATACCAATAATTTCTCCCTGAGCATTATATCCAAAAGTTACTTTTCCTCCTTTCATCTTGATAATATTTTCAAATATGTTTTTTTACCAATCATGTGTCGGGAACATTCACTATCCATATACCTTGTATTACTGTTGGTACTTTCTTTACTTTCCTGGAAAACAAATTTAGACTATCAAAACCCAAACTTTCTTGGATCCGGAAACTTCTGAAAGAAAATTTTTAGGTTTCCACATTTTCTTAGAAAAATAAGATTTATGAAAATCTAAAGACTGAGTTTTGTTTAAGGAACAATTTTTTTCCCAATGACCACCACACAGAAAACATAGTGCAGAATGGATCACTTTGTGAAACAAAATAATTATTACTAAAAACTAGTTTTGAAAGAGTATAACCAAATCCAAAATTATTCCTTAGAGGTTGAATTTGGGAATACATATTATCAAATTATTCCTTACCTAAGGTAAAGTTTGACAAACACTTCGTTAAGGAAAATATTTCTGAATTCAATTTAATAACCAAGTTTTTCTCCTAAAAAACATTAGTTTTACAACTAGAGTTACTCTCTAAAATATTTTTCTTAGAAATTACATTTTCTAGATCCTTAAAAAGTTTATCATTCTTAGAATTAACTTCCTCAAGTTTTTTTAAATACATTAAAAATCATAAATTTTCTTATCAAGATCTTTAGAATGATCTGAAACTTATTTGCTAAGAATAAAAAATCTATAATTTACCTTTTCAAAATTTTTCTTGACTTTAAAATTTTCATTCTCAAGGATCTTATCAAACCTAAAAAATTCTTCATAAGTTGGTAAAATATTATCTTCATTAGAAGAAGATTATTCATATAAGGATTCATAATATTTATTATCACTATAATTATAATTCAAGGATACATTGGTTATAGATTCAGCATTATGTACCTTGGCCATTAGAAAATGATTTTCAAGGGGTAATCTAGCAAGTAAACCAAGATTCTTCTGATCAGAAGATTCATACTCTAAGGATTCATCTGAAGAGTCTCCACTACTAGCACTCCAAGTGTCATTAGCTTCTAAAACATTATTAGCTTTAGATTTTCAGTAATTTTTTCTATTCCTCTCAGAATTATTTTCCTTTATATCCTTTCTCTTAAGAATAAGACAATATGGCCTTATATTCCCTTCTATTTTGCATTCATAACAAGTAACATTAGAGTTTTTCTTGTCTATTCTTTATTTCTTCTTATATCTATACTGAAAATCTTTCTTCCCAACTATCTTGTTCATCCTTTGAGAAATATTAGATAGTTCATTCTCAGAATTTTAACTTTCACTTGATTTAGATAAAACAATGTCTTTATTTGACTTGGATCTTTTAACCCTTTCAGGTGTCTTTGCATTAGTAGTAGAAAAGACTGCACTTCCATTATCATTATTCTTTTTATTCAAATTAGCATCTCTTTTAATTCTTTTCTCATGTTGAGGAAGGGTTCCAAAAATCTCATCAAGAGTAATCTAAGATACTTTCCTATTCTCATCAATAGCTATACTCTTAGATTCCCACTCATTAGGCATGATATATATAATCTTTTCAACAATTTCCTCCTCATCTAAACCCTTCTCACCCATGGATTGTAAACTGTTAACAATAGTCATAAATCTTTGTTGTACCTTGCACACTGGTTCTCCATAAGGAAATAGAAAACCATTATATTTTTCTCTAAGCATAGCTCTTCTAGTTTCTATAACTTTAGATGTACAAAAAAGAGTAACATCCAATTTATTCCAAATACAATTCGCAACATCACAAGAATAAATCTAACAATATATATATTCCTGGTCATGGAACACAACAAAGTATTACGTACCTTGTAGTTTAGTTGATATTCTGACTTTTCTTGATTAGTAAATGTTCTGACTTCCTTATCAGGAATCTTTTAATCTACAATAATCATAAAAAAGTTATCTACTATAGTGTTAATAACAAAAGTATTTATACGATCTCTCTAATATTCATAACCATTCCCATCAAATATAGGTGGTATAGTAGGATTAAGATTGTCTATTGAACCAACATTCATTCCTGACATCTAAAAGAAAATATCTTTCTATAGAAACTTGTTAATAATAAAAGTGTTAAAACAAGGATATAAATCATAAGCAAAGAAAATATAGAACAATGAAAACTTGAGTAAGAAAACTTATATGTGAATATAAGTATTTCAGAGACCTACTCTGATACCAATTGTAGGATCAAAATATTGAATGTAGATTCTCAATATACAAAAGGGGGGGGGGCACGTGAATTTTATCCTTTAAAAAATCATTTGGAACCTTTAATGTTGGTATAATTTTTTTTTAACTTGAAGTAAAACTATGTTTAACAAAGTTAAACAAGGTAAATTCACAAAACCTCTTAGTTCTAAAAACATGCTAGATTCCAGATATATGGTTCCAGAAATGAAACTTAAGAAAAGTTTACCTGGAAAAAAAATTCTACCATAAATCATATATAATCTTACTAATCAGAGTATAAAAGTACAATAAAGTATAAGATAGTTATACTTTCCTTATTAATCAAAATGTTGCATAAAATAAACTTGAAACAATACAAGTAACAAGTATGAAATATTTTAACCCAAAGAGTAGGGTATCCAACAACCTTGGATAAAGGTCACTTGATTTATACTTTATAGAAAGTATATCTTACCCACACTAGGGTAAGATCTCTATAGGAATATCAGAGTCTATATTGATATCCACACAAGCCCTCAAACATCAAGGTAGTCTGCACATCTATCTTCCTTATCGAGTAAGTCCTCAAACTTTAAAATAGTTGGTACCTATATCTTCCTATCCTCGAAAGCCCTTGATTGTACATAGCAATAATCAGAGTCGCACAAAGCAAGCTGAACAAGATGTTCAATATGCACAAACCATGAGAGTCTCTTTCTTGTGAAATCACTTCAACATCATGTAATCTCAAGAGTAATCAAGTCAGTAATGACCTCGTTCAAATGACCTGTTACTTATAGGAATTTTTCCAAAGGTCGGCTCCCTCCTCCAACGGTCATATTTTTCCTTGAATCTTGGAGGGACTTATACACGTTTCACTCAAATAACGGTTAATTAGAAATAGAATGTACGACATCATCTCACAAATAAAACAAGGGTAATAAAAATATGGTTGCTCAACCAAATCTATTTTTTAGAGTCTAATGAAAAATAAAGTTCAGAGATAAAATTACATAGATATTCAGATTCTGTTTTTCAAGGAATTCGGAATTAGAATTTATAGATTTTGAGGTTTTAATTCCAATGAATTCTAAGTCTAAATTCTGAGGAATTCGGAATTTGAATTCTAAGGAATTCAGAGTTTGAATTATAAGGAATTCGAAACATGAATTTTGAGGAATTCAGAATCTAAATTTCAGAGAATTCAAAATCTGAATTTCAGAGAACTCAAAATCTAAATTTCAAAGAATTCAAAATCTGAATTTCAAAGAATTATTAATTTGAATTCAGAGAATTCAAAATCTGAATTTCAGAGAATTCAGAATCTGAATTTCAGATAATTCAGAATCTGAATTTTGAGAATTCCGAATCTAAATTCAGAACCTAAAAATAGAATACCCTATATCTATGTATTTATAGGATTTTGAAGTTTTATAAATGAAACTGAATTTTACACTTAGAAATAAAATGAGTAATATTTTGATAAACTAAGACATGATCAATGAAAAAAAAGGTAATGAGATATTTTTCCTTGGGTTAGGAAAATTTTCTTATTAAGATAAATCTTCGGGGAAATAAAATTTGTCTTGACATTGAGTGTTTGTGATTTTTAAAACATAAAGGAATGTAATAGTCATAAGGTAACCTTATTGACACAACAATATGTTGGATTGAGGACCCAAGGGGGGTGACTCTACTTTTTTATTTCCCTAGGGGCCCCTAATTGGTGCCCCAATAATAGAATGAACTTGATCTAGTGTGATGGTCTATAGATATTGATGATGGGGTTAGGCATTCAAAAAAACCTTATTTATTTATTTTATATATACGATGGGATATATAATACTACCTCATGGAGGTTGTGATGTGTATACAAAATTCCGTTGGGGAGGTATTCTATCTTAAATAGAAAACACCCCTTATTGGGTTGTAATGGCCCAAAATATTATTATTTAAATTCCTATTTGAATAAATAAATTCCTTATTAATAAATGTAGTTATAGAAAACACATTCACTACAATTTAATATTTTATATTTTATACCATTATAAAATATAGAAATAATTTCTCCATTAGGATTAAAAGACCATCAAGTATCATATCCATTGATAATATATCCATTCTATAGTGACCATTAATATTATTATATATAAAGGGTTATAACAAATCCTAATTGAAATAAATAGAAGAAGCGATGGCCTCGACCAGTAGGATCATACCCTATAGATCCAATTTATTAGAGCTTTTGAGGGAGATGGAATCTTTGGGTTTTTTTCTTGACCATTCTCATGCCAAGATTCAACAACTGAAACATGAGAGAAAATTTTTATAGCATAATTTCAAGATTATTGAGATTACAACCAAAACCATGTTCTCTAAACCACCCAAAAAATGAACCACCATCACACACATTAACCTTAGGGTATACACTATCATAATAAGGTGTTATGTATCTAGACCCTAGTGGTATGAATTTTTATATTTTATTTTTAATAAAATAATTATTATATTTAAAACTTTTTCATTATTAATTTTTATATACATATATTATTATATAATGAGTTTAATAAAAATTATATTTTGATATCAACAAACTAAAATTTTATTTTTTGGAAATATATAGTTTCAATTATGACACTATTTTTGATAAATTAAGCAATTTTTGAAATAAATCATATTTTTATGAAATATTTTTATTAATTAATATATATCTAAATATAAATGACAATATAATTTAATTAAGTCCAATTTAATTTTTATAAGGTTTATAAAGTGGTTTATGTTATAAAAACAAGTATTTTCTAGTGAATAAGGATTTTTTAAATGTGTAAACTCTAATATTTATAAAATTATTTTGTTTAAATAAATCTTATTTTAGAAATAATCACATCTAAATTATCCAATGCTGATTTTTTCTTAATTTCATGGGATAGTCATATTTATGGATAAAAATTAAATATGGTATAAATATACGACATGTATTATGACATAATAATATACCAAAATGGATGAAATAAATACTATAAAGGGGATTTAAGGCCCAAAATATTTTTCCATTTAAATAATATGTTTTTTAATTTATTTTATTAATTTTAAAATCTTTCAATGAATCCTCTAAAACCTATATTATATATTAAAGTTTTAAAAACAATTATTTATGAACATGACTCACTTTTACATCATCAATGAAATTATTTTAAGGAGTTTAGTTCTTATGCTAATATAATATTTAAAACCAGTCCTTTTTTGGAAGAATCCATTAAAAAATACCATGGTAAGGTTTGTGGTTTTTATTATTTTATCACTTAGATACTAAATCCTAAGTTTAAAAATTAATAAAGAATTCCCATCTATTTTGTTATAAATACCCACCCAACCTATGATTCCTCTTCACTAAAAACCCATTAAGCTTTAATTTCCTCTCCCTATTCGTATCTAATTACCTCCTAAGGTGATATTAATCTCTTAATAATATCCTCTCAATATTTTATAAGTTCCCTCTCAGGGTAAGGTATTCTCTTCCTCCTCTCCTTTTTTCAAGTACTTCTTTGTTTTAATCCTTTTCATTCAAAATTTTTCATGTTGTAATATAATTCTATACATTCATTTAATATCAATATAATTATAAAGTAATTATATAACACCTTTCAATATCATTATTCCCATGTTTGATCCTTTATGTATACCATTCATGCTCCCAAAATTATCCCATAAATTTCATGCGAAATTTTTGTGTTGTGAATACCCATCCCATTTCCACTCAAGGGTATTAAAATATATGAAACTAAATTTTATTTATTGGGGAATTCTATTTATGTAACCCAAAATCCTTAATCATGGTATTAAAAGTAATGAAATATGTTCTTATATTGTATAATCCATGTGGTACACAAATGCATGTTCATAATGTGAATGTGACGGGTGGGACTAGTATTATATAACCCTACAATGAATTGGGCAGTGTTTTAATCTCATGATATACCATGCATAGTGGATGAGAGGTCAGATTAATCACACTTTGTTATAATTTTTTGATAGTTAACCTAAACTTATGCTTATGATTTATGTTTTATGTTGTTTCTACATTCGAGTAATGCATTGATGCTATCATCTTATATCATGATTCAATGTTCAAAATTAGTAATATCATCAATTTAGGACATTGTGTTATTCCTATTGACTTTCATTTAGTGCTTTACTTTATTCTATGATTTTATTATCCCCTTATTGGGATTTATGACTCACCATATTCTTTTGTACGTCCCCATGTTATCCCGTGTAGTATTAAAAGATCAATGGAATATAAGGTCATGTTATGAAGTTTTTAAAAAATGTCATTTCATGTTATTGTGATATGTGTTTAATTAACCATATACACTAATAATCTTAATCATTTAAGATTTTGTTATGTGTATGTTTATGTATCAAATCATGAAATAAATTGTACACAAAATATGGCTTTTCATAGTTGATATCAGTGCAAGGTATATTTTTTTTGGGATTAGGATTTAAAAACCCTTGTGAAAGCCTTATAAATAATAATAAACATTTAAAAACGATATAAATTTTATAAAATTATAGATCAAGTGGTTTAAAAGCAAAAAAGACCCTGTCTAGATACTAAAAGTGGATGTGGCTTTGACATAGTTGTACCTATGAGTGGTAACCCCAAAAGGGTGCATTAGTTATTAAATTAATCATCACCTAGTGCCTGAAAAAGAGGCCTTGCATCACACCTGGTTTTACACTCCTAGAGGATATAATTCCTTAAATTCATAATCTCTTTATAAACCATTTTTAAGGGAATCAAAAAATACCTTTGAAATTTTATGTTATAAAATAGAACATGGATAACATATATTGAAACCTATAAATTCATAGGTAAATGAATATATGTAATTTATGAGTTATCCCTTTAATTTTTATATTTTTCCTTCTATGTGTTTTATAGTTTTAAATTTATCATCCTTAATTTTTACTTTATCTTAGTTAGTTTATGGAAATATGAGGAACCAAGTCAACAACGAATGTGGTGGGAAGTGGGATGACTGTCCAAATGAGATGCCCAACCTGATAAGAGCATAAGTTGTGAACATTATGAAAATAATTTCTCCAATTAATCAAGTTATGAATAGATTTTTAAATCATATGAAACACACACATCCCCCTATTAAAGGGAAAGTTTCACTTGATAACTTTTTGTGATAATGATTTTCAACATTCAGTGGATATTATAATACCTTAATCATGGAATAATGGATCAAATCCATTGAAAATGTATTCTCTATCCTTTTATGATCAGAGAAGGAGATGATCCTAATCTATGTTTATCACATGGGCATGGAAACTAATCAATGGTGGATATTGATCAATAATACGAAGCTTCAAGAACAAATCAATGTGATGGTGTTTAAATAAATTAGGAAAATAGTTTTTGATAAATATTTTTCTCACACTATTTGACTTAAAATGGAGAGAGAATTCCATTGAATCAAGTAAAAGTATGTTTAATCCATCAACGCATATGAGGAAAAATCCAAAAGACTTGTTCTATACAACTTTGACATTTTCATTGACCCCAAAAGTAAAGGTTACCTGCTTCTTTGGTGGGATAAATCTAAGTCTATTAAAATCTATTATTTTTTGAGACTTTGAAAACTATAAATAAATTTTCTGTTGTGCCTTTAGATTATAAATGGTGATTAGAGAATCCCAATTTTCTTATGGTTATGAAGACAGGAATTGGAGAATGGATTTTAATTCTAGAAGAGAAATAGATAAATCTCATAGTGGTAAGAAATCCCAACACCCCACTTGTCAAAATTGTGGGAAGAAACTTTATAAAAATTTATTCAATGGGATAAGGAAATGTTTTATGTGTGGTAAGTAAAGGAACCTATCTTGAGAATGTCGATATGATAAACCACCCAATGTGATGGAAGAAAAGAATACATCAATCAACCCTTAACCTATTGTTCAATTCTATGACTACAAGGAGAAAAGACACCATGTAAACCAATACAATAAGACTAGGTTTATCAATGATAATTGGTGACTACAACATCTAAGGCCTAGAGATCAAGGGTGAGAATATTCGATCAAAAATATTGATATGCATCCCGATAATTAAGTGGTGATGGATACTATAGTAATTAATTCAAGAACAATGAAAATATTATTTGATTTTAGTTTTATGAATTCTTTAATACCACACATGTTTTGTAGAACTATTCAAATAGCACTTTAAAACATGGAAGTTGAATTATCGCTAAAAATTAAAAATGAGGAAATTATTGAACCCCAATTATATAACTTATCTTATATTAGTATTTGTGGTTTGAAATTATAAGATAAACCTTGTGATACTTCATTTAGTGGAATTATATTCAGTTATAGGTATAGATTGGATTTACTTGTATAGAGGAAACATAAAATTTGAAGATAAGAAAATTAGACTTTGTATTATGAATCACCCTTCGATTCTTTACAAGTGTTAGGAGGAGGATTTATCTTCTTTGGAATAATCATTTCAATAATGGATATTATTGTTTTGTTAGAGAGTGAATCCAAATAAAAAACTACTAGAAATCCCCCTTATACCAACGATCATATCCCAACAGTTTATGTTAACTGTTGGTAATGGGCACTTATGCCAACGGTTTGCTGTAAACTGTTGGCATTTTGGTTTTTATGGAAGGGTTTTCACAAACTTTTGAGAAACCGTTGGGATATGCCATGTTAGAGAAAAATTTCCCAATGATTTAATATAACCATTGGGGTACCACATTTTTTCCAATGGTTTTAATTAATTGGTGGGATAGAACACCGCATATACAGATCCCCCGATCTGTCCCTCGATCCACTCGCATTATGCCCTAAACCAGAGCTTTTGTTCTTCCTTCCCATGCAAACCCTTTTTTCTAATTCTTCCCATGTGAACCCTCTTCTCAAGAATAAATTTTTTATTCTTCCACTTTCAATCTACATGTTTTAACTTAGTTTTATATTCTTCCTCTATTTTTCATTCGGATTTTTAAAAGAAAAGGTTGTTTTTTTTGTTTTTGGTTTTGATTTATAGGTCCCCTATTCTTTGAAATCCATCATTGATTTAACATACATTTCAAATTGGTAAGTTCTAGTAGAGATATATTTTTTGACCTTTTTCATTTGAATTTATTTAAATCCAGGGGTTGTTTTTTGTTTGGTGTCTTGATCAATAATTTTTGTTCTTGATGATTTATTTGGAGGTGTGTTTACAATTAGGTATTTTTTTAGAATTCATGTATAATATTTAGAGTGGAAGATAAAATCTGATCCACATATGATATTTGGAGGTGTGTTTTGATTTATATGTATGATATTCATGGTTTACACCAACAGTCTTCTGGTTCATTTATAATAGGCTTGAAGTCATGAAACAATTGGATTGGGATTGGATTCTATGACCCCAGTTTGGGATGTTCTCTAATGATGTAAATAAATTACATTGGTGTAATGGATGTATTTTAAAACTTGGGGATTCATTTATTAATTTTATGGATTTTTATTTGTTTAAAGTATTAAAGTTAATCATAAAAAGATGGTTCATGATGGGAATGATTCCACTTGATTATTTTGATACCCTTATGATGGTAAAAGTGAATAATTGTATAATTATTTATATCATTTTAATTTAAATTACTTGAACTAATTAAGAATCATGATTATATGAATAGGGGGTGGGATGTTTTGGGAGAGGTGGGGGGGGGGGGTGGGCTATCTAGGGAGGGGGGTGGGCTATCCAGGTGGGCTGTCTAGGGAGAGGTGGGGGGTGTGTTCAGGGAGGAGGGAGGGTTGTGCAAGTGGGGGGGGGGGGGGGGGGGGCTATCCAGGTGGGTGGGGGGGGGGGGCTGTCCAGAGAGGGGGGTATCTAGGTGGGGTGAGGGGGCTGTCCTGGGGTGGGGGGGGGGGGTGGAGGGGGGTGTCCAATACATTAATAATATGAGTATAGTGGATAAAAAATAAATTTAATAGCATTATTTATGGAATCACATACTTAATCAGGGATACATAATCAATAGCTATCCATATAAAAATAATGGATTTATAAAATATAAATATCTCCCCATTAAATTTAATAGTTTTTTTTATCTAGGTGGATACCCAACAATCAATATAGAAGCTAGAATATATTCACAATTAAATGTTAGGTAAACTTATTAAATTTATGATAACATTGTAGTATTGAGGGATATATTGATTGTTTATGTGTATCAATAATAAATGATACTTAATTATAGATTTTAAAGATCATGTGAATCATTCTAATCATCCCCCCTGGACCACCCCTCACCCCCCATGGACAACCCCCTTGGACACCCCCACCCCCTTGACACCCCCACCCTTGGGCACCCCCACCCCTGGACACCCAAACCCCATGGACGACCTCACCCCCAAGGATAGCCCCTGCCCCCCTATACAACCCTCACCCCTGGACACCCCACCCCCTTGTACAACCCTCCCTAGACACCACCCCACATCCTAGACAACCCCCCCACTCCCCCTGGACACCCCCACCCCCTAGACATCCCCACCCCCCGGAGAGCCCCCCTGGACACCGCCCCACCCCTTGGACACCTCA
Organism: Viscum album; assembly: GCA_963277665.1. NCBI lineage: Eukaryota > Viridiplantae > Streptophyta > Magnoliopsida > Santalales > Viscaceae > Viscum > Viscum album. The sequence continues at coordinate 446,644,674 of OY728126.1, read as the reverse complement.
CCCCCTTGGACAACCCCCTACCCCTGGACAACCCCCACCCCCTGGAGATCCCCAACCCATGGACATCCCCACCCCCTGGACATCCCCACCCCCTTGGACATCCCCACCCCCTTGGACAACCCCCCTAGACACAACCCCACCCCTGGAAACCCCCACCCCCTGGACACCCCTACCCCCTTGGACAACCCCCCTGGACACCACCCCTCCCCCTAGACACCCCTCCCCACCCCCTGGACACCCCCACCCCTAGACACCCTCACCCCCTTGTACAACCCCCCACCCCCTGAAGAACCCTCCACCCCTAGACACCCTCACCCCCTTGGACAACCCCTCCCAGACACCACCCCCATCCCCTGGACACCCCCACCCCATGGAAATCCCCCACCCCCTGGACTTCCCCCACCCCTGGACACCCCAACACAATGACTACATCAACTAGAAACCCCTTTCTTTATGGATATCTAAAATGGGATAGATTATCCCATTTGGAAAATAAATTTCAATCTCATCATTTGACATATCCTTGTACATGGAATCATTCTTCTCTTCCCCATAGAACCTTCATATTATGACATCAAAATCCTACTAGTTCCATTTAATATTTCTTGGATCATGATCCAAATGTATGACCATGATGTTTTAATCCTTGAGGAACTTTTTACGATCATTTTTAGATTATATTTATCATTTATTCAGAATAGATATTATGAATATCACTCAAATAATCTATTAAAATATAAAATTTATTCGATCAAAAATTTAATTAACTCATGAATAATTCTTCTCCATAGGTGTACATGATCTTGTACACTCATGTATAGTTCTTCAAAGATATTTTGTTATAAATATAGTATTTTTTCTTTTATATTTTTATTCTCATATAGATTAGTGTTTCAGTTATAGTTTCAAATAAAGTGAACACTTCTAGTTTACTTAAATATATTTTTGATGACACATTAATCTTATTGAAATGTTTTTGACAAAATGATTTATATTTTTTTTACAGAATGAATTGAATATTGATGTATGATACCGATTAGATCTCAAGATATTTTTAAAATAATTTGGGGAGATTTTTAGATTTTTCATTTCAAAAAGTTTCAGATAGTGTTCACATACTCTTACCATGTTACAATTGTGTTGTAAGACCTTGTTTAACCATAAATAAGTCATCTACCACATAACCAAATATGGTTTTCAAGAAAACTACTATGTGTGGTATAATATTGGGGAGAAAATGAAATCTCAAACTGCTGATGATCCAAATGAGAGGACTGGATTGGAGAATTTGTCATATGACCGGTTTCCATTTATTCATCATCATGGAAAAGAAAGGATTCTTACCCAAGAAGACATTTATATGATCACACATGATGCACCCAATGAAAATGATGATGTTGCGAGGGTGAAAAAAATTAAATGATACTGTCACAACTCATTTATATCAACAACACAATAAAATGAAAAAGCTGTAATTTTTAATCTGATTATTTCATGGGAAAACTATGTATGGGATTTAAAATACTTAAATCTATTACATTCTTACCTTGTTGAAGGACTAACTTCTAAATGATACAGATATTACCTAGAACCACCATATGGAAAGGAAGTTAGTTGAGGAACTTAGATTTTCAAGAAACAAAATTCTTGCTTGCTTGAAAGATTTCAGTTTATTTTGGGAGGAAACTACTGAATGAAATGATTGTATAAAATTTGGGACATCCCGTTGGAAGCCAAAATCTGATGGAACACCATATTGTGTGCCACAGAAAGTAATGTGGAACTTTCCATTGATCCCCCATAATCCAAATTCCTTTTATGTATGATGAAATATCGATAAAAATGTGATGGAATGATACTGAGAGAAATAAGACTAAGAATGAGTTGGTTCACCCGACATATGGATTTTCATGGCAGAGATTTGATGCTCGATATCCTTATTCTTCAGTAGACGTACCTAATGTGAGGCTGGGTCTTTCATGTGACAGTTTTAATTCATTTGGGAAAATTCCTACATCGCACAACATATGGATGGTTTTTATACACATTTATAACCTTCCCCAATGGTTGTGTATGAAAAAAGATTTCACTTTCGTGAGTATACTCCTATCTGGATCTTCTGATCCCTTCAATGATATAGACGTATACATGTAACTATTAATAAAAGAGTTAAAAATTATTTTGGATTTGGGTGTATGCACTTACGATGCATGTTTAAAAGACATATTTCTGATGTGTGACGCTCTTATATACATGATCAATGATTTTTCTGATTATGCAATGATGTTTGGATGGATCATGAATGGAAAACTATCATATCTTGTTAGTATGAAGAGTACACGATCCATGAGATTGACACATTGCTGTAGTTTCAGTTTTATAGGACATCGATGATTCTTTCCAATGGACCATCCATATAGAAATAATAGTTGATGATTTGAAAATACCATAGAGACTGATGATCCACCTCAGTGTTTGTCTAGAACTGATGTTATTAATGAATTGAAAGATTGCAGTTTTTCATTCGGGAAGGGTCAAATGAAATATAGAAATATAAAGAATGTTTCCACTGAAACCTATTACAATTGGAAGAAGTGAAGTATCTTCTTTGATTTTTCTTTATTGGCCAACCAATTTGTTACGACATTTCTTAGATCTAATACACATTGAAAAGAATATATGTGAAATTTTTTCTTTTGATTCTTCAAAATGTTAAGGGAAAGAAAAAGGATGATTTACAGTCTCAGCATGACTTAGTGTATTGTGGAATCAGACCATAATTGCATCCTGTGCATATTAGTGAAAACAAATGGTAAGTTCCATATTATTCTTACATGATGACACCTACAGAAAAAAATTCTTGAAGTATTAGAGACTATTAGAGTTCCTAATGGATATTCAAGCAACATATCTAAATGGGTCAATAGAATAGAGTTGAAGCTAAAATCTTTGAAGACTCATGATTATCACGTGATTTTTCATGAGTTGATTCCAATAGCAATCCATCATATTTTTTTATAATAATGTAAGGGTGGATGTTATTTGGTTGTTCCATTTGTTTAGGGATCTTTGTGCAAAGAAGTTGTCCAAGACTTTTTTTGAAAAAAATGTTGGCTGATTCCCCATTAATTTTTTGTGAGTTAGAGAAAATATTTTCCCTATAATTTTTCATAAGCATGATGCATATGACTATCCATATTCCAATTGAAATACTTCTAGGAGGACCTAATTATTTTTGTTGGATGTATCCAACTGAAATAAATATGTACACATTAAAGTCTTATGTCTGAAACAGAAATCATCCTAAAGGTTCTATCATGAACGGTTACTTGGATCAAGAATGTATAGATTTATTCTCTATGTATTTGTTTTATCTTACTACAAAAATGAATAGACCAATGAGAAACAAAGAATAAAAGTATGAAAAAATTGAACCCAGTTTTCCATCACTTCCTCAAACAAGAGAAATTCTTGGATCATATATATTGACAACATTAAAACTTGAAGAGAGGGAGATGGCACATCACAAAGTTCTATTCAACTGTGATTTTTTTATGACTACATCAGGTTTGTAAACTGAATATGTATATCTTACATATATATCTGTTAAACTATTCCTATTTTTATCTATAGGGAACATAAAGCAATGATAAATAGAAATCATCATTCTTTATCTTTGAGAAGAAGAGAGATTTTTCATAGCAAAGAGTTTTCTTCTTTGTTAAAAATGAAGGTAAAAATATTAAAATATTAAAATAATTAAATCAATATTTAATTAAGTTTAATATTCATTTATATTTTAGGTATTGAGTTTGCCTGATGACTCTATCACTGAGGAAATAAGATCTTTGGCTTTTGGTCCTAATACTGTGGTTCATGACTGTAAATCAATTGTTATCAATGGTTATAAATTTATTATCATTGAACGAGAAAAGAAAATGAGAACACAACATGATGGTGTTATGGTTACTGCCACAATATACTGTTATACTAGTGCATCAGATAGTTGACCGCGATTTGAAAAAATAGGTTATTATGGTGTTGCTGAAAAAATAATAATATAGGATTATTACTCTCATGGAAGAGTCATGATGATGAAATACCATTGGTTTGATTCTATGATAAGGAAAGTCACATTTATTGAAGATTGTGGATTTCAAGTAATTTATATGACTCACACTCTTGCTACTGATGAACTATATGTATTGGAATCAATGGAGAAATAGGTTTGTCATGTCAAAGACCATATTAGACCTGAATTTGGTGTCATTATTGAAGTAATTCCAAGACATATTTTTGATGATGTTGATGATTTAATTGACGCCATCCCTAATTCCATTGGAAAAATCCATTTATTACTCTTTATGACTCCAATAGATCAATTTTTAGAGTTGAATATAAACCTTATGTTGTGGTGGGAAATATATAGAATCATCCATGTATGTTCTCAATTATTTTGGTTTTTCTCGACTTGGGTTTCTAAGGTTGGTACTATTCAAATTGATTTAATATTGATTAAAAATATGTTGTATCTGACTTGACTGTTATGTGAATTTTCAATGTTTATTGGTTGCAATTTTATTTGAATTGCATTTTCTAATTTGTAATTGAACTATATTTAAACCTACTAAACCAACATTGCTAACTTGGTGAACATTTAAATGATATATTGACCATGTATTAAATTAGTATAACTATAAGACCTCCCTTTAACATTTCACTAGATGTTGAACAAGATGGTTTGTCTTCTTATACAAAACATGTATAGAAACCTACATCATCTACCTGGGCTAAAGAAATTAAATTTTTCCTTAATTTCAACAAGTGATTTACCCATTATGAATCTGGAAGATATCTTATCCTTGTTCATATGTTTATATCATCATTTCCAACTATCTTAAGGTTTTAATCATTCATAATACATACCTTGCTGAATTTTCTAGAGGCATAATTCGGTATGATCTCTCTCTTGGTTGTTGAGTGAAATAAATCCTCATAATCAATGTTACATGGTTTTAATAGACTGGTGACACTTAGTAAATTACTATCCTACTCAAAATTAAATTTATTTATTATATCTTGTACGATTTATTTAATTCATTATATATCCATTCAAGATCACCTAAAATAATGGATAGTTAAATTATCCATGAATACCCCTATTCCCTCTTATATATATTTTTTGGGTTACACATTAGTTATCCTTTTTTAATTACTTCTATATTTTTTTTCAAATGAAAGAAATGCAACCAATTGAAGAGAGGCAACGAAAAAAGATGACAGACAACAATCGTCGCATGGCTGAGACGGGCATTCCACCACTAGTGCCTATAGAGAATATTTTATTTCAAATATATATATTTAAATAATATATAATGTCATTTGATTAATTTTGTTTTAAACATTTTTTTGGATCCAAATATTAGGCAAAAATTACTTTATGAGCATCCTAGTAGTGGTCCTAGTACTCATGGTGTTTGTATGAGGGGGGGGGGGGGGGGGTATGAGAGCTAGTAGATCTGGTCGGCGTACTCGATTAGACCCTACCCATCCCACTGACATACCATCTATCCTACATTATGATCCTGATGTGTCATTAGGGACACATGAGATATTTAGGCCTCCCATGTTTTCACCACCCTTTACCTATTAGTCTCCTCACCCATTTTTACCATATTCGATGATAATTCCCACTCCCCATCTAGTATTAGACCATCCATCCGTGCTATCTTCGTTTACTTATACTTACTTCTATCCGAGCTCCTATATTTTATATTCTTTGACTCCTGCTCCACCACAGTCTGTCCCTACAGAGTATACATTGGGACCCACTCCACCTGTACAGGGTGTTCGTTCAATGTCTGCAGATCCAGTGGTGCCCATTAATCATACTTTCGTAGGTATATTTATAGAACCCTAATAAATTTTTATATCATTATTAATTTTCATTATAACATGTATTGATAAAATATTTGTTTTCTTTCAAAACAGATACATCTAATCATAAGAGGTGGGGGTGGGGGAGTACATGCATGCATGCAGTGTGGAATTTCTGCATGCAGTTGATGGAAGACTACAATGAAGACAATCAAATGATTAAAAAAACATGGCAGCAATGTCATAGTTTTTTGGCGATGCATACCAAATACTCAAACTTCATTCTTGTCTGACCGCTTTCATAGAGAAAATTTCCAAATGAATTCAAGTATAATTCTTGGGAAGAGATATGGGTAAAAAAATCTATTGTATTTAATGCAATATAATATTTTTGTATTTATATCAATTAATATTTTGGTTTTAGCTTCAGTTTAATTTCCTCGATGGGGAGGGTGCACAAACAGCACATATAAAGGATTTAGGTGAGCTTTGGAGAGCCTATAAGCACGAGTTATATATTGGATGGCTTGCTAGAGTAGGCACAAATTTATAGGCGGTACCTATTATGGATGATTGTCTGATAGAACAATATTGGCAGATGATTACTCATTGGACGACTATCCAGTTTAAGGTATTAATCACCTTTGAGGTATTTAAATGAAAATTTTCATGTTTTTCATTAATACTATCTTTTATATTTTTAAATTTTATTTAGGAATCATCTAGAAGAAATAAAAAAAATTGATGCTAAAAAATACATCCACACATTGCGACGTACTACGACGTCATATCATGAGAGGAAAATGGTATGACAGTTGTTTATAATGTTTCTTTACAACTTGAAATTTCTATGGTTTCCTCCATAATTTATTCGATTGATAAAGTTTTCATATAATTTTATTTATGAAATTAATTATTGGTAACTTATTTTTAATTATGGCTTCCTAAATTCAATGTCATTATTGAGGCAAACATTGAATATTGAAGGACGTGTGACTCAAGAAAAACTATTTTTGTTGAGTAGAAGGAAGAAAGATGGAAGTGAAGTTAACAAACCAACCCAGTAGTAGATTGTAAGTTTTAATTTTGTGATTTCACATTTTCATATCTATTTTGTAACTTAATAATATATTTATATTTGTAATTGGCTGCTTTAGAGGCCCTTGATGCCCAGGAACCTGACAATTTTGGGGCAAATGATCACTTACATTAGGTGTTGCGAGATGAGAACCTAGTAAGAGTACATTGCCAACCTGGAAAGAGTATAGTCCCAATGAGGTATTGGCCCTCCTCAGGTATGAGTTTTAGTTCCATCAATTTCAAGCAGGTTAAGGCACAAGAAGAATATGCTGAAAAAAGGACCATAGAGATGGCATAACTCTCTTCTTGGGCAAACATTGTATTTATGAAATTGAGGGAAGTTTTATGTCTAACACTTCCACCAAAGGCTAAAACAACTTTTGATGAATATATGTAGTCGATGAATTCTATATATGGTGCACTGGGTTGCAATTCTAGTGGTGGTCGAGATGATAGAGAGGAGGAGGCTGAGGTAGAGGAGGAGGGTGAGGATGAGGGTGAGGTGGAGGATGAGGGAAAGGAGGAGTCCGAGGTGGAGGAGGAGGGAAAGGAGGAGGGCAAGGTGGAGTAAGAGGGCAAGGAGGAGGGAGTTGAGGAGGGAGGGGATGATGATGGGGAAAACAATGAGGACGAGAATGAGGTTGATGATAATGGTGATGATAGTGATGGTGATGAGAGACAAATTGATCTGTTACATTTTTGATTGATATTACGGACATTTGATGTTTGATGATTTATTATGTCTGAATATATGTGTGATTAGATAGATCACATTATCTTAAATTCTTTATCTACAAATAATAAAACTTGACTTGATTATTTGCTGTGACTGAATATATGTGTGACTGATTCACCCCACTGGACACCCCCACCCCCTGGACACCCCCACCCCTGGACACCCCACCTCTCTGGACACCCCCACCAACATGGACAATGCCCCTAACCCCTGAACATCCCCACCCCTCCCCTACCACCTCGATACCCCCTGGACACTGCTCCACCCCCTAGAAACCCCCACCCCTAGAGAAAACCCCACCCCCTGGACACCCCCATCCCCTTAGACATCCCCACCCCTAGACACCCCCACCCCGATGGAAAGCCACCACACCCCCATGGACACCCCACCCTAGACAACCCCACCCCCTGGATAGCCCCCCCCCACCCTGGAAAACCCCCCGAAACACCCTAGCCCCTTGGACATGCCCCCACCCTTGGACACCCCACCCCCTTGGACAACCCCCACATGCCCTAGACACCCTGGGAAAACCCACCCCTGGACACCCCCACCCCCTAGACACCCCACACCTTGGAAAACCCCCACGCCCTAGAAACCCCCACCCCTAGACACCCCACACCTATAGACACCCCCACCCCCTTGGACAACCCCACCCCCTGGACACCCCACCCCCATGGATAGCCACCACACCCCTTGGACACCCCACCCCCTTGGACAAACTCGACCCTAGACACCCCCAACCCCCCAGACACCCCACCCCACCACCTTGGATAGCCCCACCCCCTTGGATAGCCCCGCCCCCATTGGATAGACCATACCCTCGGGATACCCCCCAAACTCCCCCAACCCCTTGGATAACCACCACCCCCTAGACAACCCCCCTGAACACCCCCACCCCACCCACCCCTTGAACATACCCCCACCATGACCCCCTTGGACAACCCCCACCCCTCGGACACCCTCAACCCCTTGGAAATCCCCACCACCCCCTGGACAACCCCCACCCCCTTAGACAACACCCACCCCCTGGACATCCCCCACCCCCTTGGACAACCCCCCTAGATACCACCCCACCCCCTTGGAAAACCCACCCCCTAGAAAACCCCCACCACCCCCCATGGGTATCCCCCACCCCCTTGGATATCCCAACCCCCTTGGACAACCCCCCACCCCTAGATCCCCACCCCCTGGACACCCCCTAGACACCACCCCCACCCCCTGAACACCCCTACCCCCTTGGAGAGCCCCCAACCCCCTAGAAAGCCCCACCCCCACCCCTGGGCCCCACCCCTGGACATACCCCACCCCCTGTATAATCCCCCCTAGACACCCCACCCCCCTGGACATTCCCCCACCCCCTGGACTCCCACAACCCCTTTGACACCCCCACACCCCCTTGACACCCGCTAGTCACCCCCACCCCTTGGACAGCCCCCCACCCACCCTGGATACCCCCACCACCCTGGACACCCACACCCCCTGGACACCCCCACCCCCTTGGATATCCCTCTACCCCCTTGGACACCCCACCCCCATAGACAGTCGCTACACCCCCTGAAAACCCCATCCCCTTGGAAAACCCCCACCCCCTAGACACCCCCACCCCATGGAAAACCACCACATTCCATGGACACCCCCACCCCCTTGTAAAACCCCCCACCCCCACGGACACCCCCACCCCCATAGAAATCCACCACACTGCCTGGACACCCCTTGGACACCCCCACCCCCTTGGACAACCCCCCATCAACTAGACACCCCCACCCCCTTGGGAATCACCCACCCCCTAGACACCACCACCCCCGAGATACCCCTACCCCCTGGACACCCCCACCCCAACCCCTTGGACAACCCCCCTAGATACCCCACCCCCTTGGACAACCCCCACCCCCTGGACACCCTCCCTCAGACACCGCCACCCCCTTGACAACCCCCCCACTAGACTGCCCCCACCCCTTGGACACCCCCACCCCACCCCCTTGGATAGCCCCCACCCCCTTGGATCAAATTTTCAAGTCTTGTGTTTATGGAGATATTTTTTTTCATGGTGTTCTGGTTTCTATTGGTGTATTTTTTTGGGTTTATTGGTGTTATTCTGAATTCTGTATAGTGTACTGCAATTTCATTGGTGCTATTCTAATGGAATACTATTTAGATCATATTTGTCTTCATTGGTGTTATTTTTAATTATGTATAGAGTATTGAAATTTCAGGTAATTTTACAAGTAATTGAAGGTAATTAATTTGGAATTCTATATAGGTATGTTATTATTACAGGTCATTGTAGATTGCAGAATGTGAGGCTGGTACTACCTGCTACTGGAGTTTCTATAACTCTATGCCCAAAGTTTCAAAACCTTTGATATAGATGTGAAAATCAAATCTCTACCAATAATTTCATCAAACTTTTGGTAAAAGTCTATACCAATGATTTACAAACCATTGGTATAGACCTGTTAATTAATTTTTTACCAACAGTTTCTATAAAATGTTTGTAAAAGTATTTACCAACGGTTTAGAAAATTATTGGTATATATATAAAGTGAGTTATATTGAAATGGTGTAAAACCATTGGTGAAATGTTATACCAATAGTTATAGAAAACCGTTGGTATAATGTACTATAAGATGACATACCCCAACAGTTTATGAATAACCATTGGGATATGTCAATCCTCACGGCTTAGTAGCCAATGGTTTGGACAACCATTAGTATATATTATACCAACGGTTGTCTAGCCTATACCAATAGTTTAAAGCCGTTGGTATATCATAGATTTCCAATAGTGAAATGATTAATATGAAGGAAAAGATCATCCTTGATGACATCCCCATTATAAGGGAATATGATTATGTGTTCTCTAAATAATTTCCTAGTCTTCCTCTTTGCCGATATGTTGATTTTTCAATCAAACTTATCCTGGATATTTTCCAATATTCTTGACTCTAAATAGAATTAACACTATTGAACTTTAATAACTAAAGAATAAACTACAAGAGAATTTGGATAACGTGTTTATTAACCCAAGTGCTTCAACATGGGGTGTGATGATATTTTTCATCAATAATAATGATGTGTTAATGCACCTATTTATTTATTATCATGGGCTCAATAAGATCACATTAAATAAAAAGTACCATCTTCTATGGATTTATGACTTATTCAATCAGATATATGGAGCTGAGTACTTCTATATGGTGGATATTTGGCCAGGATATTATCATGTAAAGGTGAATATGGAGGATATCTCCAAGAATATTCTTTTGTATATGGTATGATCACTATGAGTACATAGTGATTCAATTTTGACTCACTAACACTCAAGATATCTTCATGGACATAATGAATCATATCTTTAGAGATTATGTAAATAAATTTACTATAGTGTTTATAGATTATATTCATATCTAATATAAAAGTTGGGGGAACATTAGAATCATTTTAATTATATATTTAAAACATTTCTTAAGGAAAATTTGTTTGAAAATTACAACAAATGTGAGTTTTAGAGATAAAATCTAACATTGATGGGGAATGTTATCACAAAAAAGGTATATATATAGATCCTTCAATTATATAGGTAGTTTAAGGATAACATATATCAATATTTGTTATGGATATCCATAGTTTTATTATATTATCTAGGTACTATCATTGATTTGTGAGAAAATTATCACAATTTTCAAGCCCACTAAAAAAACTATCTTAAATGAGGGTGAAGTTTTTCTATACAGATGAATATGTGGGGATATTAAATGAGTTAAAAATATTCTAATCAGTTCACCTATTCTCAAATTACCTACTAATGAGAATGATTTATGATCTACAATGATGCGTCTAAAAAGGGATTGGGTTGTGTACTCGTGAAATATAATAAAGTGATTGCTTGTACCTCTAGAAAATTAAAGTTCCATTAGTAGAATGACCCAACCCATGATCTATAATTGGATGTAGTGATCTTTGATAAGTGTAACATATATAAAAATCCTAAAATACTCAAGTATATATTCACAAAAAAACATTACTCAATATGAACCAATGAAGGTGGTTAGATATCAAGGAATATTATTGTTCAATCCATTAACATCCTGGAAAGGTGAACAAAGTGAAGATGCTATAATTAGAATGGATCCCACAACCCTATCCATGATTAGGATTTAAAGGAATAAAATCTTATTAGACATATAAAGGATATACATGGAAATAATAAAATGAACTTCATCATACCATGCTCATATAATTTCACAACCATGCAATACTGAGAAGACTAAGGATTCCCAAAAAGTGAAGAGGTTCTACAGAAAGAGTTAGTGAATATTAAAGAGTTACACATTAATAAAAAAAGAAGTTATATGGTTTGGAACCTGAATATGTAACCCATAAAACCCATAATTATAGAAAAAATTATATATGATATGAATATATCATCTTTCTCTATTTATCTAGGAAGAATTAAGATGTATAAAGATCTGAAGAAAAACTTCTTATGGGGTAAAATGAAAAGGGATATTATAGAATATGTATGTCATGCTCGGTATTCCAATAAGTCAAGGCTAAATGATAAAAGTATAAGGGTTTGATAAAACCATTACCCATAACAATATTGAAATGGGAAAACATAACCATGGGTTTTTTTGTAGGAATCCCCAGAAAATCTAATGAAATAATACCATTTTGGTGGTAATCAATTGCTTTACAAAATTAGTGAATTTAATTTATATCAAGGAAGAAATTTATCTTGATCAAATCACCAATATATATATATATATATAAGATAAGTGGTAAAACTACATGTATTTCTACCCTCCATTATATCTGATTGATATCCAAGGTTTACCTCGAGCTTCTATAGAAGCTTTTAGAAAGTGTTAGACAAAGAGATGAGTTTCAGTAATAATTATCACCCTCAGACATATGATCAGTATTAAAGAACCATTAAAACTCTATAGGATATGTTGAGATCATTTTCAATGTATTTACAAGGATGTTGAGATCAACACCTTCTAGTATTTGAGTTCTCATATAACAATAGTGTCTATTCTGGCATTCAAATGGAACCTTATAAGGATCTATATAGGAAGAGGTGTTGGACTAAAATATGATATGATAATGTTATAGAGTGGAAGCAGAGATGATCTAATATTATCAAAGAGATGAAATTTAATGTTCAAAAAAAAATTAGTGTCATATAAAATCCATTCAAAGTTGGTTAAAAATATATATAGAAAATTTTCAATGAGACTTGGAGTTTGAGATCAGAGATAAAGTGTTCCTTCATATATCACCATGCAAGAATGTCATGAGGTTTAGGAAGAAGGAAAAGATTAGTCCTAGGTACAATGGAGCCTTTTATATCCTTGATCAAATATTATTTGACTCATATCAACTAATATTCCCACCTACCCTATCTCAAGTACATGATTCATTACATGTTTCTCTATTGATTAAGTACATACCAAACCCATTACATGTACTAAATCCAGAGGTGGTTCCCTTGGAGAGGGATATTTTTTATGAGGATTAATTTGTGAAGATCATAGATCATAGAGAAAAAGTTCTACAAAATAAGATAACCCACCTAGTTAAAGTACTATGGTGAAACCACATGTTTGATGAAACAACATTGAAACCAAAAGAGGTGATGATATAGAAGTACCCTCATTATTTTTAGTAAAATTTTGATGGTGAAATTTATAAAGTTGGGAAGAATGTAACGACCTAAACTTTTATAAATTAAATTACCTTTTTAATGAGTAAATTACTTATTAAGAAATTTAGTTATATAAAGCACAAGCACTGTATCTCATTTTTCTATTTTGGACTATTATAAAATATAGAAATAATTTATTTGTCGAGCTTAAAAGACTGTAAAGAATCATAACTATTGATAATTTTGAATTTCTATAGTGAACATTAATATTATTATATATATAGAGTTATGATAAATTTTAATTGGCATAGATAAAATAAGTGATAAACTCGACTTGAAGGATCGTACACTATAACGCCCATTTATTGAAGCTTCCAAGGGTGATGACATCATTGGGATTTTCCCTTGACCAATCCCAAGATGAGATTCAATAACTAAAACAAGAATTAAACCTTTTATGGGATAATTTTAGGTTTATTAAGATCAGGAATCAATCCATGTTCACTGAACCACCCCAAGAAAGTGCCACAATTTCAAACCTTACCCTTAATGTATATGATGGCATAATAAGAGGTTGTATATCTAGACCCCAGTAGTATGGTTTTTTATATTTCATTTTTAATAAAATAATGATTATATTTATCACCTTTTCATTATTACCTCACACACATATATATATATGTGATTATATAAAAATTTTGATAAAAATTATATTTTTATATGATGAAACTAAAACTTAATTTTTGGAAATATATAGTTTCAATTAATTTTTTTTGGATAGATTAAATTATTTTTGAAATAAATCTTATTTCCATGAAATATTCTTATTAAATAATATATATTTAAATATAAATGAAAATTTAATTTAATGAAGTCTGATTTAATTTTTATAAGGGTTAGAAAGTTGTTAGTGGCGTAAAAACTATCATTTTACACCAAATAAGGAAATTTAAATAAAAGTTTAAATTCTCATATTCAGAAAAAATTGGTAAAATAAATATTATTTTTTAAATAAAAAATTTGAAATCACTCAATGGTGATTTTTTAATTTCCTATGATAATTGGATTTTTGGGTAAAAAGTAAAATCGATATATATATACACATTATATATTATATCATCATAATAAAATAAAGGTGGTTTAATTATACAGTAATGGAAATAAATGACCCAAAATATATTTTCCTTTTGAAATAATATTTTTTTTGAATTTATTTAATTAATTTTACAAACCTTTAATGAATCCCTCAAAACTAATGTTATATTTTAAGGTCTTAAAAATAGTTATTTTTAAACACGAATCAATTACACATAATAAATTTTATTATTTTATGTATTTTTATTCTTATCCAAATGAAATATTGAAAACCACACCTCTTTGGAAGAAACCATGGAAAAAAAAGTAATTTTGTGGTTTTTATTATTTTATCTCTAAGATTCCAAAACCTAAGTTTATAAGTTAATAAATACTTCCCCTCTATTTTAATATAAATACCCACCCAAAATATCATTAATATTCATTCAAAACCATTTTATCATGAAGTTATTATCCCTCTCCCTCACTGAGTTTCTCCCAAGGTATTCCTAAACTCTTAATAATCTTCTACAAAGCTTTTAGAAGAATTTTCTCATGGTAAGGGATTGTCTTCTTCATCCTCTTATTCAAGTACCTTATTTTTATTATGCCTTTTGATTTTCAATTGTTTATCTTAGAATATGTTTTTACAAACTCCTTCACTATCCTTATGATTCAAATAAATTATAGACCACCTTTTACTCTCATTAATCTCTTCTTTGAACCTTTATGTACATCCGTCATGCTGCCAAAATTATCCAATGATTTTCCATTCCTAAACTTTATATTGTGAATACCCATCCCCATTTACAATCAAGAGTATTCAATTATAAATACTCATATTTAATTAATTTATGAATTTTATGTTTGCAACCCACACTTATTAATCATGATATTAAGAGCGATGAAATTCATTCTTATGTTGTATAATCTACGTGGAATAAAAATACATGTACATAATATGAATATAATGGGTGGGCCCATAATTATATATATCTCCAATTAATTAGGTATTTTTAACTCATTAGATACTATGTATAGTGAAAGTTAAGTTATCCAAGTAACACTATGGTATACTTTCTTGGTGTTTATCGTTGACTTATGCTTATGATGTAGCATTTTATATTTTTTCCACATTCCTATGATACCTTGATGTTATAATCTATTATCATGAGTAGATGTTCACAATTATTATTATCACCCTTATATGTCATCATGTTATGCATATTGAATATCGTGCACTTATTTAATTTATTATATTCTTTTATTATTCTCATAACAGGCTTAATAACTCACCCCTTTATTATGTACATCCCCAGGTTAACCTATATAGTATTAAAAATAAATGGAATATAAAGGAATATTATAGAGATTTTAAATAAGGTAATTTCATGTTATTGTGATATATATATAATTAACAAAAGAAACTATACATCTCAATATTTTGGGATTGTGTTATTTACTTCTTTATGTATAAAATCATGAAATAAATTGTATAAAAAATTTGAGTTGTCATATGGGTGGTTGGTGATGATAAAGAAAACAACCTTATGGGTGGTCATGAATACTCTCCCTGAGGATGTTTATTATATTATTGGTGAGGATTCCATTTACCTAGAGAATATATTATTGGTTCTATGAATAGAATTATTTTACTTCCATGTTCTAGCAGTCAGGTGATTTTAGGGTCTTCAATGGGTGTGGTTGAGACTTTCATACCATGAAGGCTCAGTTTTCAGGAACCATTGTATACCTCGATATAAGATTCCACGAGTTATGAAACCTTGATGGAGCATTCCCCTAGGATATTATCTGTCTACTTGGGTGATTATATTCCCTGGTTAATTATCTTTATACATGGGTAAAAGTCCCCTAGTTCTTTATTATAGTTGGTGTGGTTATCACGATGTGATCAGAGACACTCTAGCACTGAATGAAACATGTATGGTTTATTGGTGTCACATACTCAAGGATCTATGGTGATTTAATATATTATTTATTTATTCTAAATAGTTTATTTATTTATTCATATCATTTCACATGCACATATCACTACATTTTTGGTTTGTATGGGACCACGTTGGTAGTGACCTGTCGAGTTTTATACTCACACCCTGATCATACCACCATTACACTAGGGTTCCTAAGTAAACCATCACTTGGTTGTTGGTATAGGTTTTATTGAGTATTGGGATTAATCATTTATATGGATAGATTATTTTTTAGAGACTGGGGTGAGGTGAGACTAAGAGTTTTATTAGATCCACAATTTCTTTTATTTATCTTCTTTTATTTATTTTGTTATTTATGTATTTGTGATCAAACCAGTATATGGTCAATCTTGTATGATGAGAATATCTAGCTGAGTTGTATATGCCATTTTTTATTTTGATATAACATGCAATTTTTAAATAATTTCACACATTTTTTCTTTTTAGTTGATGTTTGATTACTTATCTATTATTACGCACTCTAATATAAGGGGTTTAACCTCCTCATAATACCACCTTATACTCCCATTTCTAGTTAAAATCCTATGGTGTATGAAGAGGTGTGTGTGGGATGTTACAAATTAAAATCACAGGTCAGTTTTTATTTGTTTTACTATTTGGGGTGTGATATCCTGGAGATATAGGAATGTGTCACTACTTGTGATGTAACTCAAGATAGTGCATCATGAACACTATTTTCAATGGTAAATCCAAGTTACAAGATTGAAGTTTTGGATTTTTGATGTTATAATTGACTAATTTTACCTCATGTGATTCATATGATGTTAGATGTCTGATTGTGAATTATTATATATTAGGATCTTGGATGTAGTGGAAACATGTGTTAGTATGCATCACTCTTAACACATAGGATTCGCATGAAATCTAGTCCATCTAGTGTGTAATTATGTCATTCAAAATAGAGATTAAGCCATTTAAAGATTCAACAATAACTCATATTGTGTTTTATCGTATATGTTCTTGGGAGAATTATACTCACCTAGATCACCTTGCTTATATATTTATATTCTTTTATATAAGGTCATGTGGATCTATGGTGGGAAACTTATTGACATGGATAAGGAAAACAATGTAGTTCCTTATGCACAAGAGGTATGGTAACCATAGTAGGTCATGCTGGAAATTAGAATTAATAATGATAGACCCCATGGGAGTTTTTCATTTATAGGTTATATTACTTAAAGTGTATATGAAAACCTATATGGTCTTTTCCTATATATATTGAAATGAAATTATAATTAACTGAACTATAAGGATGTGATTCATGAGATATAGATCATCTAAGGGTGATGATGGTAGTTTATGTTAATGCCATTATGTGAGATCTAATCCTCTAGGGAGTAGTTTGATGTGAAAATTATGGGAGAGGATGAGTTTTCTAGGATTGGGTGGTGGTCTTGGCATGTGATTCTTGATGTATGTGAACTTTGGATCTAGAGGTTAGGAATGTGAGATACCATGTGATTCTTAATATAGTAGAATTTAGGATTTCATTTGGGTGGTGACCTTTACATGGAGTATGACTTATGAGATAGGTGGGAGGAACTAGTGACCTTAGGATGTGACATAAGATTTTTGGTGACTTGGTGGGGTTTTTTCTGAGAGGATGATCTATAAGAGGGTTTAACATGGTTTTTTGTTTTCTTTAGAGGTATAAATCATGATTATGTTCTTATGTTGTTTATTGATGCATGTACAGTGCTATCAAGGTATGTATTTGGTATGACGGTGACTTCGTCTCTTGGGGTTAAGCACATTGAGTGTAAGTGCCTTTTTTACTAAGGATAGTTTCAAAGGGAAGGACTATTTGGGTGCCTAAAACTATTATTTATTGATTTAATTTTTAATCATGGTGAGAGTATGGGTAGACTATTGTTTTTTAGAATGACAATAGAAGATTAGTAAACATACTATGAATTATGGAACATATGAGGTAGCTAATTTTGAAGAGGAGCAGAGTGGGTGATTTTGGATTGATGAGAATAAAATGCAGTGGTAGAATGGTTAGACTAGTTTTGGTGATGTTTAACTCACATGATTATGAGTTTGGTCATATGAATAGGGTGGTATGAGAGCATACACCTATTTTTTTGGGGGAGATCAATGTGACACACACTATTCACATGTGGGATCTATTGAATTTTAAATCAGTGATGATTTTGAGTAGGATGAGGTCTAATGGAACATAATGAATCACAAGTGGGGTTAATGTTCTAGGAAATTTATATGAATGGAAAGATTATCCTAGTGAAAAAAATGACCCCATGAATGAAAATATTTTAGGGGTTGATAGTGATGGGCATGGAGTAGGACTTGAAACACACATGTGTTGACGGAAAGACCCATTTGGGTCAGTGCTTGAGGAGGATTATAAGGGAAGATGTTTGATGGGGAGTGTATGGTTGACCATTTTATGGCATGCCCCTCACCATAAATTGGATATCAGTGGTTGTTGTGAGTGACATTTCCATGAGATGGGAACATGTGATTAATTAATATTTTCAATTATATTTTGGTGGGTTAGGAAATATCTAACCATCATGTTTAGGGATGGTTAGGTCACGATATATGGATACTAGGGTTAAATATAGTGATGCGATGATAGGGAAACTCCTATGGTGGGGAGAATGATATTGTTCATGGTGACATAACCCTTTCACGAGATGGATCATGGATGCATGAGATAAACCATTGGACGTTTGATAGGTTATTATGATTTTAGTGAGTAATCAAGTATGAGTTTATTTTTATTCCTTAGAGAATACTGGATGTGACTTAGATCATGATTCTTGTCGGTGTCTAAGAAGTGACTTTAGAGTTGGAATAAATTGAGGCAATCCAAGTGTGGATTGAGTAGGTGATGCATCAACGCTCGAGTAGAAGCTTGATGATGTTTTTTGGATGGTTGAAGATTCAACCATGGAATATCATTAGGATTCAGATTCAGAATCTAGTGTGCACGTTTGGATGATCATGATATGCCTCTTATATTTATGGCAACATTATCAGGTAAATGGATAATGTTTCATTGACTTAAGATGATCATTTTTGGGAAAATTCATCCAGAGGAGGTCCAACTGCCATTTTCACATGTGTTTGGATGAAGTGGGTTGAAAACTATATCAAGTGCATCATTTTAGATAACATAGTTATGTTCAGGTGTTGGATGAGTAATTTTAAGGAAATTACAACATGCCTAAGCTCATTTTGTGGATGACGATTCCACATCTATTTTTTATTGGGTTATTAGAAATGAGAATTGAAATTAGAGTTTTTCTCATGTGCATTAATGTGAGGTGTGTTTGGAACCATGTCAATTATGTTTTCAAGTTGCTAAAAAATGTGTTTTGGTAGGAAATTATTACAATGGGGAGGCACCATGCGCTAGAGTTGGCCTCAGAAGCTAAGTTCTATGGTGGGGAGAACTATAGGCCAGTTGACTAAATAGGCGATGACACCATTATGTTTCAGGATGTATGGGTGTAGTCATGAACTATATGGGTATTTCACTAATGGTGGTAGGTGGAGACTCATTTTTTTATGGTTTAATCTCCTTATGTTTAAAATCTCACTATGAGAGTGTGTTTGAAATCCAAGGATAAGACATAACTATTTAAATGGGAATTGATAACTTGGGAAGGATGGGAAGTACTATAATATGGTCATCAAGACTTCTTAGATATTAGAAGCATGATGGTGGGGAGAGTTTAATAATATTTTTCTATATTTGTTTTTGAAAATCAAGAGGATTTTGAATTTCAGAATTAGTAAAGGGATCTGATTTTAAAATGGGATTCAGATGGAATTTCCAATGGTTAGAATCTATTGAAAGAGAAATTTTGTAAGGGAATGAAGGAAAATTAGATTCATGAAGAATTATGATAGTACTACATCTATATTAGGGTGGCTATGTAACACCCCAAGATTCCACGGTACACTTCTCTTTCAATAATGCAATAGCTTGCATTGTACGCAAGTTCGAGATTCTAACACACCGCGACTAATCAAAACATCCTTTATGAATAGTAATACCCAATTTTTGAAATTATATAAATTTTATATTTCAAAATGAACTTAATTTTTGGATTCATAATATTTAAATTATCCTATGTTGATTTTTTGGTATTTTTCTAAGAACTTCCAATTTTCGATGAATAGTGAAAAATACTTAAAAACAACTTTTTTAATAAAAATAATTTATAGTGATAAATAATATGATTGAGTGGTTTTAAAGTATAATTAGAATATATTTTAACCATTTTATCCAATGGTGGTCATTATAATTAATTTCATTTTGAAATTGGACATAAACAATTGTCAATCTTTTGATTGATATTGTTTCTTAAAAACACGCTATTTGTTTTGACAAAGGGAATTAATTATAAAATTAATTAATGCAACTAATATGTTTGGAATTTTTTAAAATAGACACCATTTTTGAATTCATAATATCAATTATATCTTAGGGTGATTTTTTGGTATTTTTCTAAAAAACATCAATTTTTGATGAATAGTGAAACCACTAAGTGGTAGTTTAAAAACTAATTTTTCGTGTAAATGAAACATTACAACTTCTGTGATTTGATTTTAAAAAATCCGACATACATGGTAGTAATTATGAATTAAAATTTGGTTCAATGGGATTAAAATAATTTTTTTTGTGAATAGTAACTTTTAAGTTTTATTAATCCCGATTAAAGGTAATTAGTGAAATTTAAGGTAAAAATGATATTATAAAAATATGAAAATATCTTGAAACTTGTCCTAACCTTATTGGATGAGTCATGGCTGACCAATAAAATCCACGGGTCAACTTGGGGACCCCATGTAGCCACATGGGTAAGAAAATTACATTAATAACGTTTTATTTAATGAAAAAATAAAATTGTCACAAACATGTGTTGTTTTACTAAAAAAATTATTACATGGGGTTATATAAGTTAAATTTTCGACTATAAATATTAATTGGAAAGATAAAAAAATTTACTACATCATGGTAATTTTTTTATAATTTTTAGACATTATATAAATAAATTTATTTATCACACCATGATGATGGAGCGATTACCTCATTAATTAACGATTTAAATAAAATGAAAAGATAATGTAAAATATAAAACTTACACTTGTCAAAAACCTATTGTATGAGTATATTTTGAACCCTTATCACCTTAGATTCTAAATATATAATTGTGGGACCTTTGAAATCTGAAAAGCATTTCATAATAATGTAACATTTCATGACTTTCCAAGAGTTACCCTCCTCTCCTCTTATAAAAGGCCCCCACCACTTTCACCTTATTCACACTATAAAGCCATTTATATCGGCCAAACTCTACCCAAATACTCTCTAAAGTTTCCTCTCTTACTCCTAGAAGCCTCACTTTGGGCAGAAGTCTTCCCAAGGAATCCTTTGGCTCAAATAAAAAAGAGTTACCCAATTTTAAGGTAATGGCTTCTCTTATGTTCTTTTGTTTTATTTTGCTTCTCCAACCCCTTAAACTATTTTTATTACTTTCTTTTGTAAAAAAACCAGTATCTAAAATATAATAGGATGTTTTAATGAGAACTATTTTATTTACACTTACACATACATTTGTCTAATGGTTAAAGAACATACTGTTTCTGTGGGTGGCGAATTACTGCCTCACGAAACGATGATTGTTCAATCTTCTTTTAACACCTCTCATGGTGGAAATTATGATGACACTATTTTCATATATGATATATATATTATTTTTATGTTTTCCTTATGCTTCTGTATTTATAATTTATGGCATACCTTTATAATTTCCATTATGTGTAAACACGATAATTTCATTTTAGGATGTGCGGACTACTGCCCCCTCAAAGTGATTTGAATCGTTAATGCCATATGTGGGACATATAAAGGATGGAGTAAATGATATTATATATTAAATTATACTATAATTATAATACACCTTTATATAATTATGATTTTAATCCATTAAATAGTAAATAGAAATGAAATTAGCGTTCATGCGTACGTACGGTTTACCGTCTCCATGAATGGTGCATTTCATTTATTACTTCTAAATGTTATGTAATATTATGAATGAATGTAGATAATGGATATATATGATATATATGATATCTACATCATGAATATAACTCTGGATATAATGGATATTTTACCACATGAACAACTTTTAATTAGAAGAAGTTTATTTTTGACACAAGCACCAAAGATCAACAAAATGACCGTTATTAACATAAATAATTAAATAATGTTCATAACATGGTAATAAGTGATATAAAAGGAATCATAAAGTTGAAAAAGGTTCTTAATCAAATATAAATTAACTCTATTTTATTATTCATGAGGTTAAATAACGGTCGAGTCAAGTCGGACACGAGGTAAGGGACTTCATCTCAATCTCCTTTCATTGTGGCATATTTTGTTTTATACACAACTTTATTTTATATGGTGTATAAACCCATTTGACTTTTACATTTATTCAAAATGAATCTTTTTATATGAATTGTTTTACTAAACGACAAAAAGGAATGTTTTTTTGTCGTATGTATGCGGCGAAAACGACTTCTCCGCCGCCGTGACCATTATTTGAGTTTCGGCTTCCTCTACAAGCCATAACATTTTTAAATGAAAAATAAATAAAAAGTTTTAATTTTATTTTATTTTGGTATTGAAAATGGTTTTGAAAGTGTTTTTTATTATATCAATGTGTTGTATTTATATCTTGTGATTGAAATGTGGAAATGTTATGTTTCCTTTATGCATGTTTTATGTTATACGATTATGTTATAGTTTATGATATGTTTAAACTTGTTCATATGAGGAATGAATTGGAATTAATAAATGACGGGTGGATCTCGCTATAGCTCCTCGATGCATAGGTAGGTCTCATGAGACAAACTAGTGTCTTGGAACGAGGCCTTGACAAAATCTTATTTGTAGTCTTGGCACGAGGCCTTGGCTACGTGGTTATGATAGTCTGGAATTATGCATTCCATCATTATGAAAGTGGTTATTGATATTGCATGTGATTATTTGACTAGTAGAATATCCATGTGAATAAGTAAATGGAAGTATTTCATTTTATTTTTTCCATATTATGCTGAAGTTTAAGTTTAAAAGGATTTTGTTTTAGTTATAAATTGCCTTAAATGTTAATGTTTATTTATTAAATCTTCCGCTATATTGTTATCCTTACTGAGAATATGAGCTCACTCCTTTAAATGTTTTAATTTTCCTAGGATGTGATGAAGTATATTATGAATGAACTGTAGGGATAGTATGAGGGGATATAGAGACAAGATGTTTTTTTAGTTTTGTTTTACTTTATGATGTAATGTAAGACTTATGAATGTATCTAGTGTTTCCAAGGCTACTAAACTAATCGGTCTTTCAAGACTTGATCTTTTGTGATCATGCCAATGTTATGCAATAATGCACCGACTCTGGGTAACTAGGGTCAGGGCGTTACAGTTGTTATCAGAGGTAGTTTATTACTAACCTTGGAAGCTAGATTTAGATAAAATTTGATTAGAGCACATAGCCCTATGATAGACTTTGAGGATTAGTATAGAAGAACTTCCTAGAATTTTAGTATTATAGAGATTTTTTGAGTTTTACGAGCAATACATCCTGGTCTAGATACGAGCAGGTAGAGGTGGATCTGGCACAGATGTACCTAGGGGTAAAACCCGAAAACACCGCTTTGAGCTAGACTCGAACGAGAACTGGTGGATGACAACGTGCCTTGCTGCACTCTTGGTTACGACACTCCTGGGGGATATTCTTAGGATAATTCTCATTTTCTTTACAAACCATTATGAAGGGTTTATGAGTATATACTTCCTCAAAGAAAACATTTTTATTATTATAGTTCAATTTATGTTAAGTGTTTTACAAGTATGGAATTATGTATTTTGATTCATAAACTAATCTAGTTTATGCCATTATTTAGAAATGGAACCTAGTGGGAGGAATGGAAACTGTATCAATGCACGCACTCCATACACGGATTTTCCTCTTGCTCAAGATAATTATAGTGGAGCTGGAGATAAAACTGGTGCTGATCAACTTATCACCATACTGGGACAACTCACTCAAGTTATGAATAATAAACTTACTCGTATTGAGCACCCTGATCCGCAACGTGGAGGATCAATGTTAGAACACTTCATGAGGAAAAACCACCAAAATTTAATGGGGGTATAAATCCATTAGTAGTTGAGCAATGGATAAACTCCTTAGAGAAAATATTCCATGCCTTGGGGAGTAGCGAAAGGGAGAAGGTTGTCATGGCAGTTTACCGCCTCACTGGAGATGCCGATCAATGGTGGTTGCTAATTCAAAACACAAAGGAAGATAAAGAAGTATCAAGTATGGAATGGAGGGAGTTTAAGTAAATTTTCTTATAAAAATACTTTCCACATAACCATCGAACAAATATGGAAAGGCAATTTCTGAGTCTAAGGCAGAAGGATGATGAGAATGTCGCAAAGTATGAGGCTAACTTTACAAAGTTAGCGAGGCATGCTCCAGATTATATACATAACCCAAGAAGTAATATTGATAATTTCTTTGATGGGTTAAAACCGTTTCTCCGTCAAGCCTTAGTCTCACAATATTTCTCGTCGTACGAAGATATAGTCTCATGTGCTATCAAGACAGAAAAGAAATTCTATAAATCTTATGACAATAAAGTAAAGCAAGAGAAGAAGAGAATGGTGGAACAAGAGACAGATAAAGGGAAAAAGGGAAAGAAGGATTTTCTATTATGAGATAATTGTGGGAAGAATCACCCCGGTACTTGCCTAAAAGGAATGGGAGTTTGTTATAAATGTGGAGAAAAAGGTCACTAGGATCGTGATTGCAAGGGAAAGAAAGAGGCTATCAATGTTGAATGTTACAATTGTAGGGAAATGGGGCATTATGCAAATGAATGTCCTAAGCGTTAGGGAAACATAGCTTAGAAAATGCCAAGGGATCAAGGACAATCTTATGGTGTTACTACAGTTGAAGTGGATTAATTAATGTATTGGTGCTTTTGGACTTAAGGATTATATTCTGGTTATAAGAATAATGTGATATATATAAATATTGTACTGTAGTACTTGTTGTTTTCATTAAGGTTTTAATATGATGAAGGTAATCATATTTTTGTATGTGACAATAAGAGAATATTTACTTTGTTTGAGGAATCTGATGATACAATTGATTTTGGAATTTAGAGACCTTTTAGAGAAAGTCTGGACATAGGTATTTTGGATAACTATAAAGGTTGGAATGGATTAAGTTGAAATTTGGATAGTATTGTTTAAGGTTAAAAAATTTATGAAGATTATTTTTGGAATATTATAATACTATAGTTTTAGGAAAAGGATAACCTGGAGGTTGGGGGATAACCCGCCGCGTTGGAAAAAGCTGTAGGAATCGAACCCACAACCATAGTGCGACATGCCTTTATTACATACCACTAGCCTACATGAATTCCCTGGTTATTACATAATATTTTTCCCAATCTAAATGGTATGCGTTAATATTTGGAACCTTTTATGATTAGGATAAATATAATATTTTTGAGTTCTATTATCTTTTTGAGTGAAAGATAGGTTTGTGGTAAAAATTTATAAAAGAATGAAAGTCTACATGACAAGTATGTATATTTCCTTATGTTCTTTAGAAATATCCTAAATAAATTCCTCAACTTTATGAAAGGTAACTTAAAACAAAAACTTTGTCGGTTAACTTTTTCTACTGGGGAATCAATGATCATTTAACCAATCACAAGTTTGTGATTTTCTTGTAGTTAACTTTCTATTAATCCTATTTTTTACAACTCTCCATCAGAACTTTCTGGTTTGTTTCTCCTCCATATCCATATTTTCATATAATCCTAGTATGGGCTATCTCAGTTGACCTTTGTACTTCTCTTTCATTCTTTTAAAGTTATATTTTTATTAACCCTATTTCTGATGTGGGTTTTCCACAAAGGTATTTTCTACTTTAAACATTTTATTTTCAAAGAACAATTTAAAATTGCGAGGATGCAATTTATTAAAGGAGGGGGGAATGTAACACCCCAATATTCCACGATAAGCTTCTCTTTTAATAATGTAATAGCTTGCATTGTACGCAAGTTTGAGATTCTAACACACCGCGACCAATCAAAATAGCCGTTATGAATAGTAATACCCACGTTTTGAAATTATATAAATTTTATATTTCAAAATGAAATTCATTTTTGGATTTTTAATATCGAAATTAGCCTATTTTGAATTTTTGGTATTTGTCTGAGAACTTCCAATTTTTGATGAATAGTGAAAAATACTTAAATTTTTTTTTTAATAAAAATAATTTATAGTGATAAATAATACTATTTAGTGGTTTTAAATTATAATTATAATATATTTTAACAATTTTATCCAATGGTGGTCATTAGAATTAATTTCATTTTGAAATTGGACATAAACAATTGTCAATCTTTTGATTGATATTGTCTCTTAAAAACACGCTATTTGTTTTGACAAAAAGAATTAATTATAAAATTAATTAATGAAACTTATATGTTTGGGATTTTGTAAAATAGAAACCATTTTTTAATTCAGAATATCAATTATATCTTAGGGTGAATTTTTGGTATTTTTCTCAAAAACATCAATTTTTGATGAATAGTGAAACCACTAAGTGGTAGTTTAAAAACTATTTTTTCATGTAAATGAAATATTACCACTTGTGTGATTTCATTTTCAAAAATCAGATATACATGATTGTCATTAGGAAGTAAAATGTGGTTCAATGGGATTAAAATAATTTTTTGGTGAATAGTAACTTTTAAGTTTTATTAATCGCGATTAAAGGTAATTAGTGAAATTTAAGGTAAAAATGATATTATAAAAATAAGAAAATATCTTGAAACTTGTCCTACCCTTATTGTATGAGTCATGGCCGACCAAGAAACTCTATGGGTCAACTTTGGGACCCCATGGAGCCACTTGGGTAAGAAAATGACATTAATAACTTTTTATTTAATGTAAAAATAAAATTGTCACAAACATGTGTTGTTTTACTAAAACAATTATTATATGGGGTTATATAAGTTAACTTTTTGAATATAAATATTCATTAGAAATCTAAAAATATTTACTACATCATGGTTATTTTTTTATAATTTTTAGACATTATATAAATAAATTTATTTATCACACCATGATGATGGAGCGATTACCTCATTAATTAACGATTTAAATAAAATGAAAAGATAATGTAAAATCTAAGACTTACACTTGTCAAAAACCTATTTTATGAGTATATTTATAACTCTTATCACCTTATATTAGAAATATATAATTGTGGGACCTTTGGAATCCGAAAAGCAATTCATAATAATGTAACATTTCATGACTTTCCAAGAGTGCCCCTCCTCTCCTCTTATAAAAGTCCGCCACAACTTCCACCTTATTTGCACCATAAAAGCCATTTGGATCGGCCACATTCTACCCAAATACTCTATCATCTTCCCTCTCTTACTCCTAGAAGCCTCACATTGGGTAGAAGTCTTCCCAAGGAAGCCTTTGGCTCAAATAAAAAAGAGTTAACCGATTTTAAGGTAATGTCTTCTCTTATGTTCTTTTGTTTTATTTTGCTTCTACAACCCCTTAAACTCTTTTTATTACTTTTTTTTGTAAAAAAAAAGTATCTACAATATACTAGGATGTTTTAATGAGATGTATTTTATTTACACTTACACATACCTTCGTCTAATGGTTAATGAACATACTGTTTCTGTGGGTGGCGAATTACTGCCTCACGAAACGATGATTGTTCAATCTTCTTTTAACATCTCTCATGGTGGAAATTATGATGAAACTATTTTCATATATGATATATATATTATGTTTATGTTTTCCTTATGATTCTTTATTTCTCATTTATGGTATGCCTTTATGATTTCCATTATGGGTAAACGTGATAATTTCATTTTAGGAAGTGCGGACTACCGCCCCCTCAAAGTGATTTGAATCGTTAATTCCATATGTGGGACGCATAAATGATGGAGTAAATGATATTATATATTATATTATACTGGAATTATAATAAAACTTTATATCATTATGATTTCATTCCATTAAATATGAAATAGAAATGAAAGTATCCTTCATGCGTACGTACGGTTTACCGTCTCCATGAACGGTGCATTTCATTTCTTACCTCTAAATGTTATGTAATATTATGAATGAATGTATATAATGGATATATATGATATATATTATATCTAAATCATGAATATAAGTCTGGATATAATTTATATTTTACCACATGAACAACTTGTAATTATAAGAAGTTTATTTTTGACTCAAGTACCAAAGATCGACAAAACGACCGTTATTAACATAAATAATTACATAATGTTCATAACATGGTAATAATTGATATAAAAGGAATAATAAACTTGAAAAAGGTTCTTAAGAAAATATAAATTAACTCTAGTTTATTATTCAGGTGGTTAAAGAATGGTCGAGTAAAGTTAGACACGAGGTAAGGGACTTCGTCTCAATCTCCTTTTATTGAGGCATATTTTGTTTTATACACAACTTTCTTTTATATGGTGTATAAACACCTTTGACTTTTACATTTATTCAAAAGGAATCTTTTTATATGAATAATTTTACTAAATAAAAAAAAAGAATGTTTTTTTGTTGTACGTATGCGGCGACAACGACTTCTCCACCGCCGTGACCATTATTTGAGTTTCGGCTTCCTCTACAAGACATAACTTTTTTTAAATGAAAAATAAATACAAAGTTTTAATTTTCTTTTATTTTGGTATTGAAAATGGTTTTGAAAGTGTTTTTTTATTATATCAATGTGTTGTATTGATATATTGTGATTGAAATGTGGAAATGTTATGCTTCCTTTATGCATGTTTTATGTTATATGATTATGTTATGGTTTATGATATGTTTAAACCTGTTAATATGAGGAATGCATTGGACTTAATAAGTAACAGGTGGAGCCTGATATAGCTCCTCGATGCATCGGTAGGTCTCACGAGACAAACTAGGGTCTTGGCACGAGGCCTTGGCAAAATCTTATTTGTAGTCCTGGCACGAGGCCTTGGCTACATGGTTATGATAGTCTGGAATTATGCATTCCATAATTATGAAAGTGGTTATTGATATTTCATGTGATTATTCAACCAGTAGAATATCCATGTGAATATGTAAATGACATTATTTCATTTTTGCTATATTATTCTGAATTTAAAGTTTAAAGGGATTTTGTTTTAGTTATAAATTTCCTTAAATGTTAATATTTATTTATGAAAGCTTCTGCTATATTGTTATCCTTACCGAGCATCTGAGCTCACCCCTTTCAATGTTTTAATTTTTCCAGGATGTGATGAAGTATATTATGAATGACCTGTAGGGATAGTATGAGGGGATATGAAGACATGATGTTTTTTTAGTTTTGTTTTACTTTATGATGTAATGTAAGACTTATGAATGTATCTAGTGTTTCCAAGCCTACTAAACTAATCGGTCTTTCGAGACTTGACCTTTTGTGATCATGCCAATGTTACGCAATAATGCACAGACTCAGGGTAACTGGGGTCAGGTCATTACAGGCTAGGATATTTTTATCTAGTCACTTGTAGCCATCAACTAATCAATAGAATTTTTATGGGGGAAAATTACATTTTTACCTCCTCAAATTTTTAGAGGGGAAACCCTCTTATTACCCTTTATTTCAATGACTCAACCATGGGGTTTCTTCCCCCTTATTATCCTCTCCAAGATTCTTAAATGGGGGTTTTTAAGTGTATTTTATCTTTGATCCAAAGTATGATTCAACCTATGTTGGTCTTTGTTGAAACCCTTATCCTTCTATTATAATTTTACCTTTTTCTAGTTAGGTATTTTTAGATGATTCCATAGAAGCATTGTGGAATCATGCAATTCTCATGATATTTTTCTTAGCCTTGATATAGGATGTATTGAGACCACATCTGTATGTTTCCACATATTGTTTTTATTAGTTATATCACTGTAATAAATTTGTCAATATTTTTAAGATTAAATTATATTAATTTAGTGATGGAATATTTTTTTCATGTTAGTAATTTTTCCTAAAATGTGGTCGAGAGTGTGCTACAGACCACTTCAGGGTGGTTGGTCATGGTTAGAGTGAACTTGAATCACACATTGAGAATTACAGATTTATTTCCATTTTGAATAAATCATTAAATTAATTATAATTTTTATAATCATTCAATTAGGTATTTTTAATGTGGTTTTGATCTTCATGTATAGGGATGATGGATGGTTGTGTTTAGAGGAGTCTTGGAGAACCTGATAAGAGATGTTGAGATATGGAATCAATAAAGGGATATGATTTATATGAGATAGGTGGTCCCATTACTTGCCTTATGTATTTTTTATTTAGTTATGGTGCATGTGGATGTTTGGTCACACCACTAAGGGAAATCAACCCATGTTTAATAATTGAATTTATAAAGTTAAATTAAATGGTTTAATTTACTTATGAATTGTTTAACATATATGGATTGAGTAATGTTTCAAGGTCCATGGTAGACCCTTGAGAACTATTTGTCTTGCCTCAACCACTGATGGATATGTTTTTTTACCATTTTTATGATCCCCAATGACATCTAAACCCCTTGAGGTGTGTTAAAAAAGTGAGGGTGACATAATGTACACCATTTAAGTTACCATTTTGACCTATTGGAAGAGGTAAAATGAATTAAGAGTTGTTCATGTGGGCCATTCATGACCATAGTGATACTATAAAAACTTCTATGTTATTGGATTATACCTTATGTGAGTGTCCTTATCCCTTGATATGTGACTACCTATTCGAGTATACCTTGGGTAGATTTTTATTAAGGTGGGTTTTGAGGAATAACCAGTATGACCAAAGAATTTGAGGTGGGTCATGATCCATCTTTCTATACTGTCTCTAGTGAGGGATGACTTATGAGTCTATGAGTATAAGTTAGAATTGAATTTTTATTGGGGAATGTGACACCCATGTGATAAGGATTGGAATAAGGATTATGTATTAGACTGAGTATAATAAGTAGGGTGCCTCCACTTTTTCCTTTATTTAGGGGAACCCAGTTGGTCCCAAGTGAAAAAATTACCCTGAGAGGATGTGATGGGATGCGAACAGTGATGATGACTTTAGGAATTTGACAAACCTTAATTTATTTATATATAAATATAAATAATGGGATATGGAATAATCCATCATGGTATTTGTGTTGTGTATTTAAAATTCCATTAGGGTGGTATTTTATATTAGATAGAAGACACCCCTTTTAGGGTGGTCAATGATGCTAAAGAAAACACCATTATGGGTGGTGGAGAATATTTCATATGGGGAGGTCATTAGTACTATTGGTGGGGATACAATGGAATTATAGCTAGGATTATTTTTTCTAAGTAGAGGATGAAGTTTATACTACATGCTAGCTTCTAAAGGCTTATGGGATATTTAATGGGCATGATCATGCCTTCCAAACTATTGGGCCTCAACTACCATGAACTGTTTTATAATAGGAAAGATAATCCCTTGGGTTCTGATACTGGGATGAAGTATTCCACAGGTCAGTATCTATATACCAGGGTGAGTATAGACCCCAATTCATTATCTATATACTAGGGTGAAAAAACCTAGGGTCATTATTATGGTTTCCACAGTCATCAAAACACGCTCAAAGATACTTCGACACTAGATGAAGTTGGTATGATTGATCAAGTCCACAAACCAAAGGATCAATAGTAATTTATTTATTCTTATTAGTTTTCATATTTATTCAGTTAATTTCATATTCACATATCACTACATTTTTAGTATGAATGGGTCTACATTAGTGGTGACCTACTAAGCTTTGTACCCACACCCTAGTTTGGCCACCATTACACTTGGTTACTCGAGTAGACCCTCACTTGGTTGTGAGTAAATGATGGACTGAGGCACCGATTTGATCATAAAGCAGGATATATCAGAGTCTGAAAGATAGGTTTAGGTAAGAATTAGAGTTATTGTAGAGCCTCAGTGCCTTTTATTTCACTTAGATTATTAATCAGGTATCTGTGATCATACCAATGTGTGGCCAGTATTGTATAATGAGTATGACTATATGAGCTGTCTCCATTTTTTTATATAACACATCTTTTTTATAAGCTTAATTTTATTTAGTTTAATCTTAGTTGATGTTTATTTATTTGTATGCTATTGTGAATTATAATATAATGGGGTATAGTCTCCTCACACAACCATCTTAGGCCCCTGCTACTAGTTTTTTGCCTCTAGTATATGAAGAGGTGGGCCATAGGTTATGTAGTTCCATTAGTTTAGGAACCGATTAATGGTCTATAGTGGTGGGATGTTACAAAATTGAATCTATGGTTTTTTTATTTGTCATACAATTTTGGGTATGGTATCCAAGAGATATAGTAATTTGTCAGATCTTGGGATGAACCTTGGTTTGGTGAATCATGAACACTATTTTCAATAAGAAATCAAGTTTACTAGGGATGTGATTGATATTTTAGATTTTCAATGTTATTTTTGACTGATTTCACCTCATGTCACACACATGATTTTGTATTTTGTATTTTTATTTATTATGGATTTATCTCTTAGATGTAGAGGAAAGTGGTTTTAGTATAAATCACTATTGGAATGGAAGAGTCATGTGATATCTAGACTTTCTAGTGTGCGATTATATCATAGATGATAGAGGTTAAATTGTTTTAAAAGTCAACAAGTGCTTATATAACATTTTACTATGAAATTTCTTGTTGGAATTATACTCAGTTGTATTTCCTTGTTTTTATATTTATCTTCATTAATGGAAAGTCATGTGAATATATAGTGGGGAGAGTATTGACTAGGATGAGGATAATGATGTAGTCCCTTATGAATAGAAGGTGTGGTGACCATAGAAGGCTAGCATATTCATTTGATTATCTTACGATAGTCCCCTTGGTGGTGATTCCACTATAGGTTCGGTTAGTTAAATTGTTAGTAACTTACTATATGGTGTTTTATCATAAAAAATAGAATGAATTAATACTTAACCAAATTATACAAATGTTATTCATGGGATATTCATCATATTATAGTGATGCTGATTGTGTATTTTTTTTCTATTATGTGAGATCTGATCCTCCATGAAGTAGTATGATGTACATATTCTTAGAGAGGATGGTTTCCCTAGGAGTGGGAAGTGGTCTTTTTATGTTATGACTGATGTATGTGAACTATGGAGAGGGTATTTAGTAATGTGATATATTTTGGGATGTTTTATATGGGAGAATATAGGATGTCCAATAAATGGTGACCTTTATGTGGAATCCAACTTATGGGATAGGTGGGAAGACCTAGTGACCTTGGGATTACACTTAGGATTTTTGGAATGTAATAGGGGTTTTTATATCTAAGGATAATATGTATGAGGGGTTAGCTTGGTTTTTTGTTTTCCGTAGAGACGTGAAGCATGGGTATGTGCTTACATTATGGATTTATTCAAAAAAGTGCTATTGGGTTATGGTTTTTTCATGATGATTATATAGTCTCTTTAGATCAAGCACCATGAGTGCTATCACTTTTTGGTTCCTAGGATAGTTTTTAAGGGAAAAGCTATTCGGGGGCCTAAACCTTTTATCTATAGATTATATTTAGAAGTTTAGTGAGATTTTGTCT
Source organism: Viscum album (assembly GCA_963277665.1). Taxonomy (NCBI): domain Eukaryota; kingdom Viridiplantae; phylum Streptophyta; class Magnoliopsida; order Santalales; family Viscaceae; genus Viscum; species Viscum album. Next base: position 446,610,520 of record OY728126.1, on the reverse strand, counting down.
TGAAACTCATGTTTTTGGAATCACACCAGACGATGTCTTGGAGTGTGATGAATCATAAAATAGGTTATGTTCCCAATTTTGAAGAGAAGCACCGAAGGTGATTCTGTCTTGAAGAGACTGACATGTAGTGGGAGAATGGTCAGGCTGGTTTGATGACGTGTGAATCATGAGATATTGAGTCAGGTATTAGTTATTTAATGGTATTGGAGTATACACCTATTATGTTTAAGGGATATCAAGGTGACAAACTCTATTCATGTGTGGGATTTGATGAATTTTAAATATGCGATGGTCATAAGTAAGTTGAGGACCAATAGAACACAATGAATCACTAGTGGTATAATTTTTTTGTAAAATTTATAGGAATGGTTATATTTTATTTTTAAATACCACTACCCTATGGATGATGTGATGTTAAAAGTTGATAGTGATGGACGTGGCTCGAGATAATTGACATGCATGTGTTGACGGTAGGAACCATTTGTTTCAGTTCTTGAGTAGTAGTATAATGGAATATTTATGGTGGGGTGTTTAATGTATATCATTTGAGGGCATGGAATTTACCATGAATTGGATCTCAGTGGTTTCCAAGAGTAACACTTTCTTGAGTGGGGATCAGGAAATGATTTCGTGTTTTCTATTAACACTTGGGTGAGAGTGGGTTAAGCCACATATTACCATCCGATTTGGTGATATAAAGGTCATGAGATATATATATTAGGGTTTGATCTAGTGATGTGAAAATAGGGACACTCCTATGGTTTTTAGAGGGATGTCAGTCATGGTGACATGACCCTCACATGAGAGGGATTGTGGATGTGTGAGACCAAACTTTGGGTGGTCGATAGGGAATTTTGTCTCTAGTGAGTAAATGGGTATGGGTTCATCTAGATTCCTTATAGAATTTTTTATGCATCATTGGGAATGATTCTCGATGTAGTTTGAGTGTTGGAATTAGGCATGAAATAAATAGATGTAACCAAATCCTAGATCGAGTAGGCGATACATCAGTGTTCGGGTGGAAGTGTGATGATGATTTTTAGATGGTTAATGATTCAACTATGGGATGCCACTAGGATTAAAGTTTATAATTTTGTGTGTGTGCGTAGATGATTAAGGTATTACTCTAGGATTTAAGGTATCATGACTGGGTAAATGGATAACACAATGGTGACTGAAGTTGAGTGTTTTTGGGAAAAGTCATCCATAGAAGGTATGACTATCATTATCATGTGTGGTTAGATATGGTGGCCTAGAAACCACATCAGGTACATAGTTTTATATATGGTGGGTATGTTTGGGTGTTTTTTAGGCTTTTCAAGGAAAATCAGGAACATATTTTGTGAAGACCTGACCCCCAGAATTCCAGGGGAAAGTGCCTGAGAACATGATGTGTGAATTTTAACAAAAACAAGCACTGATAAATTACACATCATGCCCTATATAGAGGATCGAATTAGGTTCAGGTTCTGGGAAACCAGACACTTCTATCATACTTATTTACCTCAAACTGATACCTGCCATTTTTTAATAAAAAACATAGGGCGATCATATGAATGCCTAGTAAGGGGTTTTAAAATAAACTAATATAACTTTTTAAAACATTATTTAAAAGTATCCATAAAACATTTCTCTTAAAGAAAATATATAACAAATGTAACATATCATAAAATTCTCAAAAAACATGCTAACAGAGTTTTAAGGATACATGACTCAATTATAGGCATGCTCATTTAGAGTAACAAATAAAAGTCATTCGAAACATGGAACAAGTAAAAGACATTATAAACATGTATGACATAAAAATATGTAAGTACAAATTAAATAGCTATGAGTAATAAATAATCAGAGTTGCGTGTAATGGTAATAACATCATTTACATACACCGAGTACTAAGTCACTGAGTGCTAAACATATGACATGCCATAATCAATTAATTTTCTGATACTCATAGGTTCTGGATCTTAATCATGGATATTATACTAGTTGAATATCCATTTGGTTAATTAATTATCATACACATAATGAGGGAATGTATAATTCTACACTTTAACTTCTGTGTCAAGGCCTCGTGCCAATACCTAAGGGCTAACTGTAACCGGACCCCAACCCAGAGATCCTTTATAACCAGACTCCATCCTCGAGAGCCTCTATAACCAGACTCCAACCCAGAGGGTCTACTGTAACTAGACCCCAAAACAGAGGGCTTACTTTTACCGGTCCCCAACCCGAAACATACTATTCCAATACATTCCTTATATGTTTAATAAGGCCATGTATCCAAAGTGTCCCATAACACCTTGAATACCTAAATTCTTAATTCATTATCCTAAGTGGTAAATAATACATTGTTTGATTTATCGAATAAATTAATAACTTTACAACTCTTCCATAAACATTAAATGCATTAGATTTCTTGTTTATAACTTCGGATAGGAATTATTCATGCTCAATTCATGTGTTGATAAATGGAAATGAAATTGTACTAAATCATAATATATCAGTTATTATTTAAATATTAATTTTCCCAATATCATGCATAAACTAGTAAACATTCTTTTCACATGTGATATTAATTTAAAACACGCAAGTAATGAATGGATGAGGTTACCACATAAAATAATAGTTCCTTAATTTTCAAAATCCTTGATTTATGGAAATGAATATTTATTGTTTAAAATGACTAATTTTAAATTAATATAGATGTCATTTGTATACAAGAATGCACTAATAAATATTTATGTCTTAATAAATGGCCATGCCTTATGCTCCATAACATATATGGTCAACTTATTTGTAGTGTAACATTTGTTCTATGTGATGCATACATTCATGAGAATTTTATTAAGCATATCAACAACATACTTTAACCACCGAAAACTAAAAATTACATATATATGTATATATATGTATGTATATTAACACCTTACAAGAAATGTAATTTGTTTAATAATAACAAACCCTTAGTATCAAAAAAGTAATTCAAATTTAAAGAAAATTAACTTCCTTAAAATAACCATAAAATAGAGATTTTATAATGTAATGAATAAATTTTCCTTACATTTTAGAAACATCATTGCAAATCAAAACTTGATAGAATTAAAACTGGGTGGTTTAAAACTATATGGGTGTATGTGTAATAAATATACCAATCCATTTGAACCCAAAACATTATTCACACACAAGTCTTTATTTAAATATTTTTAATGATATTTAATAACGTAAAATACAAATAGATTGAATTATGTGTGAATGTACGAATATACACTAAGTGTATATTCGGTTTTGCGTAATTAAAAACCATATTAAATGAATCCAAATATAATTATCAACATTAGAAATATTAATACATACAAAATTTTAACCTTTGAAAAAACTAGATTCACATTAGAGATGACCATATATAAATATAATTAAGTGTATGGGTTTTGCAATTCACAACCAAACAAGTACTGCTCATGTCGGTTAAACATTGGTAAAGAACAGCTAGAAATCCAGAATCGGTTTAGGATGGAAAAACACACATATATATATATATATGGGTGTGTGTGTATGAACATAAACATATTCATATATATAAAGTGTGTATATATGATTTTTTCACAAGAAAAACAAAGCATAAAAAAACCCTTACAAAAAAAAAAGAAAATAGAGAGTATAGAGAAATAAATAAATATCCCTTACATCTTAAAACATCATTGCAAATCAACACCTCATAGATTTAAAACCATGTGGCTTACAACTATGTGAATGTATATATGAAATATATACTAACAAACACAAGGTATATACTCAAGTTTAAAAAAGGAAGGGAATGTGTATTAAACCCTTACCTCAAAATCAAACCAATAATGCAACCTCTAACGTGAAAGCGCAAGCACAATGATCAGGAAACAACACAGTGTTAAAACATGGGTGTGAAGGTGTGTAGAAATCAGGGAAGATTTCAAATATGTATTGTGATGGAAAAGTGGAAGGAGAATGAAATTTAAATATCTCTAAAATTCATAATTAATAGAGCTTTCTATGAAAGTTGTGAATAATGATGCGAATAATACCGATAGAAAATATATTTTTTATTTCTTACATAAGATCATCCGGATAAGAAATAAACACAACAAATTTGACATAAATAATATAGAATTTCTATAATAGTATCAACCCATGAAATATCCAGAACAAAAACAATTGATATACTATTTAATAATCAACGATAGATTAATCAAATGGAGGAATAATTTGACCAAAGTAGAACAAACAAGATTGTTTATCAAAAGAATTTTAAAAAAAGAATAATGGATTCTCATACGAACAAATCAACAATAGTATGTAGAACAATGGTCCCCAAAACAAAATCATACAAGTTATTAGCGAACCTTTATGCAGACCATCAACTGTTTGGAATGGTTCAATAGTAAAAAGTAAAATAGTTCATATCATCACACGGATAAATAGTATGACATGGAAATCTGAAAAAATATAAAAACTTGTTTTGGTCAACATCCTACCCCTAGAACAAAATAATACTTTGATTTAGGTTTGGTAAATTCAGAACCCTAACCAGTAGGACCCATTGACAAAGCACAACCTCAACCCGGTTCTTCTAGTCCGAAACAAAGCACCTCAGCCATGTGACATGGGGACTTCAACCTGGCTCGTCCTGTGAAATCGAATGTTGCTGGACAACTGGACTCCGACGGCCATGATATGCAACAATGTATAGATGCGACCTGCACGACTTAGATCTCCCGAAGCACAGACCCTACATTACAGACTCCATACCAATGTGACAATGAAGACATCTCTAGGACTGAAGCTTCAGCTCGAAGCATCCATCTGAAACCCCCTATCCTGTGGACTACCCCTTACGCAAAATTCAGGACCACAAATACCTTTACAAGACTCCCCTTTTTTACCTTTATCTAATTTCTTCCTTTATTATTATTATAATATTGCTATTATTATATTATTATTACTATTTCATTATATTTTATATCCCTATTGTCATCTATTGTCATATATATTATATTATCATCAATTTTCAATGTTAAAAGTTGTATAAAACTAGTATTCCATTAAAAATCATTTATCACTACTTTTTAAAAGGTAATGTTTATTTATTATTAAATTCATTTATGAATTTCATATTATATACATATAATGTTATAAATTAAATTAATAAATTATTATTGAAAATAAATTATCAAAATAATAATTTTCATAATTTGTACAAAAAATTTGTAATTTGAAACATTTAAAACAAATGTAAATATAATATATTGATATATATGATTCAAATTAACAATAATTTTTGTTAAAAGATTATTCATATATGTACTATTTTAATCATTCTATTAAAATAGTTTTATTATATATTCAAAATGTTAACAGTGTTATGAAACTTTAATCCAATCAAAATTTATAATCTAATAATTATGTATACATAATATTTTTGAATATATATAAAATAGATGAAGTAATTGTCTGCAAAATTAAAATAGTGAAAAAATAATGTCATTAAAATATTTTTAAAAAATAATATTCAATTTCATGTATAACCGCAACATAAAATTATAGTATTTTCATATAATTCAAATCTAGTATATATATATATACATATCACATGTTGGAACTAAACAAAAAATTAGCTATATTTATATATTAGTATAATTATTATTTAAAATATTCTATAAATAATATTTTGAAAAGAATAAAAAAAAGTAATTTTAAACTGTAATTCAATGTAAATCTTCTATTATTATTTTACAAGAAACTATCTTAAAAGGTCATAACAGTATCCATTTAATAAAACACTAACAATCACTTGACTAAAACTCCAGTGGTTACTTTGTGTTGAACTCCAACGACTATAAAATGGTCATAAGTATTTCTAATAGTCAGGAAAACCCTTATAAATACATGTTTATGGTATATCATATCTAAGTTGGTTCAGTTTACGAAGATGGTTCTCCACATTCCTTTTATGCTTAGTACTTTCACTATTATCCTAGAGATCACATTCTTCTTCATGGTTAGTCCAAGAAACAAGGGATACTTGCTCGACCTCTTTATGGTGTTAGCAGGTCTCCCATTGGTGCTTCTCAGATTTTCTATTAGTTTCTTAGGCTAACTATGGGTTTATACCCTTTCGAGATGTAAACATTTCAGTGGTTTATTAATATTATGTGTCTTGTTTTATTTTGAGAACCATTGTCTGAATGAATAAATAACAAAAAGTTATTATCACATGTTGAAAAGGTTTAGGGTGTCACATTATTCCCCCCTTCGAAGAATTGCATTCTCACAATTCATTCTACAAACGAATTAGAGAAAGACTCCCCCACCATCTTCACCACATCCTCCATTGTGGAGGGTCCTCTGATGTGGACAAGTGAATTTCCAAGTTGATGTTCAACTCTTTAGCTTCTCTAGACCAAACACACTTTATACAGTATGGGTTGAACTCATGACACATATAATTGGACTTCCAAAGAGAGTCTCGCGCGGTGGAATGTTCATAGATGTCCAAATGAACCAACTCTCAAAGAATTCAGTGGGTTGCTTCTCGATTGAAAACATCTAAGTCATAGAAGTTTTCATATAAGATGAAACATAGGAGTTGATACATATAGGCCGTGTAAAGGTTTTCCTCAAAAGCATTCTCTTAAAATCTTACTCTAGCTATGATGTTCCGGCTTAGAGTGAAGCATAAAAAAAGCCCTTTGTGGTATTTTCCCTTCCACCTGTACTCAACCAATTGGACCATCGATATTATATGGTATATATAAGCATTCTCCTAGATGTAACAGAGAATTTCTAGACTATTTGATACTTCATAAAGTTTCTTGCATGTTTTTTGAAAATTTATAATGGTAGATACTCTTCCTCACATGTTTTGACCATGATAACCTCCAGTATTTTGACGGGAAGGGATAAAATGGGGGTTCATCCTTCCATATGAAAATTAAATATGAAGGTTCAATCGTTGAAACCTATTCAAAAGTATAAACATAGAAGAGATAGCAGAATGAAAGAAGGGATAACAAGTTGAATTCTTATATAACCACTTGTTCATAAAAAGTGAAAGGCTAATGGTTTCCCTAGTTCTAAAATACACGAATCCCCAAAATAAGCTAAAAAATCTCTATCTACCTAAACCAAACGAAACATGAGCAGTCTGGTTCTATCTCGTGGGTGCACTTATGGTGTCTCCAGAGTCTGGCATGTTGGGTGTACAACTGTGAGACATCTGTATGTACTTGTTGTCTGTACACAAAATGAGAGGCTTCGTATTCAAGGATGTTAAAGTCCATTACCTGACCAAAATGGCCATAAGACAAGAATTAACATATATATTCCTCATAGAGGTCTCCCACTATTGTAGATTCATGGAATACCATGAGAGACTAGATTCCTTCTACTATGGTGAAACATCTAAAAATTCACTCGTAGTATTTTCCCCATTGTACGTAGGATGGAAATTGGGCTTGCATCATAAAGATGCAATCGAGACCCACTCTTCGGTGGAGTTGAAGTACTTGGGAAGAGTTGGATACGTCATAAAGGTGTTTACATGTCATTTGGATATGGGCATAGTTTATAAAATGTTCATGGCTGGCTATGAAAATTATGGTTTCTAGGGCCTCAGTGGGAAGATACAAAAGACCAGTACCTTTTGTTTTCCATCTGAAAATCAGGAAAAACCTCATATTTAGAAATTCTTAAGTAATTTTTTTTGTTTCAGTTCTGGTTTTCCAAAGTTATCCAAAATGAATCCTCTGATACCAACTATGAAGACCCAACCCCCATAATTCTAGGGTCCAGTTCCTGAGAACATGATGTGATACTTTTAACAAAAACAAGCACCGATAAATTACACATCATGCCCCATACAGAGGTTCAAATTCGGTTCATGTTCTGGGAAACCAATCACTTCTATCATACTTCTTTAGCTCAAAATGATACCTAAAAAATTCTAATAAAAAACATAGGGTGAGCATACGAATGCCCAGTAAGGGGTTTTAAAATAAACCAATATAACTTTTGAAAATATTCTTTAAAACTTTCCATAAAAAAATTCTTTTAATGAAAAGATATAACACATGTATCATATCATAAAAGTGCTCAAAAAACATGCTAACATAGTTAAAAAGATAAATGAATCAATCATAGGAATGCTCATTTGGAGTAAAAAATAAAATACATTCTAAACATGTAAAAAATAAAATATATTCTAAACATGTATGACATAAGAATATGTAATCACAAATTAAATAGCTATGAGTAATGAATAATCAGAGTTGCACGTAAAGGTAATAACTTCATTTACATACACCAAGTAATAAGTCACTGAGTTCTAAACATATGTCATTCCATAAACATTTAATTTTACGATACTCATAGGCATTGGATCTTAATATTGTATATTTCTTACATAGGATCGTCTGGATAAGAAATCAACACAAAAAATTGGACATAAATAATATAGAATTGCTATAATAGTATTAACCCATGAAATATCCGGATAAAAAACAATTGACAGCCAATTTAATAATCAAAGACTTATTAATCAAATGGAGGAATAATTTGACCAAAGGAGAACATACAAGATTGTTTATCAAAGGAATTTTTTCCAAAAAAGAATAATAGATTCTCATACAAAAAAATAAACAACAATATATAGAACAATGGTCCTCAAAACAAAATCATACACGTTGATAGAGAACCTTTATGCGGACCATTAGTAGTTTGGAATGGTTCAATGGTCAAAAGTACAATAGTTCATAGCATCACGCGGATAAACTGTATGACATGAAAATCCAAAAAAAAATATAAAAACTTGTTTTGGTCAACATCATACCCCCAGAACAAAAGAATACCTTGATTTAGGTTTGGTAAATTCATAAATCTAACTGGTAGGACTCGTTGACAAAGCAAAACCTCAACCCTGGTTCTTCTGGTCTGAAACGAAGCACCCCGACCGCGCGACGTGGGGACTTAGACCCAGCTCATCCCGCAAAATCGAATGCAGTTGGAAAACCAAACTCCGACAGCCGCGACACACAATAATGTCCAGACACAACCTGCATGAATCGGATCTCCCAAAGCATGAACCTTGCATTACCGACTCCATACTAGTGTGACGACGACGACGTCTCCAGGACCGAAGCATCAGCTCAATGCATCCCTCTGAAAACCCCTATCCTGTAGACTACCCCTTGGGCAAAATTAAGGACCACAAATCCCTTTATAGGATTACCATATTTTTATTTATCTAATTTCTTCCTTTATTATTGTTATAATATTGTTATTGTTATATTGTTATTACTATTTTGTTATATTTTATATCCCTATTGTCATATATTGTCATATATATTATATTATCATCAATTTACAATGTCAAAAGTTGTATAAAACTATTATTACATTAAAAATAATTTTATCATTACTTTTTAAAAAGTAAAGATTATTTATTATTAAATTCATGTATGAATTTTATATTATATACGTATAATGTTATAAACTTAATTAATAATTGATTATTGAAAATATATTATCAAAATAATAATTATCATAATTTGTACAAAATATTTGTAATTTGAAACATTTAAAACAAATGTTAATATGATATATAGATATATATGATTCAAATTAACAATAAATGTTGTTAAAAGATTATTCATATATGTACAGTTTTAATCGTTCTATTAAAATAGTTTTATTATATATTCAAAATGTTAACAATGTTATGAAACTTTAATCAAATAAAAATTTATAATATAATAATTATGTATACATCATATTTTAGAATATATATAAAATAAATTAATTAATTTTCTGTATAATTAGAATAGTACAAAAATAATGTCATTAAAATATTTTAAAATAAAAATTTTCAATGTCTTGTATAACTGCAACATAAAATTATAGTATTTTCATATAATTCGAATCTAGTATACATATGTATATATGTATAAATATAAATATCACATCTTGGAACTAAACAAAAAACTAGCTATATTCATATATTAGTATAATTATTATTTAAAATATTCTCTTATGTAATAATTCGAAAAGAATAAAAAATTGTTATTTAAAACTGTACTTTAATGTAAATTTTATATTAGTATTTTACAAGAAACTGTCTTAAAAGGTCATAATTGTATCCTTTTAATAAAACACTAATGATCACTTGACTAAAACTCAAAAGGTTAATTTTTTTTGAACTCCAACAACTATAAAATGGTCACAAGTATTTCTAACAGTCAGGAAAACCCTTGTAAATACTTGTTTTTGGTATATCGTATCTATGTTGGTTCGGTTTACCAGGATAGTTCCCTACATTCCTTTTATGATTAGTACTTGCACCATTCTCTTAGCGATCACATTCATCTTTATGGTTGGTCCAAGAGACGAGGGATACCTTCTCAGCCTCTTCATGGTTTTAGCAGGTCTCCCAATGGTGCTTCTTGGATTTTCTATTAGTTTCTTAGGCTAACTATGGTTTTATACCCTTTTGAGATATAAAAAGTTTAGTGGTTTATTAATATTATGTTTCTTATTTTATTTTGAGAACCATTGTCTGAATGAAGAAAAAATAAAAAGTTATTATCACATGTTGAAAAGGTTTGGGGCGTCACATTTTTTCTCATTTTATGGATGAAGATTTCAGGTTTTTTGGATTGGGTTTTTGAAAATGAGAATCAGTACTAGAGTTTGACTCGATTTATCATGTGTGTTGAGGTGTGGTGTGTTGGGAACCATGATTAAAATATTATTAGGCTTTTGATAATGTATTTTTGTAGGAAATTTCTATAGTTGGGAGGCACTATGGGTAAAATTTGGCCTTGGGATCTAAGTTATATATTGGGGATCACCATAGGATACTTGACTAATTAGATAATGAAATTGTTGTGTTATGAGATGGATGAGTGTGGTCAGGAATCATCTAGTTTTTTTTATAATGGTGTTAGGTGGGGGATTGTGTTTCATATGTTTTGATTACCTTATGTTTAAAGTTTCATCATGAGAGTATGTATATTTATTGGAGATAGAATGTTCCATTTGAATTTGAATTGAAAACCAGGGAAGTATGGGAATTTTGGTTCGATGACCACCAAGACTTCTTGAGGATACGAATTTTGATAATGGTGAGGTTTTAAGACCCAATTTATATATATGTAATTGAAATTAAAGAGTATTTTAAATTTATAAATTAGTGTTGGGGTTGGATTTAAATCATGGTTTGGATGATAATTATGTATGTTGGAACCTCTTGAAAGAGAATTTTTTAATGATAATTAAGACTAATTGATGTTGATAAGTCTTTAGAGAGAATTAGAGCTAGCTTGCATTGACTAATATGTAGGTATCTAGAAACTTTAAACCACTGGATAGTTAGTGTCTATATAGAGACACATGTATACTACATGTTTCAACCAGTTAGCAAGTTTCCCAGTACTTGGTAGCTAGTGGAGTTTTTATGGGTAAAATTTTATTTTTTACCCCTAGAGATTTTAATGTGGGTATCCCTATTATATCTCTTCATTTCTATTGTTTGGTTAAGTGGTTTTCTCCTCCTCTTCATGATTTTTGATGGGGACGTTTTAAGTTGATTTTATGGGATTAATGTATGATTCAATATACATTAATCCCATAATTCTTCTGTTCTACTTTCCCTTTTCTTTGGTTAGGATTTTCGAGATGATTCCACCCCAAAACAATTGAATCATCTAATTTTCATGCGGGTTTTACTCATACTAGATAGATCATACCTTGTAATAATGTCCACACACCATCACACATCATTTTTATGAGGTACATCACCATGGTTATTTTTCAATGAATTTTGGATTTATTTAAATAAATTTTGTTAGAGTCTCTAATTGAATATAGCGTGTGCCCTAAGGTGACAAGTTGCGGGCTGTAGAGTGTCACACCATGACATATGGGTATCATGTTGTGAGTCCTTGATCCATGTCCCACATTAAAACATGGAGGGTTTTCGGTATGGAATATAAGTCCCATGAGTCCACCTCCCCTTTACAATACTTTTTAGATAGGGATGTGTAGTGAGCCCCCATGGTGGGTAGTGATCTCTTCTGTAGAAAACATTCATGAGGAAGTGTGCTAAAATAGACAATATTATGATAGAGGGTCCTATAACCCCAATAAAAATGCTAAAATTTGTATCATAATAGGTGGTCATCCTCTTATTCATATGAAAATCACATAGGGTGATGTTTTTGGAGACCCAAATTGAATTCAGTGTGTGACCTAGGGTGAGGAGTTACTGGATGAATTGTATCATGATGTGACATATGGCTGTCACACCATTACACTATGATATTTGTAAATACCATGACCCCCATGGCCCAGAGCTAGTTCCTTACTTAATTACATTAGTACTATGAATAAGATACCCTATCTCAAAGAACCAAATAGTTTTTTAGATTTAGACAACCAGATACAAACATAATTGTTATATTACAACTGTAAAAGGAAAAAAACCATGGAAAATCCATTGTAAACACCTATAAACTCTTATATTATTCCTGCATTTCATTCATAATGTATATCTTTACATCCTGTGGAAAAATAAAACATAAGAAAGAGTTGATCTCAGATGCTCAGTAAGGGTAAGAAATAAAACAGAAGCTATTATAAACATAAACAACAAGTCATGATGAAATAAAAACACATGACATTAAAACATAACCATTATCATAATATGATAGGAATAAAAAATGATTAAATAATTCCATAAATAATTACATGAGAAAGAAACTTAACCATGGATATTATACCAGTAGAATAATCACATGGATTATCCATTACTAATATCATAATGAGGGAATATATACTTCTAGACATAATAAACATACCATCAAGGCTTTGGATAAGACACCATATATAAATAGGTAAAAACTGGTCTATTTTTTCTCATGAGACCTATCAATGCATATAGGGGATACATTAATCCGAACCCATCACTTACTAAGTCTAATGCATCCATCATATGTAGAATAATTGAGTTAAAAATATAGAATTAAATAAAAGTGTCCCATAACACTTTGAAATATTTTAATAATAATCCTAGATGAAAATAATCTAATAAAATCAATCATAAATTCTTGATATAAATACACATTTACTTTGAAAAGAAGATCTCTTTTGGAAAAATCATTTGTATTTGTTATAAAATCATATTGTAAAAATGAATATCTTAGAAAAGATAATATAAGGACAATTAAATTATGTTTTAGGAAACATTTATGTCCAACTAAAGTGAAAACATGAAAAAAGAGTTTTTAAGAAACTTTAGAAATGATTCACTTCAGTGTGGTTTAAGGGAAACTATAAACAAGTCATTAAAAAAAAGGAAAAAGTCATAATAGTTTGTGTAAAAGATACAATTAAATAAGATAGTTTTTTCATGATAAAAATAGATATTTTTTAAGAATATTGGTGTCTTAAAATATATTATGGATGGTACTTGAAAATGTGTAAGAAATTGGGAAGTTCCCTTTAATTGGGCTTGCTTATTGGGAGGAATTGAGAGGGAACCTTATGAAACATGAATTTCCCCATAAAAGAGAGATGAACAGATCTAGATACATGATTTTAGAAAATATAAAAAGAATTTATAATAATTATATAAAAATTAAAAATAATTCCATTGGGTTAAAGGGAGATAAAGTGTAACCTGAATGAAAAATGGAGGTTTGGGAAGAAAACCATACCTTATGTCTGAAAGCATTCTTAATTTGTACATAACAGCATGGAAAATAAAATTAGATTCATTAATAAATTATTTCTAAATATATTTAACTTTTATTTGATTTATTATTATTTTATTATGTTAATTTATATCTTTTTATGAGTTATAATATTTAATTTCGTCATTCTCGAGTGTTCTTTTCCTTGGTTTTCATGACTAGTTCACTTGTACACATGTAAAAAAGATCATGAAAATTGGAATAGTTATCCAAAATTGAAATTATGTGTTATTAATGAAAATAAATAACATTTAATGGTTATATAAGTCATTTTTTTTTATTTTGGGTGAGGATGAATCATTATATATTACGTTAGTGCTAATTGTTTAGATTATTTTGGTAGTTTTTTGATCATAAAAAATTGTTATATCTAATTATTTAATTTTATGTATATATTCTAGTTTCAAAACATTAAATAAGATTTAATACATATATTATAATCTGTTTTAAGAATAAAAATAGTTTTATGATGATCCTTGAAGATGTAATTGAAAAACATAAACACATCATCCGTGAAGGCGATAAATCAGCACCTCATAGACACTGTTTTTATTTTTAGAATAAAAGGAAGTGGAGTGGAGAGTTGATAGTGTATTTCACATTGAAATAATATAATTATATTATAAATAAGATAATGGAGTTATAATTCATTTTTATATATAAGAGGTGAGGAGAGTATAAGAAAATAAAAGAAAGTGAGAATAAAATAAAGAAAGCAAAAGAGGATTTTACCTCTTGAATTACTCTCCTTAAGAACCTCCTTAGGAAAATAGGTTTTTGCCATTTTTTGATACCAAAACCTCCAGTACATGGGTAAGAGGCTTGGGAAGAGGATTGGATAGAAGTTTTACAATCCTCAAGGATTAATAGGTGTAAGGATAATAGGTTGTGAGGGATCATATTTATATTGGAGGAGAGGGGTAGTTTTTTATTATTTTATTCATTAATTTATTATTTTGACTCAAGATAAGAAATAATGATGATTACATGACTAAATAAATTAATTAGAGAAATATAGTCATATATTGCGGTTCATACATCATCTTTGACTTAATGAATAATGCATTTAACTTACAATGTATATACACCGTAAATTATCACATTTTACTATTTAACAAAAATTCAACAATTTTAAGAAAATCCCAAATAGTAACACTAACCATTTTTCAGTGTTTATAATTAAAAAATTAACTCCATTTTAGGATAATTATTTTTCAATTATAATAAATTAAATTTTTAATTAAAATGGTCATTTATTCAAAAAATACCGATTTTAAAATTTTAATTGATTTTATAACACTTTGAAAAATTAAATAATGTATCATAAAATTTTGATATAATATTAAGGAAAAAAATATTAATTAATGAATATATTTTTGGAAAATAAATTTTCTTTTAAATAATTATATTATTTATAAAATTATAAATAAACATTTATGTCTCACAAAAATATCAACACTTAATTTATCATTTTTAAAACATTTATTTACTTATTCCAGGATATAAATATATCATATTATACTAATAAGATACTTATATTTTATTTATAATTTAATATATGAGGTTTCTATTCAAATCATAAATAGTCTATTAATATAAAAAAAATTCTACTTTTATAAAAATCCAGATTTTTCACTATTCACTAGAAAATAAATATTTTCATAAAAATACCAGAATTTCACATTAAGATATTTTTAAAATTATTATTTTAAAAAAGAAGTTTAATTTTTTCAATTAAATTTATAAAAGTATCATTTTTTTAAAATAAGTGCACCATTAAAAGGTGATGGAACATCCTTTAGAAAAATATAGCCTTTTAATAAGTAAAATTTGATTCATTCTTATCTTATACCTATAAAATCATTTGTATGAATTTAAAATAATTTTATTAAATATATAATATATAAATTTCATAATTTGGTTAATACTATTTATTCCTTCCAATTTAATGGTAAGGTTATAATGGTTATTTTAAAATATTTATATTTAATTGTATATAATTGTTTGTTTAAGCCTGGTGTTTTTTGAAACCTATGTTGTCAAAGAAATTAGATTCCAAAAAACACATACCATAAAATATTGGGGTGTAACATTATAACCTCATTAAAAAAATTTCTTCCTCACAATTTTAACCTGTACTTTGAAAATCAAAGGTTGATAATTCAAAATTGCTTTATGGGAAACCCAAATCAGAAATAGGGTTTATGAAATATCCTCTTAATAAGAGGGAAAATAAAAAGTGAAGGTCAACACAAAAATAGGATTTTGGGTAGGAAATCATTAGTGTAAAGCGACAACATGAACATGAAATATAAATATAACTATCAAGTTCTGATGGATAGTGATAGAGAACATGGTAATTATAAACTTAACCATCACAAAACTATAAATCTTGTGACCAGTTAAAAGATCATTGATTTCTCAAAAAAAAAGTAAACAAATATCTTATTTGTTACAAACTAGTATTCCTAGAGTTTAGGGATACTTTTAATTTTCAGATAAGTACATGAGAAAATAAACTTACTTGATTACATTCTATTTCATAAGTATAATATCATACTTTGGTTGTTCTTTGATCTATTTTCACTCTATCCCTTACTCTAGGAAATGAATGTTCAAGATGATTTTTTCATGCCTGAATCACTTTTAAAGAATCATATGGTCCTTAATTTATTCCTTATACCTTTAAATTTCTATTAAAACCAAGAAGGTTAACATATTATATCAAAAGTTTAACTTGATCCATTCCATAAGTAGTTAATCTCAATACTTGTCTAAAACATGTATGTATATATTAAACAACCAAAAATTTAGAAGGAAGGTCACTAAATTTCCAAAATCAACTTATCACAAGATTTTCTAAATAATTTAGCTCTAAATCCCACACACCAAATATATGAATACCTTAATCTTCTTTAAACCATTATGAAACATTCATGATTCCAACAGTAAAAACATAGGTTATTGAATATGTTCCTTAAATCCAAAAAACTAACAATTTTTGAATAACGTAAACCATCAGATCACTAACTAACTTCATGTTCATCAATACTATCCCATAACCATATATTTATTATTATCTCAATATCAAGAACATATTTGGGTCTATCTTTCCCAAGTGATGTTTTTTTCAAGAAGATAAACTTACAACATAATCAATTCTCTTGATTATTGGTGCTATTCATTACATGCTTCTAATTACTAAAATAATACGTAATAAAATAAAATATTTATATATCTCATGATTATTATAAAAAATAATTATTGAGAAAATACTAAAATAACATAATTCTTGAATCCAAACATAGGTATATTAATCATTCCTCATTATCTACGGCAGTAGGATAAGCTTGACCATGGTTCATTATTTTATTTTGGGGTATATTCCTTTGAAAATTGATACATTGATTTTCATATTGTCCCATATCATTGTAGTTGAAGAATTATACATTTGAAACCTTTTTATTACCCTTGAAATCACAATCATGGTGACCTTTTTCTCTATAAATGTAGCAAACTCCCATTACTTTTAAGAAAGTACTCGGGTGTTTCTTTACACAATTATAACATGTGGTAAAATACATCTTTCTATTATTTCCTTTATCTAAATTTTTCATAGTATTTCCCTTGTTCATATGATTCCCTCCAAATCCATAATACTTAGAGAATTTTTTTATTTATCTCATTATCACATGATACTATGTCCTCATATGATGACAATATTTGGGAGACTTGTTCCATTCAAAAGATTAGCATATGACCATAAAATATATGATCCTTCTTACTATTTGGATCATTTTCATTAGTGATGTTACTATTACTTTTTTGAGGTTCCATTTATAAATAACGTCACACACTAAATTATGTTATATAAAATAATTCATAACATTGAACTAGAAAAACGTTTTTTAACATAAATTGGAAATTTATGCATAACTAATCTCATAATCATAAGCATGGTTTCTCTGGGGACACATTTCCTTTTAAATCCTTCATAATGGTTTGTAATGAAAATGTGAATTTTTATAAGAATATCCCCAGGGAGTTTTGAAGTAGGTGCATAGTAAGATCCATTGTCATGAACCAGATTATGTCGAGTCAGGCCCGATGCACCTTGTCAGAGTTGTTACCCCTAGGTACATCTGTTTCAGAACCATGTCCACTTATAGTATGCAAACACGAATGTATTTCTAGGAAGACCGACATAATCTCTTACTTACAAAAATTATATGATATTATTATGTTCTTAACCTCAAATTATATCTTATGGTTATTTTCACTAATATATGTTTCCTAAATATAGTTTCCAAGCCTACTACTAAACTTGATCTGATACAAACAGTAAAGACCCCCACCCCAGTAGCTCAGACCCAGTGTATTAATTAATTACATTGGTATAATAAAAAAGTGATCACATACTAAAGGACCAAATATTTTAGTATATTTGGAAACTGGAAACAAATAAAATTTTTACATTTCAACATTGAAAGGAAAACAACATATAAAATCTATTTTAAACACCTATAAACTCTTATATTATCCATGCAAGTCATTCATAATATACATATTTACATCCTAGGGAAAAATAAAAAACAAGAAAGGGGTGAGCTCAGATGCTCAGTAAGGATAAGAAATACAACAAAAGCTATCATAAACAGAAAAAAAGGAATGGTGAAATAAAAATACATTGCATTAAAAAATAATATTGATCTTAATATGGCATGAATAAATACTAATTAAATAATTCCATAAATAATAACATGAGAAATAAAATTAACCATGGATATTTTAATAGTCAGATAATTACACTAATTATCAATTACAAATATCATAATGAGAGAATTAATAATCCCATATGTATAAACATACCTTCAAGGATTCGACCAGGACACTATACATAAATGGGTAAAAACCTTATCTAGTTTGTCTAATGTAACGTACTGATGTATCGAGGGGGGTATAGATGGCCTTACCTGACACTTAGTAAGTCCAATGCATTCCTCATATTTTAGATAATAGATTTAAGAATATATCATTAAACAAAAGGGTCCCATACCACTTTTAAATATTTGAATTATAATCATAGATGAAAATACTCTAATAAAATCATTGATAAATTCTTAAGTGAAATACCATTTTACTTTTGAAAGAATTCTTTTAGAAAAATCATTTGTATTTTTCATAAAATAATATTGTAAAAATGAATATACTAGAAAATATAATATAAGGACAATGAAATTATTTTTGAGTTATAAATTATGTTCAGTTGAAGTGAAAAAATGTAAAAAAGTTTTTATGAAACTTTAGAATGATCCACTTCTGTACGGTTTAATAGAAAATATAAATGTGTAATTAAAATGGGAAAAGGAATAATTATTTTCATAAAAATAGGAATTAAATGAGATAGTTTTTTCATGATAATAATATATATTTTATAAAAATATTGTTTTATTAAAAAAGATTATGGGTGGTACTTGATAATTTTTATGAAATTGGGCGGTTCCCTTTAATCGGGATTGTTTATCGAGAGGAATTGAGAAGGGAACCTTATAAAACATGTGTTTCGACATCAAAGAGAGATGAAATTACCGGGTTACATGTTTTTAGAACCTATAGACATAATTTATAATAAATATATAAAAATAAATAATAATTACATTGGGGTAAAGGGAGATAAAGCGTAACCTGAATGAAAAATGGAGGTTCGGAAAGAAACCCTTACCTTATGTCTGAATAAATTATTCACTTATACATAATATCCTAGATAATGAAATTAGATTAATTAATAAATTATTTTAGAACATATTTAACTTTTATTTTATTTATTATAATTTTATTACATTCATTTATGACCTTTTTAATGAGTTATAAAATTTAATTTCGTCATTCGAGAGGGTTATTTTCCTTGGTTTTCATGATTGGTTCACCTATATACTTGTACGAAAGATCATGTAAAATGGGAGTAGTTATCCAGAATTAAAATTATGTTTTATTAATTAAAATACAGAATATTAAATGGTTATATAATTATTTTGGTTATTTGGGGTGAGGATGAATCATTATATAAGATGTTAGTGATAGTCGTTTAGATTATTTTGGTGGTTTTTTGATAATCGCAGAATATTTTTGTCTTATTAATTAATATTATGTATATGTAATAGTTACAGAACATTAAATAAGATATAATAAATATATTTTAATCTGTTTTAAGAATAAAAATTATTTTATGACTAGCCTTGAAGATATAATTGAAAAATGAGAATATGTCATCCATGAAGGCAGTAAATCGACAAAACACAGACGATGTATTCATTTTTAGAATAAAAGGAAGAGGAGAAGAGTCTTGATGGTATATTTTCCATTGAAATAATAAAATTATTGTATTTATAATATAATATTTTTATCATGCATGTTTTTACATAGGATTTTTGGATATTACAATAAAATAAAAGAAAGTGAAAATAAAATAAAGCGAAAGAGGATTTTACCTCTTGATTTTTTCTCCATGAGAACCTCTTTAGGTAAATTTGTTTTGGTATTTTGTTGAGACCAAAACCTCTTGGACATGGGTAAGATGTTTGGGAATAATATTGGGTAGAAATTGGATAATATTAAAATCTTAATAGGTTTGAGGATAATACATGGTGAGAGGTGGTATTTATAGTGGATGAGAGAGGTATTTTTTGATTATTTTATTCACTAGTTTATTATATTGTTTCAATATAACAAATAGTGATGATTACTTGACTAAATATAGTAAACATATAGGGGAAGTTATATATTATTATTCTTAAATCAGAGATAACTCAAGGAATATTACATTTAACTTATAATGTATATATATCATAAATTGCGGTATTTTAATATTCATAAAAATTCAACTATTTTAGAAAAATAAAACAATTTCTCTCTAACCATTTTTTGATGTTTAGAATTAAAAAATGAACTCCATTTTATAAAAATTATTTTCAAAATATAATAAAATTAATTTTTAATTTAAATAATAAATTATTCAAAATATACCGATTTTAAAATTATAACTAATTTTATAACAATTTGAAAAATTAAATAAGAGCTCATAAAATTATCTTATAATATTAATAAAACAAAATATTAATTCATGAATCTATTTTTTAAAAATAATATTTCTTTTAAATCTTTATATTAATTATAAAATTGCAAATAAAAATTTACGTTTTATATTAATAGTAATTTATCTTTTTTAAAACATTTATTTACTTATTCTTAGATATAATATACTATATTATCATTCATAATATACCTAAAATTTATTTATTATTTTATATTAAATTTTACTATTTAAATATTAAATATATGATTAATATAATGAAAATGATAGTTTTATAAAAACATGGATTTTTCACTATTCACTAGAAAATACATTTTTTCAGAAAAATACCAAAATTTCTACTTAATCTAATCTTGAAATTTTTCTGTTAAAAATGAAGTTTATCATGTTAAGTAGAATTTATAAATGTTTCAAAATTTAGTTTTAAAATAAGTGCACCATTAAAATGTGGTAATACTACCTTTAGAAAAATATAGCCTTTTAATACGTAAAATTTGATTTATTCTAATCTTATGCCTAAAAAATCATTTGAAGAATGTAAAAATATCTTGTTAATTATATATTATATAATTTTAATAATTTGGTTAAAAATATTAATTCTTTACAATTTAACATCTAGGTTATAATATTCATTTTAATAAAATGATATTTAATTGTGTATCATTATTTGTTTGAAGATTGGTGTTTTGTGAAACCTATAATGTGAAAGAAATTAAATTAAAATGAGACATACCATGAAATATTGGGGTATTAAATTAATTTTCCCACATTGGGTTATGAAGTGTGTTGTGCATGGAATATAAGTCCCATTCATTCCTCTCTCTATCATAAGTCCTTATAAGAGAGGGATGGGTAGTGATCCCCCTGGTGGGCAGTGATACTTTCTGAAGAACAATGTAGTGGGGTAATGAGCTAAAGAATATAATTTTGTAATGGAGGGTCCCAGAAACCAAATATATATCCTATAATTCGTATCATAGGTTAGTTTTATTTATAGTATTTTCTCTAATATTGTTCTTCTGATTGTTGAATTTGAAGTTTTAGTTTCACCCTATATTATGGAGTGACATGGGATAATATAGAATATCAAAGAAGAATCCCAAATAAAGTGGAATAAATTTGCATGGTAATATTTTTATAAAAAGTTAGATTCAATTATATGAGTCCAATAACATCCAAAATAAAGGAATGGATGATTTATATTGTGTATATCTCTACAATGATATTGTATGAATGAATTAGGAACCTGATATACCAAGTTATAATGGAACTGATGATGATGAAGAGATCTTAATAAAAAAAATTAATGTTATCCACTTATCAAATGTGGTGAATCGGTAATCATGAAAAGAGAATATTATGTTAAAGGAGAAGAAAAAGTCTTAAGATATTAATATTCAAGTGATAGAAATGAGGTGGAAAAAACAAAAGGCCTAAATAGAAGGCTTGTGGAAATTTCAAAAAATATCAAGGAAAAGAATTATTCTCCACAATAATAGTTAAAGGTAATATTCATAAATGTGGGAAAAATAAAGAAGATTCATGATAAATGAGTCTTAACCTGAATGATTTTTAGAATCTGAAGGCAAATAAGAATGATATGGCTAGTTAGATGGCTAAAATGGTTAATGAGAATATAAATCTAAAACAAGAAAATGTATGCTTCAAATAATATTTTATTCAAATGAGATATAAAAAGAAGGATCTGGAGAACAGGATGGAAAATCATAACCAATCCTTGGAATATGATATTTATAGTGGGAATAATATTAAGGTAGAATTTAGTGCACAATATGAATCAAAGAGTAATAAAATCCAACAGTTAGAAGAAGAATTAGTTTTAGAAAAGAACTAGTTAGATTCCAAGGGTAAAACTAATCCTAATATTTATTTATATTTGTTATTTTATAACCCTTAAGTAGGTTATTATGAATAAAATAATATGTATTCCATCTCAAAGGATAAATAAGAAAATATAATCATGTCACAAAGACCATGATTTATGGATAAATCTATTCTTTACTATGAATACACTCCACCAAGTCATCAAAAGAAGATAATAATGAATACTCCCAAGAAAAGGGAAATTTGTGAATATGATATAAATGTACATAAAAGGAACCCCACAATAGGTAAAAAAATAGATGGGTACTCAAGGAATACATGGTAACATGTTTTACTTTTTCAAAATACATGAACACACATTTAGTTTTTTGTGTTAAGAAATAGAGATATATAAAATTCTATGAAGCTAGTGAAAAACCTAAAAGAATGAGCCACCATGCAAAGAAAAGGTGGTATTAGTCTTATCTCAATAATTATAACGTTATAAAAATGTCTAAAGTGTATTTTTCAGAGGAAATTCAATAGGGGTTAAAGGATTATTTTAGGATGCATACAATGGGAAAACAATTTCCTTGAGAAACTAATTTCAATTATTATATAAATAAGACCACTTTAAAGAAAATGAGGTATATAAAATCACTAAATCTATATCTAAAACCCACATAATCTAGGGAGATAATAAAAGGGATTGGAATTAATAAAACATATCACATAATTATTATAAAAATAAGTCCCATGGGAAAAGGACAACCCATATAAAGGAAAAAATTGTAAAGCTTGATAATTATTCAAGGGATAAATAAGGTTGAAAGAAGGTTTTGAGAAATAAAAATATTCCAATTACTGGAAAATAATCCATTTATGGTAATGTTTCCCAATAAATAATAGATTGTTTAAAAGATAACATACTTAAGGATTATGAAAGGTGGTTGGATTCCATTAAATAAAATTTAGATCAAAATATGGATTCTAAATTTAAGGAAAAGAAAAAATGATAGTCCATAGTGACTCACCCTCATCCTAAACTTAAGGAAGTTTTTGGTACCCCTTTCTCCATATTCCTTGTTGTTTCTAACTCTTTGTGAAGAGGTGAAAAATTAATGGGGGGATACAATACATAGAGTGACTATGCTTGAAAATCACATGAATTATTGTACTATAGAAGAATAAGTAGATAAATATTATTAAAAATATAGGAAAGTAGAATATGTTCCATAATTTTTACACCAATAAGAGGTATCAAAAAATGGATTCAAGATCTAAAGACTTAGGGGGAGTTTTTTGGAACATCAAAGTCTATTAAGCCTTATTAAAAGTTTTTAAAGCTTGTAAATATCTAAAATGTATGAAGATCAAATGATGTTATTTTTTAGCTTGAATTAATCTTGTAACAAGTAGTGTCAAATTTTTGTCAAGTGATATAACTTAAATTATAATATGGTATGTTTCAAAATACAAGTACATTAATGTTATATAATAATGGTCTGACGTGAAGTGATGAAGATCATAATTTATCTTCTAAAAGTGGAAAATACAAAGATGTTAAGTGTGCTTCTTAATATTAATCAGTGAAATGGAAAACCTTGTTATTTTATATAAAAATATTATTTCCTATATTGACCTTTTAATTAACATTATTATAGGATTTATATGAAAACCCAAGTGTCATGTTGTATATTTGGTCAGTGAATCTCTTTTGAGTATTCAATTGGAAAGGATATTGGATGTAGATATTTTTTTTTGAGTTGGGGATTCCAACCAAAAATTGTGGTTAAGTTGTTTCAAATTATTTTGATGATCGACATGTGGTTGAGGGAAAAAAATAATTTTTTTAAACCTGGGGGAAAATTTATTCAGGAGAATATGGAATCCTCAAAGGGGGAGTTGATGTTTCTTGGATTATTCCCATACACTTAAGGGGAGAATGTTTTCAAAATGAAATGGGGGTGATGATATATTCATAGTGAAATAAATTTATAGTGGAAGTAGAAAAACATGGAATTAATCCTTGTTTTTTATTGACAATAATGTTGATAATTGAAAATAAAGTTTGGTTCACTCAACATCAAGGTGATATTGTCAAATAAATATTGTCAACTAAATCCAAGGGATGGATTTTTAAACTCTTAAGAGAGTAGAATGAATTTTTTGACAATATTTGTGGAATAAATTTATTTTTAATATAATTTTTTGGAAAACATGTTGAGTATTTTTTTCAAGCCCTATGTCCATTAGAAATGTAGACAAAGTGACGTTTGACCAAATTTTGGAGAGTGGAGATACACTGCAGAGATCATGCTCCACACTATAGTAAACATGTTGGAGGTGGACTATGACATAGTGTATCCAACTACATCGTAGAGGAGATGTTAAAATATAATTTTATTTTCATTCTATAGTTACCATAACTACACTATAGTTTTGATTTTTATTTTATAATATAAGATAAAGGTAAAAAAATGTCAATCTTGGACATATGGTAGGAGGTGGCATAACGCCCATAAGGAGCACACATGGGGTATTACAAGTATGATAAATCACATAGGGCCTATAGAAATATGTTCAAGTAAGAGATCACTGGTGTTGGTTAGTGGAAATATGTAGGTGAGGTTTGGGCTATTATGTTCATGGGTACAAGTGTATCAGGGTGATAAACCCAGTTATAGATCAATGCTCAGTGAGGAAGGATTGTATTATATGGAAGTACTCAACCAAGGGGAGAACCAATGTGAGATACAAAGTTTATATGTAATTTCATAGTCATATAGACCATGAAATAGATACAATTTTGAGTTATTTTAGTTACCTTATAGATTTTGAGTTACCCACATCACAATGGAGAGGGTTGCGCTATAGTTTATTTGGAGAAGAATAGGTACATGCAACAACTGTTCCTTGAGATGCAGTGTTTCCAAAATTAGAAGAAGAAAAATTTGGGTTATCTAATATTATTGGAGGCCACACCATAATATAAGTAGTTACATTACAGCCATTTTGGTGTGGTGAAATGAAGAGAAGTTAAGGCATAAGAGATCATAGTATAAAAGAGGAGTTAGTGGCTGATATTTGTTTTATATCTGATCAAAAATAGAAGACCACACCATAGTGTGATAGAATACAATATAGTGTCCCTAACCACACCATAGTGTTCTAGACCACACCATAATAAAGTTTGATGAGTTGAAGGATGCACTATAATTTAAAATACCATGCCATTGATTTTGGAGGTGTTACACAGTAATCCTTTAGACCACACCACAACAAGGTGTTTTCCGGTGTTTGATCATTTATTTCTAAGTAGTTATTTGAAAAATCCTAAACTAATAAAAGAGGAGTTATTGGAGGTGTTCAAATGCCATAATTGATCACACCAAATGTCTAGTTGAGGGAAACAAATTCCTATACTAAGAAGGGGAGATCAACCAAAAGAGATAGAGTAGAGGACTATTCTCTGTGCATATCCTGCATATCATGAAAATAAAGAAAAAGAGATATAAATAGATAGTATGTTTAAGATATAATTTTTAGAGGAAGAAGAAGGTGTTTTTATAGATGATGGAATAGAATTATTGAATAATTGGAAACCATTAAATACATATCCAAATAATTAGATTATTTGTTGTGCCTACAACAAAGTGGAGTCATTCTTGGTATTATGTAATGTAGAAGGTGTTGCATCAAGGTGTTTTCATAGATGGTGAAGAAGTATACAAATGAACTTTAGAAAATAAGCTTCATATAGTTGAATATGAATTAATTGTTTCTCATGAAGGGACCCTCATTTCTATAACCTATCTGTGGATCCTTTCCAACTTAATAAGAAAATAAGAAGGAATACAATGATTATTTCCCCCAGAAGTGATCCAAAGAAGGAATGTTTGAGGGAGTGACCCTTGGGAATAAATGATTTTCTCCTAAAACTTGTATGGAATTTATCCTAGGAATAATAGTGATCTAGATTTAACCTGTGTAAGTAGTGATCTTCTTAGTGTATTTTGGGGAATGACATAACACCAAAGCATGCTCCTTGGACATAGCTCAGTGAGGGTGAACCTAGTAAAAACTCATGTCTATATTTACTTTATGCATGTTCACCAAAAAAAATCAAGAAAAATTAATCATATCTATATAAAGATCTAAACAAAGTGAACCTAAATGCGAGAGGTCAAGATCCTATAAGAAAATTGAGACACTTAACATAGAACGTGTTTAATTGTGATTGACAGTGAATAACATGATTCCATTCCCTCTCAGGGTTATATCACAATAATTACAATGATTATGTCTAACAATTAATATTATAGGAGGTGGGAATCCTCTTATTCATATGTAAATCACTGAGGGATATATTTATAGATTTCCAAATTGATTTTAGTATGTTTCTTAGGGTAAGGGGTTTGCTAGATGTTGAGTGTGAGAGCATGAAATTTGGGTTTTATAATATGATTCATTGATACTTGAACGACATTAGATAATGGAGGGTTCTTGGAATGAAATATAATCCTCATTTTTCCTCCCATATCCCAAGGAAATTTTATAAGGGGATGGGCAGTTAGCACCTATGGTGGGCAGTGAGCCCTGCAGAAGAATAAAGCTATGAGTGGGTGATCCAAAGAAGAAAATACTGTGATTGAGGTCCTTGAATCCACAATGTTGATCCTAAAAGTTTATAAATTTGGTAAACATGAACCTCCATCACAATATTGTTCACTTTGGATCACCACTTCATGACTTTGTTCATCAAGAGGGATTACTACCCACTAGGTGGCTCAGTGACCATCCATCTCTTAAAAGGACTTCTAATGGGGATGGGGACTCATGGGGCTTATATTATACACCCAAACCCCTCCAAACCCTTATGTGGGTCACATATCAATTCATCATGGTGTGAAAACCATATATCACACCGTGACACTCTATAACCAACCACCCCTCACCCTAGGGCAAAAACTACATTCAATTTGGGACTCTAACAATATTCACTTCAGTTTTATCCTTTTAAATAATAGTTTTAACAAAACCTTTAATACAAATTGTAGGATCTAAATTAGGGAATAATGAACCTCCATTAAAACATTATATGATTTGGATCACTTACTCACAATTTTTTTCTTCAATAGGGATCACTAACCACCAAGGGGTGTTAACTGCCCTACCTTCTTTGAAAATGACTTATTATGAAGAGGGGGAATCATGAGAATTATATTTTATTATTAAAACCCTTCATTACCTGGAATGGTACATATATAAAGGAGTCATGGTTTAACACCCATATTTTACATCGTGACACTTTGTAGTCAACAACTCCTCACCACAGGGCATGCACTACACTCAATTCGAGAATCTAAAAAAATTTTGATGTAATTTTTGTAACGTGTTTGGGAATTTTCCCAAAATGAGCTTATGAGTGCACTAAAGACCTCCTATGGGCGTTTGGTCATGGTTCTGATGTGTGGGCATTTTCCGATGAGAATTTAGTCTTTATAACTATGTTAAATAAATTGTTAAAATAATTATAATTTTTATAATCAATAAACCAGAGATTATTATCCTATTTTAGATACTCATGTTGATTAATGATGGCCATTTAGACTGAGAGGAGGCTTTTCAATCCTAGGAAGTGCTATTGGGATATGTAATTAATGAAGGGAGAGTCTTAAAATGGGGTTGGTGGTCCTATCAAATTTCCTATGGATTTATGATTCAATTATGGGGGATGTGGATTTTTGGTCATTCAACTATTGGTGATAGAACCATGTTTAATAATTTTATTACTAATTTTAAATTAAATGGTTTAATTTACTTTAAATTTATCAATGTATACAAAGCAGCATGGATAAATTAAATTGGTAAGGGCCATGCCAGAACCTTGAGCAGTAGCTTTCTTTCCTCATCCACTGATGGATCAGGTTATTTACATTGTTGTGATACCCTATACAATTTGAACCCCTAAAAAGTGTAAATAGAGTGAGTGTGAAATGTTTTCCCCCATTTAGAAGACCCTTGAGACTTTTTGGAAGAGGTGGAGTAACTTAGAAGAGATGGGCTTGTATGTCATGAATGAACTTAGTGAGAACTTAGAACCTTTTATCTCATTAGATTGAATTTGGTGTGAGTGTCCTTTCCCATTGATATGAAACTACTTGTGTGATTTGAACATGGATTGATTATTATTATAATGGGGTTTTAGGAATGAACTAGTATGAACCTTTACTTTTACATGAGTTTTGATCCATCTGTATTGATTTTTTTAGTGAGGCTTGACCTATGATACAAGAATGTCCAGTTAAAATTATGTTTTTTCTAGGTAAAATGACACCCATGTGATGGAAATTTACATGAGTATTTTTTATTATAATTCATACCCCAAGTGGGGTTACTTTACTTTTTTATTATCCTAGGGGACCATAGTTGGTTCCCCAGGGATTGAGCGACCCTGAGCGAGTGCAATGGGTTGTGGATAGTGACGATGGCTTTAAGAATTTAGAAAACCCTTATTTATTTATTTATTTTAAATTTATTATGAGATATGACATATTCTTCAATATTGGTTGTCATTTTCATTGAAAATTCCATCAAGGTAGTGTTTTATCTTAAAAAGAAAACACCTCTTGTAGGGTGGTCAGTGATACTAAAGAAACACCCTTATGGGTTCTTGTTAATACTCTATATGGGGAGTTTGTTAATACTATTGGTAGGGATGCCCTGTATTTTTAGCTTGGATTATTAGTTCTCGGAAGATAATGATATTACTATTAATTTTTAATAGATGATGTATTGTGGGGTCTTGATGGGTGTGGTTGATATTTTCAGACTTCTAGGGATCAGTCTCTAAGAACCATATTATAATATGATAGATAATTTCCCATGTTATAATTATAATATAGAATATTACTTAGGTTGTTATCATTATACTAGGGTGAGTGTGTCCCTCAGGTCATCATATGTATATTAAGGTGAAAGACCCCCTAGTTGTTATTATGGTTGCAATGGTCTTTGTGACATTCAAAGATTCACTCTAACACTGGACAAAGAAGGTATAGTCGATCAGGGCCACAAACCTAAGAATTTATGGTGGTTTATTTATTAATTTATTTATTATCAATAGTTTATTTATTAATTTAGAACATATCACATGCACATATCAATATATTTCAAGCATGTATGAGACTATGTTAGTGGTTACTTACTAAGTCTTTTACTCACACCATGCCCAAGTTTCCATTATACTTGGGTACCCAAGAAAACCCTCACTTGGTTATAGGTATAGGTTAGTCTAATACATAGGTTTTATCATCATGTATGATAAATGAAATTCTTGAGACTGAGGTGAGGTGAGACTTAGAGTTGTAGTAGAGTCTCAATGTCCTTTATTTATCTTATTTAATTTATTTTATTAACCCTATATATGCGATCAGATGAGTGGGCGATCAGTATTATATAATGTGAATGACCATTTTAGTTTTATCTTATTTTTTTTATTTGGATATATATTTTCTTTTTTTATATAATTACTCTTATGCCAGTTTTATGTTAGCTAATGTTGGTTGTTTATCTATTATTTCACACTCTAATATAGGGGGTATAGTCTCCTCATAGTATCACATTAGACCCTCAATGCTAGTCAGAAACCTTTGGTGTTTGGGATGTGCTTTGGAGGTAATTTAGTACCACCGGTATGGCCCCTGATTAGTGGTGTGGGGTCATGCAATGTTACATGGATTTTTATCCTTGTTTGAAGATCAAGCTAACTGATGATCAGGTATTCACCTAGTAGGTCTCACACTACTTCATATGTCCTCACTGATTGGGTGATGGGTCATCTTCCAATGGGTCCCCCAATTCCTCCACACCACCAATTTGGGAAATTTATATAGTATATCGAGTAGATACTATAAGTCTATTAAAAAAATATATCATTTACCTAAAGTAAAAAATTTAAAACATGTTATTTATAATTAAAGAAAAAAGATTAATGATTTGAAATTCATTTCCATACAACTATATTGGAAACATACTCATACCCTTACTCATATTCTACATGATTGGTCACAACATTATCATTACTAAGTTCCATTATTCTCTATAATCACTTTGTGAAGGGAGATTCATTTTAGGTTTCATACACTGGAATATTTATCTATTTGATATATATTTGGACCTCAACTGGTTTTTTTCCTATTTGATATCTCCCAGAGACTTTTTACTCTTCTCTAATCCAAGAAGAGGAAGTATAATTTTTATATTCAAGCACATTCATATCCTCTTAATTTTAATCGAGACATTAAATTATAGAATTTCATTACATTTTCTCATATTTTTATCAGTTTGTGTTGAATATTTAATTCTAATTAACTTATAAGTCTTCAAGTTCTGTTGGATTGGGTGAATTTATGCATCAATTGTGGTGATTTTTTTCATACCATTATGGGTTCTTGCCTCTCATTTTTCTATAATTAAAGAACCACTAACTCTAGGAAATTTCTTTTTCAACATGGTAGTATGTTAAAAGTGATGTAAGGTTCAATATAGTAAGTTCATGGTATAATGTTTGTATTTAGTATGGTAATGAAATTTCAATTTTATTATCCACCCTAAACATCATTGACCACAAATACAAAGTCACCATTAGATTTTTTAACTTCATTGATTATGTGTATGGTGCTGAGGTTTTTCATTGAAAGTACCAAAATTAATGAACAAACTAGTATGTCATATAGAGTTTTTTTAAAAAAAAATCATTCATTGATACCAACACACAGTCGCATAAATTCATTTTATATAACCACTTCACATAATATCTAGAGTCATCAACTATAATTTTCTGGGTCAAAATCTCATTGTATATATGGAAGTTAAATTTGAAATATATTCCTATATCCTTGATGAATTACATTTATTTTAATGGTAGTGGTTAAATCCTAGAAACACTATGTATATAAGGCCTGAACTAACATTGAGGAATCTCTAGTGGATTTAAAAACTTGAATATCCTGAATTATACAACAACCCACTCACAAAACACATGAAATGGATCATATATGTGAAAGGTATATTTTCCATGATATATATGTCACAAACACTACTATATCTTTTCCAACATAATCATTTGAAAAAACTGTTTCCTTTACACCAACCATGTTTCTATTACAAAATTATATTTCCTATCACTTGTATGGAATCACTTATAGGTAGTATATAACTACTCTACCATGTGTCTTGAAAAATTATTAAAAAAACATAGTGGTCCACTTTAGGCAATACCTTTTATCCAAATTTATTTTAATTAATGTTCCAAATATAGGGAGTATGTACCCATCGATCAAATTTTATAAATTGTGTGGAATCTTATGGAGACATTGATATTTTTCCCTTTCTAAAATCTATCCATAATATCCTCATATATGTGTTGAATAATATATCAGTTCTTAGATGAGGCTCCTTCCATGTTTTATCTTAAGCCTCTATCAAAAATACATGTTCCAATAATGGTTATTTCTCAATATCCTCTCAAGAAACCTTTGATGAGAGGAAATTATGAAAAATATCATTTATGATAGGATATCAATTGATTTGATATGCATCCCACAGTCTGATTCCAACTTCCCAACCTAGCAGATAAAACATATTTTTATGGGAAATCCACCCGTTGAAGAGATCAAGTATAATGCCTACAAATTTTTACACATATTTCTAGAAAATATAGATTAATTCATACATATACTTTCTTATGAGATTATTCTATATATGAATGCCTCACCAAGTATTCCCATATTCATTTTGGCTTGATTCCAGCCCCATGTTGTAAATTTTAACTTTTTTTTTCACCCTTTAAGCTGGTAAACCATTGATAGGAAAAACAATTAAAGAATAATTATGCATATTGAGATCTGATGTGAGTTTGTGATCATTTATATTTGTATTCACTTACCATAATTAAGAGGCTAGATATTATATACATATCTGATATCAAATTGTCTTCCCTTTCCAACCATAATGCATGCTTGAACAATAATGAAAATAAGTGGTATTTCACCATGGTATGGGTTCCTAATTTGGTAGTAAAGATCTATAAAAATTCATGAAGCATGAAAATGGGAAGTTTTGTGGATTATATGGAAAGGTATATGTAAGTGATTACACATGTGACCAATATTCAGGAACATTCCTAGGCTTAATATAATTTGTAATTGATTGAAGGAATAATACAATTACTTTAATAGAAATTATATTTAAAGATTTTTTCATTTAATATAAATAATATGGAAATGTTTTAGTTAAGGTGTGTAGGAATATAAAGAATGGTTCTTAAGGATTAAGTGATGAAGTATGGAATGGGAAAAAGAGGGAGAAATTTTGATGAAGTAAAAAATCATGGACCGATATTTTCACCAATATTTAGGTTCTCAACTCAGTGATACCAAAAAAGTTTAGCTACATATGTTCTCTTAGATATGTAAACCATGTTTTTTGTGCTATGGTATTAATAGAGTAGTTATTTTATCTAATATATTTGAGAAGATTGTGCATTTATTGACTTGAGTGACAAGAGAGAGAGATCATATATATGATTCATTGAAGTTAATGTGTACTCTGTAAAGGTGGTCTACAATTTATAAAATGGGAGTGTGATGAATCAGATCTAGCATCAGTGCTCCATATCATATGAAATCTCATTATTTTTATTTAAGCAACACACATACATGCTCATGCCCGCACACCTATTCATGTGCATGCATTCCAGTAAAAGCGCGTACCCACCTTCGACCTGGGTGCACACCCTTATTCACGATAGATCCCATATCCATTAATTATTTTAATCATAATTTGATCCTTTTCATACTAAATGGTATATTTTAGTTCCCAAAAAAGTGATTTAATTCATTCATATATAATTGAATAATTAAAATTAAATAATTTTGAACACATAAAAGGATAATTTATCTTGTGAAATCAAACACTTACCCACCTTTCATCTAACCCCCAAATTAAATATATTCATATTATTACACCAATATACCATTAATGAATCCTAATTTAACTATAAATCATGTCTTAATTTAAGATTATCACATGATAAGACCCCTTTACCATTTACATTCCATCCTTTCAATTAGCGTGCATTCCATCCTTTAAACCAACTCACACATGCAATGATTGAATCTACCATTCCCACTCAACCTTAGTAGAAGAGAACCCATGACCCTTTAATAGGTTTATAATTATGTGACTCACTCTAACAAGGTTGGTTACTAGATATGGTAATGGAACACAATTGGGTGCCTAATATGGGGTTTCTTAAAAAAGTCCCACTTTATAAGGATTTGACATTAAACATCACATTATCTCATGTGTTAAGTCAAGAATTAATTCTATTAAATTTGATGATTTTAACAGTTTAGTGTTCTAGATAATTATTTCATCACTCTTACATAAATAAATATTACATCACAAAGTGTAAACTTCCACTTAGTATCTATTTTTCACACAAAACAAAATTTCTATGATATAAGAAGTTTTCTTTTCCTATAATATATTAAATTTTTTTTATCTTGACATCATTATTGTCCCTAATAATTCTTAAAAACATGTGAAAAATATTTTAGGATGAGGGGTGAGAAAAAAATGTCATTAAGGAACATATAAAGAGAGAAAGAAACCTGTTAGT
The DNA here is from genome assembly GCA_963277665.1 of Viscum album. NCBI lineage: Eukaryota > Viridiplantae > Streptophyta > Magnoliopsida > Santalales > Viscaceae > Viscum > Viscum album. Next base: position 446,576,139 of record OY728126.1, on the reverse strand, counting down.
CCATAAACACTCAAAAAAATATTCATTTTTAAAAATAAATATTGGAATGAAAATAAAAATTTTAATAATCAATAAATTAACCTCTATACACAAATATTTTCATAAAATATTTCATTAGAAATATTAAAGAGAAAATAAAATTCATAAATTTTTCTTTGAAATCATGGAAACTCATGAATCGTTTTTCACAAAATTTTACTTTTCACCTTTAAGAAGTGGAAAATACTTTTATCTAAACATAATATCATTAAATTACCTTGTGAAATCATATAATTTACATAAAAAACCATAGAAATCATAGATAAATGTTGTATATAAATTATGAAATTATCTTTACATAATTAATTAAAATGGAATATCCAATATGATCAACTTCCAATATAATTATATAGGGAAACTAATCATTACCCAATGCATTATAGAGCTTTAATAGGCCCACCTGTCCTTGGTTTATTATAGAACCACTCATCCATAGTTTATAATAGAACTATCCATCCTTGGTTTATAATGTAACCACCCATCCATAGTTTATAATAGAATTATCCATCCTTGGTTTATAATGTAACCACCCATCCTTGGTTTATAAAAAAACCATCCATCATTATAAACTATTCATAAGAACCAGAAAATAGCCACAACACATCAAATATTACATCTCTATAATCATACTAATAGTTAATTCTTTCTGTCCATATGAAAAAATTTCAAATATTAAAATATTCAGATCAAAGGGAATGTGATTTTTTCTTTAAATAAAACATTAAATATTGAAATGGAATAAAAACATCAAATAATAGTTATAGTAGTGGGGAAAAACTATTAATTTATTATATGTTAAAATAGAATATTCCTTTTGAGTTTTTTTATAAAATGTTCTATATAAAATATATAAAAATATTCCTTTTGAAAAAATTGGAAATAAAGAAAAATTTGAAATAAAATTTCCACTATAATTATTTTTATTTCGATAAATAATATCAAAAAATAATTTTAAGAATATGGGTATGGAAGAAAAATATATAGAAAATAAATAATGAAAACATTTAAAACGAGGTTTTAAGTTAAAGTGTCAATTACCTTGAGTCTGAATCATCACATACATTTTTTATCTTCATGAATAATAAAATTATGTTATTTATTTAATTTTTTAATATTTTTTTTTAATTTTTATAATTCCTTTTATAATTTATAATCAATTAATTTCACATTTTATGTCTTGACTATGTTTATCTCATATGTCAAAAAATGAATTTTGTTGGTTGAATATGGTCAAATAGGTCATCATACCACCATATGAAAAATAATAATCTTTAAATATTTATAATATATATATATTAAATATAATTTTTAATTTTTTTAATGGTTATGAAAAATGATCTGTATTACAATCATAGAGATGGCATTCCATACATACAGATGAGTAACGTTTACATTTTTCAACCATCATGATTGAAAGAAGGAAAGTACTGTTTTATATTTTTATAATGATAATTATATTATAAATAAAATATTATGTCTTCTAAATACAATTATATATAGCATTTATGTGATGTGGTTACAAAAAATGAATCACAACACTTCATGGAGGTGTTAATTCATACATACAGACAAAAAAGTTATCATTCTTCAGTAAATTTAAAGGTAATAATTTAGAAGATATATAATCTTTTTAAAGACCTGGAAATTTCAAGTAAATTTCTTTCCTAAATACTTTGTAATTTTAAGAGTCTATGACTTCTGACAGCACTTGATTCCGAGGCCTGATGTGCCCGGAATCAATTTCCGAAGTTTAGCTCAGGTACGTTCAGTAAACGAACGAGCGGGTTTTTCTATCTTTTAAACTGGTGCTTGGAATTGAAATCCAAGGGCACTGGTGAACTCACAGTGCCGGTAATTGCTTAAGAGGACCTTTACCGAAGATGCGTTTTCCTGGGAGAAGAAGTTAATTTTTTTGGATTAATTAAGAGGTGAATAAAATTGTGGAAAAATTTTATTTTTATATCTTATGTGGTTATAACCTACATGGGGAAGTTAGGGTGGGACCCACTAACATCCTAACTACCCATGTGGGGATAAATGTGAGGTGGGGACCACACGAGACCCAACCCTTCACATTTCCATAACTCTCATAAAGTCCCCCTTTAAAACTTGTTAACTCCCTTTAATTAAGTAACTCTCCCTCTCTCCCTCTTTATTGCATGCCAACACTCAAATTAATTAATTAATTGAAACTCTTAATTAATTAATTAAGTGTTTGAATTTTTTAATTTTTGAATGCATGGAAAAATAAAATAAAATAAGGAGAAGCCTTATTTTATTTTGGTTAGAATGGTTGTGTGAGGAGGAATTGGGAGAACGCTAGTGTTTTTGAAGAACTTCTTCCTCAACGAAGAACAACAAATCTCTAACAAAGAACATCGACTTGGCAACCCCGATTTCTCTATCATCTTCTTCCTCCACTACAAGGGAGGATACACCGACACGGGAACTCGCCAATGACGCCAGGCCTTACAATATTCTCTCTATGACAAAAAGGGGAGACGCCGCTTCCTCCTCGGATACTCTCCGTCGACGTCTACAGAACCTCACCCCGCAACTCTGTCTTCCGCGACGCCCGTCGTTCGACATCTTTTGTTGAGGTAGGGTTAAGTTCAATTTTAATGGATTAAAATTGTGGTTTGGTTTGTCGTTGAGCATCTCGTTTACCTTGGACGATTGCTATCGTTTTACGCGGAGGGTGCGAGCCAAACGAACGCGGCCTGACAACCCTCCGTTGTTCTTGTATATTAATTTAGAATTGGAAATTGATGGTGGAGGAAGCATGAACCTGTCGCACCGTACCAGGAATGTAGATACGGGAACAGGTGTCATCGCATCGGTTGTGTGGAAAGAACCGCGGCCCGCTACACGGGCCGCTTCGGTGAAGGAACCAGCCGATCCCTCAGCCGGCTGGGCGGAGCTGGACTGCGGTGCCAGGAGGGAGCTGTGCTGGAGAATGGGGGCCCGCCCATGCAGGCCGCGTGCATAGAAGACCGGATGGTCTAGCCAGAATGTTTGGGGAAGGACGGCGCCTCCTGGCCCTGCCGGTGTAGAAGACCAGGGGGGGGGGGGCTTGGAGCCTGCTTGGCTTCGGTCGAGCCGCTCGGCTAGGCGGCCGAGCCAGCCAGGCTGCACCCCTTCGGGCCGGGCCTCGTCTCTTCTGGCCGGGTTATGTTTTTCTTCGGACCGGTCTGACACCCCTGCTGGGTCGGACCCGACAAACTGGGTCCACCCAACCCGTCGGCCCACTAGGCTAAACGGGTCAGGCCCTTATTCACTTAAATGTGAATAACTTAAAGACCGTGCATCCGATCAACGCGCCTTCTGCATTAATGGGACTCTATTGAGGTGACGTTCATTTTTCATTACTCTAAGTGATTTTCGGATGATTTTGGATATCATCTGGGTTAGAAACGACCATATTTCTAATAGGGCCCCTGGGACGGAAAAACCATTATCTCTCAGACCGGGCGTCCGATTGACACTCCGTCTATTGAGTTGAGTTCTTACTGACGAGAAGGAACATCAGGATACATCAACTCTAGTATTCGTGATAGTTGATGTATCGAACCCCCTTGGATTGTGGAGCGGACCCTCCTGGAATCGAGCGTGCTGTGTGCGGGAACCCTAGAGCTGTCTGCAGCTGCGACGGTGATGATGACTGTACTTAGATCCTACGTGGGTTTGGCAGCGAAGAAGACTGTACATGGATCCTCCATGGGTTTGGTAATGATGTCGACTACACTTGGATCCTACGTGGGTTCAGCAGCGATGGTTACTGTACTAGGATCCTACGTGGGTTCGGCAATGACGACTTCTGTACTTGGATCCTATGTGGGTTCAGAAGGGGAGATGATTCAGAGGCTACATATATCATCTCCACCCCTCTTCATGAGTAGTATTCCTGTGTGAGCTGAGTCTTTATAATTCAATATTTATCAACGATGTGATTGACTTTCTTTCATGTGTGGACTGGTTTGTGATTTCCTGTGTGGACTGGGTTGTGCTTTACTATGTGGAATGGGTTGTACTTGGGCTCGTGAGTTGTAGTATAACTGGAATTGATGACTTAGGTATATGTATGGGCATATACCTAAGTATAAATGGTTGATACTTTGTGTTTGTAACTTTCCTTTGTGGTTTATCCTTTGTGGATTCTGGGAGTCCATCGAGGGTCTTGGGGTCCCTACTGAGTATCGTATACTCACCCCTGCATGGGCTATGCCCACACTACGTTGTGTTGGATGCAGATGACAGACAACACTGATCGAGGTGGAGTCTATTGGAGCAGGATAGTACCTAGAGGTGGACCACTTGGCGGGATGTACACGGAGCAGACGACTTGACCCGAAGATCTGAGGAGACCATCTGTACCCACCCTTCAGGTGGGATATCCGGAGGACGACTCAGTTGTTGTTGGTTTACCTTACTGTAGCTATTATTTCTTTACTTTTGTATTGTATTTTCAGTTGGGTTTGTATTCTGGCCCATTTACTTTCCAGTACTTACTTTTGTACTCAGTTTACTTAGTGTTTACTTCATCTTGCATACTCTATTGTGTTTGTTTACTTATATAAAGCCAATTACTTCCCTTTTATTAGGATTTATGCCTTTGGTTCTAGTCACCATCACCCGGCCTACGGAATGCGGGCTTGGGGTAGTCACAGTATGGGCCCTGAGGATGGGTCGTGAAAAATTGGTATCAGAGGAGTCGGTTCTACCGTAGAACTCAGGACTCTTATAATTTCTTCTCTGTGAAGCAATAATGTTTAGAGTATTGAGTGTGGTTATCAGTCCAGGGAGTCCAGTGTTGGTGCGACAACCGACATATCCGTACACCAGGACCCTGACTTCTGATTTACGACTTAGTGCCCGAAAAAATTGATTGCATGTCTGTTTCAAAAGTTTTCTTTGTGATTAATTTGTGTCAGATCACCAGGTATACTGTATTAACTGTGACACACCTGTTTCTTTTCAGGATGGCCCCACAATGGAAACCAGCTAGGGTTCCTAGTTACGTGTGAGATGGTAGCCCACCGAGCGATGAGGCCTTGGTGCAGGGCCCCATTACAGCGGAGGCACCAGAGGTACCTCTACCCGCTGGGCCACTGATACCACCAGCCCCAGTAGCGGAAAGTGCATCTTGCCTGAGTGCACTTCACGAGTTTCAGCGTCAGAGTCCACCCAAGTTATACAGCGATACGGACCCTCAGGCAGCTGAGGATTGGATGGAAGCTATCATCTGAGTCTTCAAATTGGTAGGGACACCATAAGACCTTATGGTGATCCTTGCAGTGAGTCTCCTGAACGCAGCTGCAGATAGATGGTGGAGCCTGATGCTCCAGGTGCACGACGAGGCATCACTGCTTTTGACGGACTTTGAGAGCCTCTCCCACGCATTGTATTTTCCAGACACCCTCTGTGCAGTGTGCATTCAGAAGTAACTACAGCTGTGGCAGGGCAACAATATAGTAGCCCAGTACTCAGGGAGATTTACCAATCTCTCGCACTACTCCACGGACATGGTACGAGACCCATTCTTCCGGCCCCGAACCTTCGAGTAGGGACTGAGGCATGAGATTAGGGCTTCGATGATCTCCCTCAGTATTCCGATGTAGGTAGGAGTACTGGAGTGAGCCCTTCTTGTGGAGGGATTTCTTTCTGAGCCTACACTAGCAGCGAGGCCTACCACAGGGCGACATGTAGCGGAGTCTTCTACATCCAGAAGTAGACAGATGTCATAGAGGTCTAAGCGGACCAGGCCATCAGGTGGGCGACCTCAGGATACTGGTTCAGATGTGCGGGGAACAGGAAGTAGATCTAGTCATACGAGAGGCAGGCGGAAGAGGCAGAGGAGCTGGCCGAGCAGTGGGTGGGGGGCGACGCTTTGAGGCTCTACCACCACCACCACAGGTGGTCCACCCCGACCATAGGGAGCTGGCGGATAGAGGTAGGCTCAGCTTCAGGCAGTGGAGTCTTATGACCACGGCACACCTGAGATGATTTGAGGTACTATTTGTGTCTACTCCAACCTTGTTTCAGTTCTTATAGACACAAAAGCGAGTCATTTTTTTATTGTCGTTGCCCTTGTTTGGAGCTCAAGGATTCTGACGGAGCCGTTGGCTCGATCCTTACGGCTAGAGACTCCTATGGGAGCAGACTCGACGATTATGCACTGGTTCTGACAGTGTGAGCTTACTATAAGAGGTGAGAGCTTTGGTTGGGATCTTCTTGTAGCGGCGTTAAGGCCTTACGACGCCATTTTGGGCATGGATTGGTTATCTACATTCCATGCTCAGATCGACTGTATTAGGTGCAAAGTACGATGTGTCCGCACAGATGGGAGAATGTTCACCTTCACCAGCAAGAAGGGAGCCTTTGCAGCACATGATGGACTTACATAGAGGAGAGGGAAGCCGATCACACATCAGTTGGCTAGTCTCATTCTCAGAGCAGTTGATGTGCAGAGTCTGAGTTTTCTTGTTGTGGTGGATCAGTATGCGAACATTTTCCTAGACGATGTTCCAGGACTACCTCCTTGCAAAGAGGTAGACTTCTATATTGACATGTACCCCGAGACAACCCCGATATCTACTACAGCATACCAGATGGCTCCCGCTGAGCTTCATGAGCTACGGGTACAGCTGGAGGACTTGAAGGGCAAGATATTCGTCTGACCCAGTGTTTCACCCTGGGCATCTCCGATTTTATTATCCAAGAAGGCGGATGGGAGATTATGACTATGTGTCGACTACTATCGCCTGAATTAGGTGATCTTAAAGAACAAGTATCCACTCTCGAGTATTTAAGACCTCTTTGATAAGATCAAGGGAGCATGATGGTTCTCGAAGATAGACCTCAGGTCAGACTATCATCTGCTCAGAGTTCGGGGCGAGGATGTACAGAAGACGACCTTCAGGTGTCGGTATGGACACTATGAGTTATTGGTTATACCTTTTGGCATAACCAATGCTCCAACAGTGTTCATGAGTCTCATGAATAGGATTTTCCAGCCTTACCTTGATCGATTTGTCATAGTATTCATCAATGACATACTGATTTACTAGACTACTAAGGAGGAGAACACCTACCACTTGCGAGTTGTACTGGACACACTCCGAGAGCTCCAACTTTATGGTAAGCTCTCGAAGTGTCAGTTCTAGATTCAATAGGTCCGCTTCTTAGGGTATGTCATCTCTGAGGTGGGAGTTTCTATGGATCCTATGAAGATCGAGGTAGTACTTGCTGGGGAGCCACCCAGGAGTGTGAGGGAGGTGCAGAGTTTCCTAGGTCTGGCTGGGTACTATCAGAGATTTGCACCAGACTTCTCCAGAGTTGCAGCACCGCTTTCATCTTTGACGAAGAAGGGGAAACCCTTTATATGGTCAGATAGATGTCAGCAGAGCTTCCAAGAGTTGAGACAAAGATTGACCAGTGCACCCATCTTGAGGCTACCAGAAGAGGGCGTAGGGTACGTAGTTTACGGCGATGCATCAGGGACCAGACTTGGGTGTGTCCTGATGCAGGAGTAGGTAGTGATCGCTTACGTTTCATGACTGTTGAGGCAGCACGAGAAGAACTACGCTACCCATGAAATAGAGTTAGCAGCAGTGGTATTCACCTTGAAGATGTGGCAACACTATCTGATGGGAGAGCACTTTACAGTCTATTCTGACCACCAGAGTCTTAGGTACAACTTCTCACAGAAGGACCTAAACCTGAGACAATGGTGATGGATCGAGTTCATCCAGGACTATGACTTTGAGATATTCTATACTCATGGAAAGGGGAATGTAGTAGCTGATGCTCTCAGTAGGAGATCGGACATTGAGCTACTTGGAGAGGCGACAAAGCAGCTAGCTGCGTTGCAGATATCCTTTGGGGATAGAGATGGAGTAGCCTTTCTATAGTCACTCACAATCACTCCTCCACTACTACAGCGGGTCAGAGAGGCACAATGTGGGGGCATTGACTGTGAGACGCGACGTGCTCAGATTTCCACAGGGAAGGTGCCTAATGGATTTTCTGAAGGAGCAGAGCGTGTCATCCTATTTAGGGGACGTACCATGGTACTGGTTTCATTACAGGAGGAGGTGATGAGGGAGTTTTACACTTCCCCGTTGGCGGTAAATCCAGGAGTAGCAAAGATGTACCAGGATCTTAGCCGACAGCACTGGTGGCTGGGTATAAAGAAGGATGTGGCTGAGTTCGTTTTACGATGTCTCACCTGCCAGCAGGTGAAGGCAGAGCACCAGGTACCGATAGGTTTGGTACAACCCCTAGAGGTCCCGGAGTAGAAGTGGGATGGGATATCCATGGATTTTGTGACAGGGCTTCCACGTACTTCTAGAGGACACAACTCCATCTGGGTGATTGTCGACCGACTCACCAAGTCGACCCACTTCCTACCGATCAGAGAGCAGGGCTTAGTGGAGATCTTGGGACGCCTCTACGTTTAGGAGATCGTACGAATTCATGGTGTGCCATCATCTATCGTCTCCAATCGAGATTCTCTCTTTACTTCCCGACTTTGGAAGGGGTTGCAGGATGCTTTTGGGATGTGGCTGTGCCTGAGCACCGCTTTTCACCCTCAGAAGGATGGCCAGAAGGAGAGGACCATTTAGAAACTTGAGGAAATGCTCTGTGAATGTGTCCTTGACTTTGGTCGTAGATGGGAGGATCACCTACCCTTAGTGGAGTTTGCGTACAACAATAACTACCACTCCACCATCGGGATGGAACCATACGAGGCATTGTACGGCCGACCATGCAGATCACCTCTGTGCTGGACAGACCCTGGGGAGTCAACACTCTTAGGACCAGATATGGTCTAGGCTACGACAGAGAAGGTGCAGATCATCCAGGAGCAGATGAGGACTGCACAGAGCAGACAAAAGTCCTTTGCTGATAGGAGGTGAAGAAAAATAGAGTTTGAGGATGGTGACCACGTTTTCTTAAGGGTCTCACCTCGACATGGATTACGGAGATTTTTCCGGGGTGGCAAGTTGTCTCCGTGCTTCATCGGACCATTCTAGGTCCTCATCAGGGTAGGCGAGGTGGCTTACCGCCTGGCTCTTCCACCTCAGTTGTACCGAGTGCACGACGTCTTCCACATATCTCAGTTGAGGAGATACGTGCACGACCCGACACACATCATAGATCAAGGGGAGCTGGAAATCGATGACGGGGCGACTTTTGTGGAGGTCCTGGTGGAGATCGAGGATCGACAAGAGTAGGTCCTACATGGATGGTCGATTCCTCTTGTGCACATTTGTTGGAAGCACGAGAACCACTAGGAGATCACATGGGAGAGAGAGGCTCAGATGCGTGCACAATACCCTCATTTTTTTCCTAGTTTATTATGTAGCTTTACGGGGATGTAAATCCCTGAGATGAGAGTAATGTAAAGAACCAGAAATTTCAAGGAATTTTTTTCTTAAATACTTACGAATTTTACAAGTCTTTGTCTTTTGATGGCACTTGATTCCGAGGCCCGATGTACCCGAAATCAATTTCCGAAGTTTAGCTCAGATACGTTCAGTAAATGAACGAGTGGTTTTTTCTATCTTTTAAACCGGTGCTTGGAATTGAAATCCGAGGGAACTGGTGAACTCGCAGCTCCGGTAATTTCTAAGAGGACCTTTACCGAAGATGTGTTTCCATGGGAGAAGAAGTTAATTTTTGTGGATTAATTGAGTGGTGAATTAAATTGTGGAACAATTTTATTTTTATATCTTAAGTGGTTATAACCTACATGGGGAAGTTAGGGTTGGAACCACTAACATTTTAACTACCCATGTGAGGATAAATGTGAGGTGGGGCCCACAGGAGCCCCAAACCTTCACATTTCCATAACTCTCATAAACTCTCCCTTTAAAATTTTTTAACTCCCTTTAATTAAGTAACTCTCCCTCTCTCCCTCTTTACTGCATGCCAACACACACATTAATTACTTAATTGAAACTCTTTCAACGAGAAAGTCATTTTTCATTACTCTAAGTGAGTTTCGGATGATTTTGGATATCAGCTGGGTTAGAAATGAGCGTATTTATAACCGGCCCCCTGGGATGGAAAAGCCATTATCTCTCAGACCAGGGGTCCGATTGACGCACCGTCTATTGCATTTAGTTCCTATTGATGAGACAGAACTTCGAGATACATCAACTCTAGTCTTCATGACAATTGATGTATCGAACCCCCTTGGCTCGTTGAGATGACCCTCCCTGAATTGAGCGTGCTCTGTGCGAGAACCCTAGATCTAGCTGAGACTGCGACGACGATGATGAATGTACATGGATCCTACGTGGGTTCGGTAGCGAGGACGACTGTACTTGGATCCTCTATGGGTTTGGCAGCGATGACGACTACACTTGGATCCTACGTGGGTTCGGCAGTGATGGTTACTGTACTAGGATCATACGTGGGTTCGGCAGTGACGACTTCTGTACTTGGATCCTATGTGGGTTCGGCATGGGAGATGATTCAGAGGCCACATCTATCATCTCCACCCCTCTTTGTGAGTAGTATTCATGTGTGAGTTGAGTCTTGATAATTCAATATTTATCAACGATGTGATTGACTTGATTTCCTGTGTGGACTGGGTTGTGGTTTCCTATGTGGAATGGGTTGTGCTTTCTTGTGTGGACTGTGTTGTACTTGGGCTCGTGAGTTGAAGTCGAACTGGAATTGATGACTTAGGTATATGTATGGGAAAATTCCTAATTAGAAATGGTTGATACTTCATGTTTGTAACTTTCCTTTGTGGTTTATCCTTTGGGGATTCTGGGAGACCTTCGGGGGTCTCAGGTTCTCTACTAAGTATCGTATACTCACCCCTGTATGGGCTATGCCCGCACTATGTTGTGTTGGATGCAGACGACAGACATCACTGATCAAGGTGGATTCTAGTGGAGCGGGATGGTACCTGGAGGTGGACCACTTGGCATGACGTACATAGAGTGGACGACCGGACCCGAGGAGCTGAGATGACCATCTGTACCCACCCTTGAGGTGGGATATCTAGAGGACGACTCAGTGGTTGCTGGTTTACCTTACTGCAGCTGTTCTTTCTTTACTATTGTATTGTATTTTCAGTTGGGTTTGTATTCTGGCCCATTTACTTTCCAGCACTTACTTTTGTACTCAGTTTACTTAATGTTTACATCAGCTTGCATACTCTGTTGTGTTTGTTTACTTATATAAAGGCAATGTCTTCCCTTTTATCGGGATTTACGCCTTTGGTGCTAGGCGCCATCCCCTGCCCTATGGAAGGCGGGCTTGGGGTAGTCACGACATGGGCTCTAAGGATGGGTCATGACAATCTTTATAGAATAATAAATATAAAATCAATATCATATATATACATTATATCAATCATTATATCAAATTATGAGTGGTGGTAATGGAAAATGAATTACATTGGTTCGTGAGGTGGTAGTCTGCGGGACATATGAACAACAACTTTCTTTCCCATTTAATAGAAAATGAGATAGATATAGGATATGAAATTAATGTAAAAAAGTCTCATTATTTGTTAGATATTTGTTTTATAATTTAACTATGTTCAAATAATATTTTAATGAGTTATATGAATAAATAAATAAAAACATTCGGTTAAAAGCTATACATATTCTTCGAATAACCTACTTAGATTTATACCTTAAGCCCTATAAGGTTGGTGTTATATCCAAAATAATACTTATAGAACATGGGTAGAGATGTTGAGAAGGTATTTTGTATGATATTTTATGATCTAAATTTTTATTAAAGTGTGTATAGTTGAGGAGAGGGCCTACCCTTTTAAAATGATGGGACATACACTTTTGGAATTATATAAAGTATTAAATTATTATAAATTATATTTTATAAAAAATGGACCCAAACTAGTTGAATTTATCGATAGGATGAGTATGGTTACAAATATTCACATATAAAAAATTTTAACAAGTTTATATGACTTTTTAACCCTTATTCATTTGTTTTAACACCAATAACCCCTTTTTACAGTTACTCTGATATCAATGTTTTTTACTCTTCTGGGGTCATAAAAGTTACATTAAAAGAAAAAATGACCCATTAATGGAACATGGTTGATATTTTAAAAAATAACCCTTTAAAATGGATAAATAAAATAATTTTATGAATTTTAAATCATTTAATAAAATATTTTCTATTATAAAATATCATTAATTTCACTTTTGGAAATACATGAAATATTATAATATAATATGTGTCTAACTCGTGTAAAATTGTTTAAAAATAGAATTAATTAAAATATAAGGAGGATAGGTTTTTAATATATTAATAAAATCAAATTTATATATGTTTAAATATCATTTTAAACATATATTTTTGTTTAAACTATTGGTTAAAAAAAATTAATCCTAACTGCAGTAATGAATTTTTCGATATTAAATGGTTATAATTTTAGTTATAAGGTGAAAATTGAAAAATAAGTGGAAAAGTGTAGAAATATAAGACCATGTATCATCCTAATTATCCTATTTCAATATTTTTATGTTTTTTTAATTAATTTAATAAAATATAAGTTAATGTAAAATATCATTAATGTCATTTTTGACACTATTAATTTAATTTGTCGTTGAAAACAACATGATAGAAAATGAATTAGAATATAAAATATTCAAAAATATATAATATATTATTATTATCTATAAAATTCTTCTTACAACTTAAATTATCCAAATAATATTAATTTTATAGTTTTTTAAATCATTTATTTCATTTTTTATTGCGTGCCCATGCACTGTTTCGACATTTCGTAAACATATAATGTAATTATTTCATCACTAAAAATTAAAAATAAATTAATATGACAAAAAAATTAATTAATATTCCAAATAAATATTTATAATTGATCATAATATGTTTTTATTCCCATGAAAGAATATTATAGATATTAAAAGAAAGGGAGTCACATATTTTTACTTTACCCTTTACTTAAAAATTATAATGATTAAAATCATTGATCAATGAAAATAAAAGGATATATTTTCATGGTTTAGATGATCATGGATGAAATATACTCATGAAATTAAATAATTAAAAGTGATAGGGTCATTTTTCTATCCCCATAATATTATTTTTAACCTTAATTACCCGATTTACACTTACTGAGGTGACAAAATTTACCAAGGTTACTATTTATAATGACAAAAAATAAAAAAGGAAATATTTAAAAAAAAATTAAATCATGGGTATAAATATAATATTATGTTTTTAATGTTAAATTCAAATAAGTTTCAGAATTTATTTTAAAATTAAATCCACAAAATACGATGAAATGTAGTTTTATAGAAAAATGACTTTTTAGTATAAAAATATTTTTATACAAAATTTTAGTATAACATTATTTCTAAAGAACATAAATAGATTATTAAAAATTATAAAGAACAAATTAAAATTTAAAACTAATCCAAATATTGAATTTGAATTTGTAAAATAGTGAAAATAAAATATAGTTTCAAATAAAAATCAGTATTTTTTACTATTCATTGAATATTCAATCTTTTTAGAAAAAGTCCCAAAATTTCAATATAAGATAGTTATGATATGATGATTCATAAAAATAAATTCATTTTATCAAATACATTTTAAAAAATTTCAGAAGTTAAGTAAAATATTAACTCACAGAAATAATGAAAACTAATTTTGAAGAAAACATATTTTTGAAGAATAAAATAACTTTACTAAAAATTTAATTCTTATTTACTGAAAATTAATTTATATATTTTTATTGAGTATAAAAATTATATACATATATATATATATATCATAATGTGGTTATTCTTATTTATACCCTTTAATTCAATAGTTTGGTTACAACGATCATATTTAAATAATAATATTTCATTGTTCGGTCAAGATCAAAGTTTTATTTTTCATACTACATCAAACATAATTTTCTTATATTAAAATCATTGGGTGTTATATTATCCCCCATTTAATGAATTGTAAACTTTAAATTTGAACTTGGGTAAGATAAAAAACGGTTTGAAATTTAAAAATACCTTTATTGAAATCCCAAATAATAAAAAGGGTTAATAAAACTTCATATTGAAAAGGAAAGGTAAATAAAAAATTCATTTTTAATAAAACATTACTAGGTTTCTAAAAAGTATAACATCAGTGGGAAGTTAAAATATAGACATGGAAGAAAACATTAATGCATAAATAATGAGGGATAGTGACATAAATCATTGATCTAATAAAGTGAATGATCATGAGAAACTTATTGACTATAAAACCATAAACTAATGAGGTGTGAAACAACCATCTATTTATAAAAAAAATGATATTAGGATAATTGTTTTTCAAGATATTTTTACTTGAGTTGTGAAATTCCTTTACTATCTAGACTAATAAAATATAGAAATATAATTAATTTACAATAATAATTTCATCCTTAAATCAATATCTAGCATAATAACATTTATTTATCTAAATAATTGAGTATTATAGATGCATTTTTCATTACTAAATAACTAAAATAAAATTCTAATATATTACCTAATTCCAAAAATGGATAAAAATATATTTCCCATTTATTTATATATTTACCAAAATCCAAAATGGTTATCACATTGTAAGATAAATTCCAAAATGAAAAAACCTTAATATTAATATCCAAAGCCTCAACAATAAAATACAAAGTTCAACTTATATAATTTGATAAATAACTAACCTCAAAATTCATCAAAATATTATAGAAAAAGTTTAAAACCAAAAAATAAATTTTTTTATCACATATTCTTCTGATATTAATTTATCATTTACCCCCATAAAAATTAGTCACTCATAAATCAATACACAGAAAAATATATATTCCCTAATCATATAATATTTAAAATATTCAAATAATTTCCAAAAATAACATGAATCATCATAAAGCCACATTAAAATCATATATTCGTTCCAAAAGATAATTCAAAATTTATCCCTCAATAAAATACCCCATTATCCTAAAATATTTCTGTTTACCATAAAATATAAGGTTTTTAAAAATAGTGGACTTTATCTGAATAACATTAATTAGTTAATCACCAAATCACTTATCAATCCTATTTTTATCTATACTACAAAACATATATTCCCAAATTCTAATAACCCATAATTACATCTATATAATATTTTATATTTACCCTAAATGTTATCAATACTTTTAAACATATGTCCAAAAAATTTAACGGTATTCTTTCTCAAATAAAATTTTCAACATGTTAAAATTAAGGGTTACATATGCCTCCAACATCTATAATAACACAATAAATATCTCCCAAATTATTCCCATCACATAAAACCACAAAAGGGGTACCTATTACTTTAAACATAGGATCAAACTTAAACTTATAAGCCCATAATGGTATACATAACTATAAGTTAACCTCAAATGAAAACATAATAATCTCTAAAGGTTTTTAAACCTTTCCTCTAATACAAACTATAAGGACCTGGACTTAAACATTACATAATCTTATGTTTTAAGTCAAGAATTCATTATATTACATATTTTGATCATAATATTTTAGTTTTTTATAAAATTATTCCACCAACCTTATATAAATAAATATTACATCACCAAGTAGAAACTTCCACTTACTATCCTTTTTTCACAAAAAATAGAACTTCTATGATATAATTAGTTTTATTTTCATAACATATCTTCACAAGTTTTTATCTTGAACTCAAATTTTCCCCTAATAATCCTCAAAACCCCATTAAATTTTTTTAAAAAGAGGTATGGTCACAAAAATCTCAGTATGTTACATAGAAGGAGATAAAAAATGCATTAGTTCATTAACACTCAAAAAAAGTTTCATTTTTTAAAATATAATGTTGTACTAAAAAAAATTTTATACTTAAGAAATAATCCTCACTGGCCAAATATTTTCATATAAAATTTCATTATAAATCTTAAAATGAAAATAAAACTCATAAGTTTTTCTTTGAAATCATGAAAAACTCATGATTATTTTTTAAAAAATTATACTTCTCACCCTGAAGAAGTATAAGATACTTTTTGTTAAGCATATGCTCATTATCTTACCTAGTAAAATAATAAGATTTGCATAAAAACCCATAGAAACCATAAATAAATCATTTAGGTTACTTGGGAAATTATCTTCATATCATTATTAAAAGTTTAATAACCAATATGGCCAAACTACAACATAATTTTTTAGAGAACATAATCATTACCCAACTTAATGGAGGGATATAACAGACCCACCCATCCATGGTTTATAATGGAACCACCCATCCTTGGTTTATAATGGAACCTCCCATACTTGGTTTATAATGGAGCCACCCATCCTTGGTTTATAACAGAATGACCCATAATTCTAAACAATTCACAATGACAATAACATAATTTTAGCACATGGAATATTTCATTTATATCATCATACTCATAAAAATATTATTTTATTCCTTAAGAAAAAATTTCTGGATATTAAAATATCCATTCTATTTTAAAAACTTTTTGAAAATACCTAGAACAATGGTAAAAATGGTTTTTATTTAAAGAAAACATAAAGTATTAAAAATGAATACAAACATAAAATAAAAATTATGATGGCATGGATAAACCATTGATGCTGTATACCTTAAAATAGAACATTACTTCCAGATTTTTATCAAAACATTCTATATAAGAAACATAAAAAGAAAATTTTTTAAATCCTTCATAAAAAATTAAAAAAATTATATAAAAAATGTTTTCATATTTCTTTATTTCCATATAAAAATAACTATAAAATATTTTTATGAATATGTACACATAATAAAAATATTTAGAAAATATATCTTGAAAGCATTTAAAATGATGTTTCAAGTTAAAGTGTCCCTTAACTCGAGTATGAATCATCAAGTAAATTACTAATATTCTTGAATAAAAAACTCATGTTAATTATCTACATTATTAATAACCATTTTCAATTTTATTATTCCATAAATATTTTATAATCAATTACTTAATCAATTAAGTTTATGTCATATGTTTTGTTGATATTTGACTCATATGTACAAAATGACATTGGTAGGTTGACTATAGTAAAATTTGTCATTATTCCACCACATAAAGAATAATAATAATGTCATAGTTATTATTTTCATATATCAATTATACTTTTTAATACTAAATATGTATGATGATTATGAAAAATGAACTATGTTATAATCATAGAGATAATAGGTCGTATGTATGCATGAATAACACTTCCATTTTTCAAATATCATGAAGGAAAGAAGGTATGTATTATTTAATAAATAAAAAATTATAATAATATCATAAATATGATATTATTTAATTAAACACACTTATATACATAATCCATGTTATGTGGTCATGAAAAATGAATCACATCGCTTTGTGGTGGAAGTAATCCACATGTACGAACGAACAATGTTATCATTCTTCAATAGATGAAAGGGTAATAAATTAGATGACATATTATAATTAAAAAATTATAAATATTTCATTAATATCATATATATACATAAAGTCCATCATTATAATCATATGTGATTTGTGGCGATAAACAATGAATTACATCGGTTCGTGAGGTGGTAGTTCATCGTACACATGAATGATGGCTGTGTTTTCCATTTGATGGAAAAGGAGATGGATATAGAATATTAAAAAAATAAAAACATATTAGTATATGAGATAATTTTTTTTATTTTATCTTTTCTAAATAATATTTTAAAGAGGTAAATGAATAAATAAAACTAAAACATTTGGTTAAATGTTATACCACTTATTTAGACAATATCATTTACTTTATACATTAATCCATCAAATGTTAGTATTAGTAGAAAATAATACCTCTATAAAATGGTTGGAGGTGTTAGTATATTATTTGGGTAGTTATTGGCCAAAAGAAATGGCTCTTGAAGTGTGTATAAGAGAGGAGAGGGGTGATCTTTTATAATGAGGGGAGGAGAACTTTTGGAATTACAGAATGTATTAAATTAATGTAAATTAATTTTCCAAGAAAAATGGATCCAAATTGATATTATTAGAATATAGGATTCTAATGTATCGATATATTTTCCTACAATGAAATTATAACAATTTATATGATGTTGTCACTCTTATCTATTTGTTTTAACCCACTCTTACCCTTTTTACAATTACCAAAGTATCAATGTTTTTTACTCATTAAGAGTGATGTAATTTAAAATAAAAGTAAAAAAAAGATAAATAGACCATGTTTGATATTTAAAACCATATAAAATTAAATTTCACTAATATAATAATTTTATGAATTTTAAATAATTTAATAAAATATTTTCATTTTAAAATATTATTAATCTTATCTTTGAAAATACATATAATATTATATTATAATTTGTGTCTAACTCTTGTAAAATGGTTTCAAAATGAAATTTATTTTATTATAAGGATTATATAGTCATAATATATTCATAAAATAAAATTTATAAATATTTATATATCTTTTTAAATTATATCTTTTGGTTTAACCCCTTAACCAATTTTAACCTTAACCGTAGTAACCACTTTTTCAATATTAAAGTGTTATAATTTTACTTATAATGTTAATATTGGATCAGAAATGGGGAAATGATTAAACTTAAGACCAATTATAATCCTAATTTTCATCATTAAGGATTTTTGATATTTTAAAATAAATTTATGATATATAATTTAACACGAAATATCATTAATTTTATTTTTGACACTATTCATTTTATTTTCTTTAAAAACTACCTAATAGTAAAGAAATTAAAATATAATATATTAATAAATTAATAATATGTTATTATGATCAATAATTTTTTAGACCTTAACTTACCCAAATTATATTACTTTTAGTGTTTTTAAAATCATTTACTTGGTTTTTTTAATGCTTACACACGCAGTGATTTGGCGTTCTATAAGCATTTAAGATAATTATTTATTCAATAAAAACTATAAATAAATTAATAAGATTAAAAAATAATTAATATTCAAAATAAATATTTATAACTAAATATAATATGTTTCTTTATTTCTCGCAAAATATTATAGATATTAAAAGCAAGATAGTGGCAATTTTGAATTATGCTTTACATAAACATTACAAAGCTCAAAATCAAGGATAAATAAAATAGGTCATATTTTTGATGTTTGAATGATTATAGATAAAATATAATCTTCCAATTAAATAAAGAAAAGGTTTAGAGTCATTTTTTAGTTCTTATTATTTTTAATTTAAATTACCCGATTTACCCATACTGAGGTGACAAACTTTTTACCGAGGTTACTATTCATAATGAAAAAATATTTGAGACCTATTTAAAAAATTATAACTCATGATTCTAAATATTTAATTTATTTTTCAACATTCAATTCACTGAAGTGTAAGAATTTAATTTAAAATTAAACCCAAAAAACATGGTGATTTTTTTTTGAAAAAATCCCTTTTAAGTATAAAAATATTTATATACTAAATTAAAGTATAAAATTAATTACAAAAAAAGAAATATATTATTATTAATACTAAGGAACTAATTAAAATTTATAACTAATCAAAAAATAAAATGTGACTTTTTAAAAACCTGAAAAAAATACAGTTTCTAATAAAAATTAGTATTTTCCGCTACTCATTGAAAAATGAATCCTTTTAGAAATAAACACCAAAATTTCCCCCTAAGATAAAAATGATATAATGATTTCAAATATAAAATTAAATTTATCACATAAATTTTCAAAAAGTTATTAAAATTAATTATAACACTCACTTTTAAAAATCAATAAAAACTATTTTTGAAGCTTTTTTAAAATAATAAAATTACTTTACTAAAAAATTCGTGCTTATTTATTAATAATTAATCAAAAAAATTTATTGAGTTGGATATATATATATATATATATTTATTTCATAATGTGGTTATTCTTATTCAAACCATCCAAAACAACAACTAGGTTATAATAATCATATTTAAATAATAATATTCCATGCTTCATTTAGGCTTGCTATTGAAAATTTAATATGATATTGAATATAATTTTCATCTTTTAAAATGATTGTATTTTACACCCTCCACCAAAAAACTTAACACATGAAGACATAAAATAGAATCTATATAAACAGTGCATAAAATAACCCTAGTTTGAGCACCCCTACACCATGGAATCTCACATGTGATTCCTAAATTAAAACCTAAAAGTATTTGGGTGGAGAATAAGTGTATTAGATCCATTCAAGAGTTTCATACATATAACCCTTGTGAAGGAATACTGCACCCATGCCATATAATTGACTTGGGTAATGAACAATTTTTAGGAAGATCTCCAAGAAAGAAGGGTGAAATATTTCAGTGCCAAGCTCTCTCAAGTCTAGGACTACCACGCCCAATATTCATAGGATAACGTGGGTGACCCACTATCCTTGTTCACTATTAGTTTTTCTTGATGATGTGATCAAAACTGAAAATGGGGTGAATTAGTGTTTATATTTTTTATATTTAAATCACATTCTCCCTCTTTATTTTTTAACACTAACCTCTCAAACTCACTCTAGTTTAGTAATATTAAATGAAACAGAAGATTTGTTAATAATATTAACCACAAATTATGATGAATATGTCCCCAATTTATGGTTGTCATTACCCCCACACACATAGCTCTTCTTTTATTATCAAGAGGAATCTATAAGAATGGTAATACCCTTAAACTCATTACAATTATAGAACTAACCAGCTAAAATCAGGAATCCACTTATTAAACTAAATCCATAAATAATTCCCTTAAAGAAAAATCACTAGGAAATCTCAAGTCACTATTTATCATGATGGATATGATATTCTTCCTATTTTATATAGTAATTATCTTTGTCTATATATATCACTTTATTATTATAATAATTATAGCATTATCTCACTCAGTTATTTTGGTTTCCACACATATTATTTTATTTTCCAAAACTCAGAAT
Source organism: Viscum album (assembly GCA_963277665.1). Classification (NCBI taxonomy): domain Eukaryota; kingdom Viridiplantae; phylum Streptophyta; class Magnoliopsida; order Santalales; family Viscaceae; genus Viscum; species Viscum album. Next base: position 446,555,143 of record OY728126.1, on the reverse strand, counting down.
ATTCATGAGAATAATATCACCTAATTTTTATGTGGAAATTTTCATTAATCTCGACATCATGATATTCATAATCGAACTTCATTATTTTTAACTAGTCAAATATCCTACAATAATAATTCAATAATGAACTTTAATATAATGAAACATATTTTCATTTAATATCACTCAAGGATATACTCAAATATTCTAAGATTTAATTATTTAGTCCTCCATAAGAATGAACATACTTCGTGATTCCACAAAAACCATTTTGATTTTTTGATATATACATTCTCACATTCAATAACAAACTTGAAGCGTTGCACTTTATCTAATAATACAATATTCTTTATAACATCTCAACACCAATATTTGCTAGAATCAAATATTAATCCATTAAGCATCATGACATTTATTCATCTAAGAGAAACATATCATCATCTTGTTTTTTATTAAATTTTAACTAATTAATCTTACGTGAACTTCTGAAATATCTTACAAATAACATGAAATCCTCAGGATAATTTTATGCATCACCAGAGATATTCATACGTGATACAAATTTCTTTGTATGTATATTCTTTAATATCAAACTTAATCTTACATATAATCCAATTTAATCTTACATAGTCTTTGAAACTCTGGTATAAATCTTATGTATTGGTATTTTAATCTTCTGTATCCTCTGAGTTAATCTTACGTATCATCAGTGAGATATTACATATCCAAATGTAAACTTCAAATAATTTTCCAATTATTTATTTGAATGATATTATGAATTATTTTTACATTTTTTTCTATATCCATTATATTATATATGATATACAACTAACTAGTATTTCTCCAAAAAATGCATAATTTTTTAAAACATAATCAACCACATCAATACATCTCAAATAAATTGATAAATAATTCACATATATTAAAAAAAATAAAATACAATCCTCAATGGATTTAATAATATTCCCCTTTGGATATGTTTTCAATACCTTACACTTCAATAATAAATATCAAATTCAATACTTCTTATAAAATATAATATTATCTCACTTAATATACTAGGTTAAAATATGAAAGAAATTTTATTTTATTTGATCCATCCATTTAATTTGATTATTTCTTTTTAAATATTTTCTTCACCCTATATCAATTAATATTAATTGTGAAAAATAATTTTACATCCCTTATTAATAATAAAGAAAAATATTCATGAGTGGGGTGGTTTCATCCCTTCTAAAAACAATGATTCCTGAACCAATCATCTTTAAGTATACTTGATATAGCTTGGTGTAAAGAGAGAGAGAGATTAATTCAAAAATTATGTTTATCCATAACAAATTTCATCAGGTCCTACCAACCCACAAAATTATTATTCCGAATATTTCAAGAAAACCATTAATGAAATCTATTATACTCAAATCAATGAATATATTAAAACCATTTAAACACAAGTAGGTTTATCCCCTATATATTATATCTTCCTATTTTTGAAAAATAAAACATATATAAAATTTTGGGTAAACTCAGAGATAAACCTTAGTGTTTTTAGAGAATGGGGTGAACACCCATTTATAGTCTCAACTTTTAGAAATCCTTAATTGGGATGGGTTTTGTACGAATATTAACAATCTTCTTCTAAGATGGAAAAAATTATTGTTTTAATATTCCTCCAACCACCTTATCCTTCAATAAATAACACTTTATATAAATGTTTTCTGATCATTAATATTCAATTATATTCTTAGAATAATTTATAGCACTTTTATTATCATATTCAATGATTATTGGATACCCAATAGTAATATGCGTATCCTCATGTTGTGTCTTTATCAAAATAATTTTCTATCTTCTTGTGATGTAGTGACATACATAGATTTAGTAAAACCAAAAGAGATTTATGACTTCTTTTTAAAATTCCATGACACATATCATCCAACAGAAAAGAATTATGCTCTTAATATCGATTTTCTATCATTAACCTGACCCACTCATTTAATATCTACGAAGCCCTGTACGTCAAACTTTACTACCTTCTCATATAATAGTACATATTTTTATGTAATATTAATATATATTAGAATTATCTTAGACACTAAATGATGTTATTCCTTTATATTAGATTGATAACTAGAACATTTCATGACAAAAAACATAATATCGGGCCTTGTATTAGTCAAATACAATCAACTACCAATATTTTTTTGAATTATTTATCATTGAAAACATTACTGTCATTATATTTACTCAACTTTTTTCACACTTCAATGAGTTTAGAAACTTATCTCGATTTTTCCATTCCCAAATTTTTTAATAACTCGTCGTCATATTTTTCTCGATAGAAAAAATCATGATCAACCCTTCATGTAATCTGTAACCCCAAAAATAATTTCATCTTATCAGGTAAGGATATCTCAAATATTTTCTCTATTTTTATGTAAAATTATTCACACAAGGTTTAATAATTACTTTTAATGATAATATAATCAATATATACAATTATAATGAGTGATGTAGTGTTGTTATTAATTTTATACAAATTACTATCCCCTTTTCCATTTATGAATTTCATGCCTCTCAAGTACTCATCTAGATTAAATCACTAAGATCTTAGTGATTGATTTAACCCATATAGATATGTTTTCACTTTAAAATCCTTATTTGTATATTAATAAAGAATAAAACCTTTAGGTTTATCTAGATAAACATTTTTTCCAACTCATAATTCAAAAAATATAATTTTACATTTATTTAGTAGATTTTGTAATTCCTTTGTGAAATAATGTAAAGAAATATTTTGGCGGTCTAAAGTCAAGCTATAGGGTAAAATGTTTCTTTAAAACTAATTATATCAATTTATAAATACTTATTTTAAGCCAATCTAATTTCATTCCTTACACACTCACCCTTCTTATTCAGTTTGATTCTAAAAAACCATTTTTTGAAAATGATATTATTTTAATTAGGCGTCAGTAAAAGTTCTCATGTATCATTTTTCAATCTGATTTAGTTATTCACTAATTGATTTAATCCATTAAAACTCACCCTTTTAGTGTATTATTGAGTGAAAAGATATTAAAATTTTTCTTCTTGTTTATACCCCTTTTTTCAGATCTATAATGATATTTTCAGATTTAATATTCTTTATAAGTCTTGAATTTGTCGCTATGGTTCTCAAATTCATAGCCTCATTACTTGAATAAGTTGAATCTACATCACCACCATGTATTTATATATTATATTAAAACTATGTAGTTGGTTGAACAATGATAACATCATACTCATCACCATTTATGATTATTTTCTTGATTTAATCTTCATTTTCAATGATTGTCACAATAGCAAAAACAAATATCATTTTAAATTTTCATTTTTTGTATCTATATGAAATTGTTTTTGGTTTATAGACAATAAATATCTCATCTTATATTTTTAATAAAAATTCCAACTACCTATGATTTTTTTATGATCAAGAATGTACTCCCAAAAAATATAAAATGTTTTTGAATTTTCTTCTTCTAAAATTACATTTTTTATAAAGTTATATAAGAATTTGAGATCAATAAGAACCAATTTTTAATAATTCCAATAGTGGTGATAGCTTAAAATCAGAAATACCTTGATTTTTCATGCTCATTTAGCATGGTTCTAGCTATATAAACAAGGATCTCAATTTTTATTTTAGATACACCATTTTTCTATTGAGTGTAATGTGTATTGACCTTATTTATTATTCTATTTTTATCAATATATTCAATTTTTTTGTTGGAATAATCATTTTTATTATTATTATCATAATATTCAAATAAAATTCATTTTCCTACTTATGAATTATCTTAAAACTCCTAAACAGGTTTAAATCTTGATATTTTTGAGACATAAACATAATTAATTAAATTATAGTGATGTTTTAACACTATGTATACATAAGGATGTATTTGATCTAATTATCTCTTAATATAATGTATTTTGTTGAATTTTGAACATTGGATGTATTGGTGGGGGCCTAGAGGTCCACTTATGGAGAATATATAGGGTGATGGGATGTATTTATATTGATAGATGATACTGAGTACTTTGTGGATAAGTATTAGGTACCCAATGAAGGTGTTAAGGGAGTGTGGCATGTGACTCTTGAGTGGGAACCCTATGGAAACTAGGTACCCAATGGTAAGATGGAACATACCAAGTGAGTCCCTGGACATTTTTTTTAATATTAAATTTAATCAATTAATAATTTTATAGTTTTACTTAAATTATACCCTTATCATTTTTAGGCCAGTAGTGGCTCGACCTCCCCTCCCCCCATTTTTTTTATCTTCACTTCTAAGGTCTAATTCTCATTTTTTAGTGGCCATATTCGAGTAATTCCTTTTCCATAGTGTCTATTTTGATAAGGATATGAATTATATTCCTTTTATTTTTCACTATTATCATTTTTAGAGTTTGTTCTGTCATTTAAACCTAATTTTAGGAAAGTTGTTAGATTTTGTGATTCCTACTGATTGGAGTTGATTCACCATGTGATATTTGATTAAAGGGTTCCAATATATCAAGGTATATGATCCCAAAAATTTCTTAATTACTTTTTCAAAATTCATATGACTTGTGATAGGTGATTTTCCAACCCCATTACATTGTCAAAAAAATTAAACCTAATTACTTCACTTAACACTATCTGAGTTATTTAAGGATGTCTAGTACCACAATGGACCCTTAAATATCTATGAACTATTTCCCTGGACCTTTATGGATAATATTTTGAATTAAAATGAGTGGAACCTTATTCCCAGGACCCCTCAAGGGATCTCTAGTATTCTATAATGACAAAAATGAACTTATATCAGTCCCTATTGTAAAGACAATGACCCTAGTAGCATAGAGGTTGTGGTTAATTTATTTAATTGGAATAAGATACAAGAGATAAAATCCAAAAATACCAAATATTTTTTAGTCTTCATAAACTAGTTACATGCATGAATCTCACATTAATATTGAAAACATAAAACATAAAATATTTTTTTCTTTGAGAACACCATTAATCCCTTTATAATATCCATTTATATCAATCATAATACACTTACTGGAATCGCAAGGAAAGGAAAAATAAGAAATGGATGAGCTCATATACTTAACAATTGTATTTGTATAGAAAAATATTTCATTAATAAATAAGTCTTAACCAATATGGGAAGATAATTATCTTAAAACACATTCCATTTAATAAATAACTTGATCGTGAAGAATTGTATGACAAGACTAATGATAGTAAAATAATTCCATATAAATAATCACATGAGATTGAAACTTATTCTTGGATTTCATAACTAAAAAAATATTCACATAGACATCAATAAATAATCCTATAATGGGGGAATTAATAATGTTAAACATTATAACCTTACACTCAATGAATTATTTGAATAAATCTTACATAAATGGGTAAGGCCTCAGCTAAATACCCAAGCTAGTTTGTCTCTTGAGACCCACTAATGCATTGAGGGGCTAGAGTGGATCCCACCCATCACATACTAATTCCAATGAAAACATCACATTAAAATGGTGAAATATAATCAATTTAAACATCCATATTTAAAATCTAGAATATAAAATGTTAATACTTTCTCTAATTAATAAACATAATCATAAACTATCCAGATTAATATATAGAAATGGTATCAAAATAGTACTTCCTTAGTAATATTGATCATAAACCATCCATATAAATAACATTGATGATACCATTACAACATATCCCTAATGGAGAATATATAAAATAAGGGTTTCTCTCATTGATTAATATAAATAACATAAAAAGTTTATTAAAAATTTCTTGAGGAAAATACCCATTTCACTTTGAAATTCACTTTTAAAAACTAAAAATTTAAAGAATAATTACTAAAAAATTTCTTTTAAAATAATCATGGAAACTTTTAAATGGAGATTCAAATCAATTAGTGGTCATGAAGGTGGTAAATTCTATTCCTGTTGAGTATGTTAAAATAAATATTCCTTTCAAATTTTTAGTAAAAAGTTAAAAAGTACATGGTTTAGAAAATAATAGGAAGTTTGTTTTTAAATTTTTTATAAAAATTTAAACAAGGGTAAAAATTAATTTTAAAAATCATAGAAAAACATTAAAAAAATTGAATACATATTTATAAAAAATGGACATAGAAGAGAAAATATTTTCGACCAAAGTGAGAAAATGAAGCCAAATTTCCTTAAAAAAAATATCACAATATTTTGAGTTATTAGAGAGAGGAAATTAAAATGAAAAAAATTAATTCTCATAAATAAACAAATTAGAATAAAATAAATTGTTATTAAGATTGAAATATCAGATAGTTCACCCAATAGAGACTTTGACGTAAACAATTCCAAATAATGAGGAGATTTTGAAATACACCCTTACCTTAGGTCCATATTCATTAATATGTGTTGAAACCTCCTATAAAATAAATATATATTTATTATAAATCTAATAAAAACCATAATAATATATAAAATACCTTATATGATTTACTTATAATCATTATCACCATTTTAAAAAATAATTCTTTGTTAAAATCAATATTATGGGTAATATCAGCTTTGGTTTTCATGTATGTTTTGGTTTGGTAGTTTTAGTAATTGTAGTTTGATAATGGTTCCATAATATAAATAATTTAAAACATGATATAAATATCAGATATATATATATATATATAATATAAATATTTATAATTTTTAGATATAAAAAAATGAGTTACACAATTCATAGAGACGATTGGCCGTATATATATGAACACTGTTTTTATTTCTAAAAGATGGAATAAAAGAAAGGTAAATAATAATTAACCTTTCTAGAATCATTATTATATGATATAAATCATATATATTAATAAAATTTATCCTTATTACCATCCTTGTCAAAATAAAATTAAAAATGAATCACATCGCTTCATGGAGGCGATAGTCCACATGTACGCACGAGTAACATTATCTTTTTCCAATGGATTATAATTTAATAAAAAATATGTGATATTATAATTATTGAAGTATAATTATGTGAAAAATATAATATATATTCATTAAATACATATTTATATCCATCTGTGAAAGTTGTTCATGGAAAATGAATTACATTTCTTTGTGAGGTGATAATCCATCATACACACGATTAATTGCTTTCTTTCCCATTGGATTAAAGAGGAAATGGATATATGTTTTTACATAAAAATAATAACATATTGGAAAATTGAATACACTAGTGCAATTATATTATCATATTATTAGTAGATGTTATGGGAGTACAAGAATAAATAAAATCAAGGTGCATGGTTAAGAACTATACCCATTATTCAGAGAACCTCTATATGTTTACACCTAAAGACTTACTAGGACGTTATTATGATAAAAAAAGAGACTCTAGATGTTATAGAAGGATATAATATAGGTATTTAGGAAATTATTTTCTAAAAAACTTCTCTTGAAGTGTGGATAGGAGAGTTGAGTGGGTTTCCTTTTATAATCGGGGGAGAGGACCCATTTGGAAACCACTTGGAAGTTTCCCAAAAGAATACAAAAGGTTAAAGTTATTCCCTAGTAAAATGATTCAAAATTTCCATACATTAAAATTTAGTATAATATAAGCTCTAAATATGGCCATAAAATGGTAATTTTTTCATGTTTCATCTACAAACGTACCCATATATTTTGGTTTATCCCTAGTAAACTAGTTCTAACCATAACTAAGGTAATTAATTTTTACTATTTTTACTATTAATTATGGCAAAAAATTAAGTTTAACTTATTACAATAACAATAATTATAATGACTCAAAATATTGAATATATTTTACCAAATTAAATTCATCTAAGTGATATAATTTATTTTAAAATAAAATCTGCAAGCGTGATAAAAATATAGTTTTCAAAAGATTTTTTTTTGCAAATACAAAGAGTTTTTATGTCAAAATTCAACATAAAATTGATTCCAATGACCTAAATTGGATTAATAATAATATAATTTAACTAATTTTATTTTTAAATTCATTTTAAAATAAAATTAATTCTTTTAAATTCATTAAATTAAAAGACAGCTTCAATAAAAATCAGTATTTTTCACTATTCGTTTAAAAATTCAGTTTTTCTGAAAATTATCAAAAATTCACTATAAGATAATTTTTACATGATTATTTAAAAAATGAAGTTTTTTTTAAAGTAAATTTTCTAAAAATTTCAATAATTAATTTTAAGATAAGTGTGCAAAACACGGTAAAACTGCTTTTTAGAAAAATGTAGTTTTTATGGATAATATTAGATTTATTATTATCTCATGACTAGAAAAAATATTTGATGAATGTGAAAAAAATTTATTGAATAAATAATAAATAAATTTCATTAAAATAATTCTTATATAGTGACTAATTTATTTTTTTTAGATAAAAAGACACTTCACACATAAGAATAGTTTTCTAAAAAATTATTTATTTTACATGAAAATATATTTCATTTGTTATTTCTAATATATTGATAACTAATGAATTATTTTTATACCTATGTAAAAAATATAATTTTAATAATTTATTTATTCCTATTCGTAACCTCTAATTTAAAGGCTAGGTTATAATGATATACTGTATTATAGTTCATTAAGGCTTGTGGTTACGTGTATCACAAGTTATCAAAGAGTTTAAATTTATCTAAAAAGAAATATTCAGTAAAGTATCTAGGTGTTAAAGTGTCCCCCCTTTAAAAAATTTCATCCTTGAAATTTCCAAAATGTCAGCTCATGAACAAATTTGGGTAGTTAATCATAATTTATTCCTTTTCCCACATTGCCTATTATATCTTATGACTTCTCCAAGTAAATTTAATAGTCATGTCATATAATTCTTCACCACTTGTTCTCTGGTGTCTAGAATCTAGATAGGCTCTTCACAATAAGATAAATTATATTCTAATGCTATTTATTCAGAGGTGAGCTCATGAATTGTTTCTATCATTTAATATTTTAACAATGATATATGGAACATATCAAGTACTTCAGTGAGAATTGGTTAAAATTTCCAATGGAAAGCTATAAATCCAATTATTTCAAAGATTTTAAAAAGGTATAATGTACCTAGGACTCAGTTTTATTTCTTAACAAAACTTATAACACCATTCTATGGTGATAATTTCAAGAAAACATTATCTCCCACTTGAAATTGTAAATCCTTCCTTCTGTTATAAACAAAAATATTTTCCCTAATTTGAGTTGATTTGATATGTATTTGAATAACACATAAATTTTCCATTATTGGTTTCCCATGTTTTAGGCCTACAATATTCCTTTCACCCACTTCATCCAAATAAGTTGGAATATGAAATATATTCCTATAGAATGCTTCATATAATTCCATTTAAATAGTTGAATGGAATATATTGTTATAGGTGAAATATAAAAAAGGTAAATAATGATATCACAAACTTTGAAAGTAAATATATCAACAAAAAAACATGTATTATAATGTTTGGATAGTCCTTTTAGACTACCCATCAGTTTGAGGATGATAAGAGGTGCTCAAATGAAGCTCAGTATCGAGATCCATCTGATGACTTTTCAAGAATTTTGATGAAAGTCATGGGTCATGATTAGAAATAGTTGAAAGTGGTATTCCATAAAGTCTTACATATTCATTAATATAGAGTCCTTTAAGGAGCTCTAGAGGAAAATCTTCTCTCATTGTAAAGAAATGAGCAGATTTGGTGAGGGGATCAATAGTGACCCATATTTCATCATTCTTTCATGGTGCCTTTAATAATACAATGAAAAAGTCCAAAGTAATATAATTCCATTTCCACTTAGGAATAGGTAGAGGTTTAATAAATCCTATATGATTTTGTCTCTCAACCTTCACATATTGAAAAACCAAATATATTGACACATAATCATCAATTTTATGCTTCATATTATCTCACCAATGATGTTCCTTCAACTCTATATTCAACTAAGTTATACCAGGGTGCATAGATAATTTTGATAAATTATCATTATCCAATAATTACCTCTTGATATAATGTATAGTGGGTACTCATAGTCTCTTTCAAAATTTCATAATTCCAACTTCGCAAATGAAGTCTTCAAATTTTATGTCATTCAAGACAATTTAATTTTGAAAATTATCATCATCAGGTTGAGAACATTTTATATTTTACAATAAAGATATTTTGAAAATCATTTAAAAAAGGTGTGATGTATCCCCTTCCTTAATAATTACAATATCCATCATTACTAGACCCAAGAACATAGGATCACCATAAATCATAATTTTCGTCATGACTCTATGATATTTACTATTTAATGTATCTTTTACCTTATTTTCATTCCCTATGTGGCAGTGTATTGAGAAATAATAATCCTTGAGTAGATCAATCCATATTCATTGCCTCATGTTGAGATATTTATATGAAAAGATGTATATTATACTTTTTTGATCTGTGTATATCTCAAATTATTTACCATATAGATAATGTATCCATATCTTAAAAGAGAATATTATGAATGCTAACTCAAGATCATGGGTTGGATAGTTTTATTCATGAATCTTTACGTTCCATGATTTATAGGTAATAAATTTATCATTCTACATAAGGACCTGACTAAGTCCCTTCTTCGACACATCACTATATATCACAAATCCATCATTTACTGATGGTAGATTCCAAATCAGACCATTCAACAATATATTATTTAATTATTTAATTAAATATTCACATCATTTTTTCCATGTAAACTTAACCCCTTTATGAGTAATCTTGGTTAATGAGTTATAAAATCAGAATTGTTTTGAACAAATCGCTGATAGCATCCTACCAAACTAATGAAAATATATACCTTAGTCATATTCATTGGTGTATTATATTCTTGGAATGTCTTGTTATTCATAGTATGAACTGAGATTCCATCCTTGGAGACAATATGGATAATAAAAGAAACCTTATGAAGTTAGAATTCATACTTTCTATATTTCATATATAACACTATTCTTATAAGAGTATCAAGAATGATATAAATGTGATTCTCATGGTCCACATAGATTATAGAATAAACCAAGTTATAATAAATAAATACCAAAAAATATCAAGATATTCCTGGAATAAACTACTCATTAGATACATAAAAACCAATGGTCAATTAGTCAATCTAAATGGAATTTCTATAAACACATAATTTATATACCTCATTTATAATTCTTTCTTTAGAATATATTTATTCCTTACTCATAATTTCTAATAACCATAATGATGTTAAATATTTCAAAAATACTGATCTCCATGAATTTTATCAAATAATTCATAAATTCACAGAAGAGGATACTTGTTATATATCATAACAACATTTATTTCCCTATAATCAATGTACAACCTCATAGATCTGTTTTCTTCTTAATTAAAAGAATAGGGGCTCCCCAAGGTGAGATAATAGATCATATATATCCCTTATCACATAAATCCTCTTTTTTTAAACTCCACTAATTCCATAGTGGGAATTCTCTAGGGAGTATTTGATATTGGTCATGTATCATAGATTAAATCAATGGAAAACACAACTTCATGCTTTGGTGTATTCCTAGGTAATTAATTAGTAAATATGTCAATTTATTCATGTACAATAAACACATCCTAAATTTTAAGATTACATTTTCCATCTATAGATTGTGTCCAATATTCTTCCCCTATAATCTCATTAAAAAGCGATATTGGTTGTGGATATGGATACAAATCATATGATAAAGTCTCCCCTCTAAAGATAAATAATTCCACATATTCACCATGAATCATAATTTCCTTCCATTTACAATAAACATTTTCATCATATTTTGAAATCCATTATATACCAAAGATTATATCAAAATCAACCATAGCTATAAAAATAAATTCATAAAACAAGGAAAATGTGTGTGTAATAATGGGAACTGACAAACACAAACTTATTTTGGGGAGACATCTGCTAGGAGTATTTACTGATAACATCCTTCTTAAGGTGATAGGATAATATCTCATATGATTAGAAAATTTTGATGATATAAAAGAGTGTGAATATCTAAAATAAAAAAAATAATTTTTAAATTTTAGGACATGATTAAATTACCTACCACCACACATTTAGGAACCTAAACCTTAGCTACTTTGATTTCAAAAGATTTTCATTTCTCCCTTTTCATTTTCTAGAGAAAATTTCCTTGAGGTCTAGAAAAATCATTTGTATAGTTACCCATATTCCTATAATTTATGTATTGAACATTGGAAGATTATTTATTTACCTTTTAATCATGATCATGGTGTCCTTAATCTCCACAATTATAGAAAACTCCAACTCGCATCATGTATATTCCATGATGTTTCTTTCAACATTTATTAAAAGTTATAAATTCTACCATTACATTCTTCCATTTTTCAATATTACCTTTTCCACAGTATTCTACCACCATTTTCTTATATTTCATTCCTTCAAAGTCATAAGGCTTGATAAATTATTTCTCAATCTTAGAATCACATGATACCATGTCCTCATATGATGAGAAAATTTGGGAGACTAGTTCCCTTTAAAGGATTGGAATTGGAAAACAAAAAAATATTCAATCATACTGTCATGCCAAGGTTTTTGAATTTTCCTTTTTCTAGTTCACGTTGGGTTCTCAGTTATTTTATTGGGAACTAGGTATGATGAGTTTGACTTTTTGAGGTATTATCTTGGGTTTTTATTGGTCTGGTATTTTTCCTTGGGTTCCCTCTTGAATTTTCAAAAAAAAAAGTGTGAAAATGGGTGGACAGAATATGGTGCACATTCGGTGCATGGTTAGTAGTAGCAGTGCACCCTTCCCACATAACCATTTGGTAGGTGTTTGAGTGAGACAGAACCTACAACACAACCAACATATGACTATGTGCCCCAACCCAAAAAGCATGCGGTAGGTCAAGTTCTCAACCAGAAGTGACCGCATGACTTTCAAATGGTAGGTCAGTCCATTTAGATTAACCATGTGGTAGGTGTCCTCCTCAGCAGAGATAGGCATACAGTTTCCACATAGTTTGAAAAACCATGTAGACGAACTATGTGGTCTATCCATGTCATTAATTTTGATTTTCCCCATTTTCCCTCTCCCTTATTTTTAACCCCTAAACTCCATTTTTCTTCCTACCTCATCCTATTATGCCTTAGGAGCCTCCTCCCCCTCCCATGGTTCCCTAGGATCTCCCATATAATGGATGTTTTATCTCAGATTCTTCAAGGAAGCTCCATGTAAGTACCTCAATACCTAAATTTCTCCTTCCTTTTATGTTTTTCTATCTTTTTCTTTTGGTTTTAGATTTCTAGTGGATAGGGTGTTCATTTTAGGGTCATATCGTTACTGTTAGGGTTTGGTCTTGATGTGTTCGGTTAAATATTTCCCTTTTAGGGATTGGTTGAGGTGTGGTTGGATTTTTCCAAAATTTTCTAAATTATTCTTAGTTCAAGGTAAGTGGTTCCATACTTTAGCATTTTTAGATGATTTTAGATTTATTTTTTGATTTTATAAATATGCTCTCTGCTTTATTTTTTGTGGTGAAAATTAAGTGTTGGGAATGTTTTGAAATACATATATGATGAAATTGGATTTTCTAATAGAAATGGTCATTTTTTTCACATGTTCCTTGTAGTTGTAATTCTTGGAAGAATATTATTAATATTTTGGGGGATGAGAAATATGTTTTCAATGTCACATGAGGTGAAAATGTATTAAAAATGGGGTTTTAAAATAGAATGAATAATTCTTTTCATGTTTTACTTATTGTGAACCTTTAGTATGAATTGTAAGTGGTTTAAAAAATGGGAATATTGTCTTGAAAATAAACTCTTTTTATGTATGGGTTTGAAAGGGGATTGACCCATAGGCTTGGTTGAAATTAATTGTGTTCTTTCTTGTTCTTTTCAAAATGAGAAATTTATTTGAAAGGGGTTTTGGTGTGATTAAAATCAGAAATGGTTTGGTTTTTGGGAAAATATTGATTTCCTTGAATTTATAGGTAGTGATTTGTGAAGGTGGTGGTATGTGTGAAATGTGAACATGAACTTGAGATCAAGGGTAATTCTAGGTATCGAGGTGGTATACTAGTTCTAGTATGCTAGATTATTTGAAAGTGGTTCATATCGATTTCATTTAGTAGGATTGATGCTTATAACACTAACTAAACTATGATGATGATGAGAGACCACTAGGATTTTGGCGTGTCCTCTCCTAGTGGATCATGCATGATAAATCTATGATTGTGGTTTCTATACAACCCTATACTGAGGTATGAGGTTCTAGTGTCCCACTCGAGCTAGAATAACCCTATGGATTTTCCCACGGTGCTCTACTTGACATGGGACTTATGTGAGGAGGTTCCATCCATCGACATATGATGGACCATGAGGGTATTTCATTTTTAATTAAGTTTGTTTTAGTAAATGTTTTCTTTAGATATGTGACGTTTAAATGTGTTGTACTTAAAAATGTTTCCTTATAGAAATGATTCAATTTTAATGTTTTTTCATTGAGATTGGTTTTCCTTTAAATGTTTCCTCTAAAAATGTTTCAATGGTTTTTATAAAAATGAGCTTGATAAAATTTCTTTTAAATATTATAGCATGTAATTTCTTTATTTTGTTGGAATACTATTGGGCTTTGGATCACACCCAACATACACCTTTGGGTTTACGTAGAAATTGTTTGTTAATAGGGAAAGGTAAGGTGCATTGTGTTGTTGGTTCAATTTTTTAGTATTTCTATTGTCGTAGGTTGGTGGTGGTGGCTTGAGGGTGATTACCCTCATGTTTCTTGGATGTTTTTTGGATGTTTTTTGGATGTTTTTTGTTTTATATTCCTTTTTCATATCATGGATTTTGGTTTAAATTATAAACATGAAATTTTTGAATTTTCCTTACCCTATTTTGATATACAATTTAAGTTTTAATTTATTTATCTTGTTGGTTGTTTATGTGTATGAAAATGGGTGAAATAATTCCCAAAGAATGTTATCAACACTCATATACTAGTTTCCAGCTTATAAGGACCAAGAATAGCCTTTTCTCTATACCACAGATTGGGTTGGGTGCTGGGTCAGATGGAAATTCGGCGTGGTTCGTGACAAAATGGTATTAGAGCAGGTCAAGCCCTTTTGGGTCATGTTCCTTGGGGAAGATTCTAGGTAGAATGAAGTTAGGGTTGTTGGGACTTGATGTTCTAGTTATGAGTAAGGTGTCTGGCCAGCACACCCCACGATAGGACTCAAGTCACTGGGGAAGTCAGGTTTTGTTTTGTTCATTTGGTTCTTTGGGTTGTCCGTGTTTTGGGAAATGAAAAGGGAGTTGGGAAAAATGGTCTCAGTGACCTTGGAGGGCCTAGAAAGCCATGTAGAGTTGGGGAAATGGTCTTAGAACACTCCCTGTGGTGGTGGTGTGACTGGCATATGGTCTCCAACCATATGTATGAGTCACCCATCAACATTATTTTCCTCTTTAATCTAATTGTGTCTCCTTGGGTTATGAAAATTATTTTGAAAATCATTAATCAATAATTGAGGGAAAACTATATTTTAAAGTAGAAATAGTTTTATACTAAAAAGGTGAAAAATTGGGTTTTAGAATTGTTTTGAATGAATCATTAGAATAGTGTATTTTTATGAGATGGTTTTGAGTGAAAGGGGTTAGTTTATTAGGATTGGATTTTTATAATCTAAAATTGTTGTTTGTTGAAATTAATTGTTTGGAAAGCCTGAATTATTTTAAGTTGTGTTTTAGAAATCTTTTTTAAATGGGAATTACTAAACTGATGAATGTTATTTTGAATTGGAGGAATTGGTATTTGGAAAATGGTTTTGATTAGGTGGTTAGTGAATCATTGATTTTTTTCTAAAATTTTGAAATGTGAATTAAATCTAGGAGTTGAAAGCATAGTCTTAATGTTTCATTCTAGAAGGTGAAAGTATTTTTTGTCAATTGGTTCTCTTAAGAGTGACCACATAAATATGATATATGTGGAAAGTGGATTGGTTCCCGGTTTGGCATGATAAAATTTATGTGTGAGGCTTCATGGGATACCATTGGTGATTGTGAAACCCATCAAGTTTGTCTCTTTTGAAAGATGATTTTAACGAGAAAATGTAATGTTTTGGAAACCAATAACTATATGGTGTGTCGCATTATGTTTTGGGGACATTTCATGCTAGGTGTTTTGAGTTTTAAAACTCTTCTTATACAAATGATGTTTCAAGTTTCATTTTGTTGATAATTGGTTTTGGGATAATGGTTAGTGGATTATTTTGAAAGGTGTTTTTGGAATCCCTTTTGGTAATTCCCTTTTCATGTTCAGAGTCTGTGTCTGGAATTTCTTTTCCAGTGGGTTATTTTTTTTGGATCCTCAGTTTCTTTTGTTGGCTAGTGTGATCCCCCATGAATAATTGATGTTTGTTCGACATGTGGCCGTAAGTGATTCACCATTGGCAAAACCTCTAGTTATTCAAAGTAAGGACTTTCTTCTTCAGCTTCGAGAATTGAATCCACCTATCTTATTTTTTTCGTCAAGAGAATCCTCTCATAGTGGAATATTGGATGTGGAATGTTGAAATATACCTTGGTTTCTTGAGCTTCTTGAGTTGTTGAAGGTAAATATTGACACTTTTAATCTAGAAGCTTATATATAGAAATGGTGTGGGAAATCTTAGTGAGGTAAGGTGTAAGATTTTTGTAGTTATTAATGCTAGACTTTGTCTTATAGGGTCTTGGATATCTCATCGTGTTCTTATAAGAAAAGGGATCATTATAGGCCACAAGTGTGGATAATTTGGTCATAAGAGGCTATTATGGCCACTTGTAGAAATATCATACTACTTGGGACTTGACGTAGAGTCCATTTACATATGAGGTCTCTTGGGATGCATTGGTCATGTTTGGTGATGTCTTGTAGTGTCATATTCTTATTAAAATGTAAAGGTAGATATTGTGGAACTTTTTGAGAACTTATGTTTTAATGGAAATATGTTTCACTTTTGAGAATTCACCAATTTTATATTCTAGATGAAGGTGTTTTACATGTGTCCTTTCTTATATTGTTTATTAATAGAGGTGTAAAATGATTATGTGTGTTTATATTCTAATTCCTCATCACGGTAGAGTGAAAGGTTGAAGCAGAGTAGATTTTGAGGTGTGTTGTGTTCTGTTGGTGCTGCCCAAATCACAATATGGTGGCTTATAGCACTAGAAGGAGAAGTTTTGTTTGATGGTTTTCAATGTTTGACTACAAGTAAGGAGATGCTTCAACCATCAGAGCTCCAACCATAGGTTCCAAAGTGAATCTGGCATGTAGTCAGGAAACCCCAGGGGTGTAAGGGAACTTCATCTAATTTATGTCTTCAGTGCATGAAATGGAGATAGATTAAACCTCTGGTGTAGTTGTGCCATTTTCAATGGTCCCATATAGTGGAAAGAGTCTTGGGGACCTCATTTTCACATTGTTACCCATGTGGGTGGAATATTTCCTTGTCATTTATAAGGAGGTTTTATCATCTTGTTTTCTCAAAACACTGGTGGTTGTGTCTCATTGGGTGTGATTCTCCATTTGATGGCCCATATATGGATATACTTGTGAGTTGATCTCATTTTGGGTTTGGGATCATCTAAGGATGGTAGATTCCCATGGAAATAGTAAACCACATGGTGTTTTCTGTATGATTTAGAGTCATTTTCTTCAGTCCCATTATAGGGGGAGTATTGTCTGGGTTGGGTTTCCTGCGTCAGTCCATGTTGGTCGGTGAGGGAAGTCTCCAAGTTGGGATTTTTCAGGTTTCTCATATCTTTCTATGCTGTTTGGGTAGGATGGTTAGTTATTATGGTGGGGAGGACCATCATGGGCATCTCTAAGTTTCCTCTAGAGTAATTCATTGTTATCCTATTTCTTATGGCAAGGAGTTCATTTTGGAATCCCAGTGTTGAGAATTCAGTTGATTTTTTGGTGTTGGATGGGTAGTGGATAGTCTCTTTCAGAGCTATCTTATTTAAGGTCCCCTTTTGAGAATGTTTTGAGATTGGAGTACATCAAATAGTTTTTTTGGAATAAGTATGTGGAGTTGTTCATCGAAGTGTGGATTGGGTTCATTTTCTTAAGGTAAGTGATTGGAGTATTTAGTAATGTATGGGGAATTTTAGATTAAGTGTTTTTATTTCATGGTGTGAGATTTAATTTCCTTTTATCTACCAGCTAGTTTTTTTTAAAATTTTGGAGCTAGGTGGAACATAGTGGGGAGTCCATTTTGGTGTCTTGAGTTCAACCTGTAATCCTCTTTTCTTGTATGTAGTGTCATTTTCTTCCTCTCATTTGTTGTTTATCAGAAATATCTTTGAGATGAGAAAGAGTACAGATTATTATCATTGAATCAAACCTTAGGATGGATTTTGGGGGGTGGAAAGTGTTATGTTGTGGAGAATTTTAAAACTTGTGTTTTTGAATTCACCTTTTTTTTTTCAGTTCAGGTCAGGTTATCAGTTATTTTATCAAGAAATGGGTGTGATGAGTTTGAATTTTTGAGTTATTATTTTGGGTTATTCATGGTCTAGTACTTATCCTTGGGTTACCTCTTGAATTTTCAAGAAAAATTTCAAAAATGGGTGGATAGAACATGTTTCAATATTAGCTGTAACCATGAACCATTCCCAAGTATTTGTGTGATAGGTGTCTGGGTGAGATAGAACCAACCGCACGACTAGTGCACAACCATGAACCTTTGCCCAAAAAGCATGTGATAGGTTAGGGTCTTGGCTAGAAGTGACCGCATGCCTTCCCCATGGTATGTAAGACTAAGCGGATTAACCTTGTGGTTGGTTTCCTACTGAACAATGATGAGAACATGATCGCCACACAATTTGAAAAACTGTGGGGACTAACCATACGGCCTATTCATGTAATTAATTTTGGGTTTTCCCCTTTTTATTTCTCCCATATTCTTAACCCCCAAACCCATTTTTTCTTCCACCCTCAACCTCTTCTAACTTAGGTGCCTCCTTCCCCTTCCATACCTCCTTCAAATCTCCCCTTTATTTGTGGTTTTGGTTTGGATTCTTCAAGGAAACTACATATAAGTCCCCCTTCCCTATATTTCTCCTTCCTTTTAGAGTTTTCTCTATTATCTTTTGGGGTTCAGTTTTCCAATGGACAGGGTTTTTGTTTTATGGTTAGATCTTGTTTTTTAGGATTTGATCTCGATATGTTCAGTTAAATATTTCCTTATTTGGGTTCGGTTGAGGTGCAGTTGGAGTTTTACACCATTTTTTTAAAAGGTTTCTTAGTTCAAGGTAGGTGGTTCTATGATTTACCATTTTTATATGATTTTATTATTCTTATTTGAGTTTATAAATATGTTCTACAGTTTATTTTAGTGGTTCAAAATATGTTTTTGAAATGTTTTGACATTCATATATGATGAAAGTGAGTTTTCTAAAGGAAATGGTCAGGTTTTTTAAGTGTGCCTTATTTTAGTACTTCTTGGAATCATTTTATGATTTTTTGGGGATAAAAATTGTGTTTTTAAGGGAAAATGAGGTGAGAATGTTTTAAAAATAGTGTTTTAAAATGGAATGAATTATTTGTATAATTTTTTTCTTTTTGTGGACCTTTTGTATGAATTGTAAGTGGTTTAAATAATGGGAATATTAACTTGAAAATAAACTTTTTTTATTTGTGGGTTTGAAATGGGCTTGAACCATGGGTTTGGTTGAAATTAATTATTTTCTTCATTGTGTTTATCCAAATAGAAAATGCAATTGAAAGGGTTTTTTGTGGGATTAAAATTGGAAATGGGTTGGTTTTTGGGAAAGTGGTGATTTAATTTAATTACTTGGTAGTGTTTTGTGAAAGTGGTGGTATGTGTGACATGTGAACATGAACTCGAACATAAGGGGAATATCAATTATCTAAGTAGGGTGACTAGTTCTAGTATGATAGGTGATTTGGAAGTGGTTCGTCCCAATTTCATCTAGAAAGATTGGCGCTCACAACACTAAATAATCTATAATGAAGATGGGAGAACAATAGGCTATTGGGGTGTCCCATCCTAGTGTCTCATTCATGAGAAATCTATTATTGTGGTTTATATACCACCCTATACAGAGGTACAAGGTTCTAGTGGCCCACTCGTGCTAGATTAACCCAAAAGATTTACCCATGGTTCTCTACATGACATGAGACTTATGTGATGAGGTTCCATCCATCAGCATACAGTGTACCATGCAGATATTTCATTTTAAATTAAGTTTATTTTAGAAAATATTTCTTTTTTATATGTTACATTTAAAAGTTTTGTACTTAAAAAAAATTCCATATAGAAATGGTGCCATTTGAAGGTGTTTCCTTGAACATGGTTTTCTTTAAAAATGTTTCTCTAAAAAATTTTAATGGTTTTTATATAAATTTTCTTGAGAAACTATCTTTTAAATGTTATAGCATGTAATTTATTTATTTGGGTGTCATCATACTAGTCTTTGTCTCATACCCTACAAATACCTTTGGTTGTATATAGACTTGTTTGTTTGCAGGGAAAGTCAAGGTATGTCGGGTTGGTGGTACAACTTGCTTGTGTTTATGTTATTTTAGGATGGTGGTGGAGGATTGAGGGTGATTCCCCTCATATCTGAAGGAACTGTTTTTGAATTTACATGTTCAAACATTTAAAAAGAGATTTTTAAATCAAAGTGCCCCATACCGCTTTGAAACATTTGAATCATAAGACCCATAAAGGAATAAAATTTAACAAAACATTAAATAAAACGATAATAAATTAATTAATAATATTATATATCAAAGGGTATGTATATATAACTCAAAAATAAGGGGATGTATAACATAAAAAACATGCCTCAATGAAATGAAATTGTGACAAAGTCTCTTACCTTGAGTTCGATTTGTCACTTATGTCCTTTATCTTATAGAATAATATTTTTTTTAATTATTTAATTTCATTATAACCTATTAAATATTATTATTCTTATTATATAACTATCTATCATGTTATAACAATTACATAATTAATTATGTTTTTATCGGTTGTTTTGATGATATTCGGTACTAGAGTCCATTTTTTTGGTATGATGAAGAGAGTCAAAGTGGTCATTAGTAAATCATCTATAAAATATAATTCATGAAATAATAATCACTTTTATACATCAATTATACTTTTAAATCCATACATTAAACAAGACTATGAAAAATAAACGACATTACAATCATGATGACGGTAGGTCGTACATACACATGGGTAGTATTTCCATTTTCCAATGACCATTATGGAAAGAAGGTAAGTATAATTTTATATATCAAAAATTATAATAATATGATTAATATCATATTAATAATTTAAATATATATAAATATAAATATAAATATATATATATATATATATCATTTGTGTGATTTGGTGATGAAAAACGAATCACATTGCTTCATGGAGGTGATAATTCACATGTACACACAAACGATGTTATAATTTTAATTTTCATGGAAACGTAATAATAAAAATGATATATTATCTTTTAATAATGATAAATAGGTCATTAATATCATATATAAACTTTAATAAGTTCATTATAATCATTCTTGAGACTGTGATGGAAAATGAATTATATCAATTCACGAGGCGGTAGTCCGCCGTACACACAAACTTATTTTCCCATTTGATAGATGTGGAGATGTATATTGGTCATGAAATAAACCTAAAAACATATTAGTATATTTATGATACTGGATTTATTATTTTATCATGGTTTGAAAATATTTTAAGAATGGAGAAGAAAAAATAAACAAAAATACTTGATTAAAAATGACACCTCTTATTTAGAAATCATTTGTTTCTTACCACCGTCAGACCACTAAGGATGGTGTTATACCAAAAATAAGAGATCTATAATGTGGTTAGGTATTATTTTAAGGTATTTGGATATATATATTTTTTTAAAAAATGGTTTCTATGTTTATTAAAATGAGAATAATGGGTTCCTGTTTTTAAGAGAGGGAATGGGAACTCTTGAAATCACTACTGGAAAAGAGGGGTAGAGACTTGATTTTGAATCATGGATATAGGAAAAAAACCATGGATATAGGTAATAAACATGGTTTAATAGGCTGTGGAACCATTGGTGTGGCAATAGGCAAAAACTATTATCACGGTTTGGAACCATGGCTATAACTTCCAAAATGCATGACCTATAGCCACAGTTTAGAACCATGATAGTAGGTCTATTACCACATATCAAAACTATGGCTATAAATTCAACCAAATAAGAACATATCCATAGTTTAGAACCCTGGAAGTAGGTATATTTCCATGGTTTGAACCATGGATATAACCCTATAATCACGGTTCAAAACCATGAATATAGTTTTCAGATTGCATAAGAAAACACCATGGTGCAGTAACATATTTATTCTTAGAAGATACAAAAAAAATGAAAGTTCTTGAATAAGTAAACCCAAAAAAATCTTTAAAAACATAAAAAAAACAATATCAAACCTAAATAACATCAAAAAAATTGTAGAGTAACCAATGTCAATTTTACCAGGAAATAAAAAAAGAAAAAAGTGAATAAATTAATAAATGAACACCAGAAGTTTTATGTAAACAAGGGAAAATTATAATTACAGACAAGAGAAAACTAAATACCATGAAATAACCCTAACCAGTTCTATGACTTCATCAAAGAGGACATAAACCATCTCAATAACTCATGAATATTTTATGTTATAAACTATAGAAACAAACACTATAAATGGAACAAGAACTCAACAACATCACCATCATTCTAAGTCTAGTTTCATCTAGATGTTATCAAATGGTCTTGATAACCCAATCCATGCATTCATTCCAAATCTAGACAATGAAGCAGTAATAAATTCTCCATAAAAATCATGTAGCATTTACATTATTTGTAGAACCATTATTAATACCATTAGCTAATAATAAAAAACAAGACATATAAATTCTTCAATTAAAGTCATGGATTTTTTAAAGTAAAGATGTAACAGTTGTTTAATACAAGATGATTTAAAAAACTGATGACCAATGTTCATGAAAAAACAGTAAAGTTTCTGAATAATAATGTGATGATGGTGTGTGTAGGTATGGGAAAGAACATGGGGCTATAATAGAATCAAAATAAGACACCGATAATGAGTAAAGTACACTATAATAAGTAGCTAGAATGTGGGAGAAAGTCATTGTTGAAATTACTGGTGATTAGTAAATCATTGATAAACTCTATAAAGGTAAGAGGTCTCTGTCTAGATCTAGTCCAAATTTTTTGAAGGATTGCAGTCAAGCAGTGAAGATAATGACCACGTTATGAAGGGATTATTGATAGAATTTAGTGACACTTCCTATAAGAAGGGATATCATGAGATAAGGGTGTTTCACCATGAAGAGCTGATATATAGAATAATGACATTGAGGGATCATGAAGTCACACTGTGAAGATACAAGTGATGCCATGAATCATGGATGGGGAAGATTTAGTAGTACTGTCATTTAGAAGATACCTACACAATGAACTTAGTGATGCACCATGATGGGTATTGAAGGGGTATAACTCTTGTTGTTGTATATATATTACATGTTGTGAAGTAGGATATAGATAATTATAGTGTTTCTATCCATGTAAACATCACACCATAGAGGAAGAGATCATTCCTGAGAAAGATTTTGAGTCACTGAAGATTAGAAGATCCTCCCAGATTTTGCAGGGACCTAAATATAAGATATTAACCAGATTTATTGAATCTGGTTGCTAACTCAGGATTAAATGTGAAGGAATATGTCTCACAATTAAAGATATAATTTGAGACATTTCAAACTATTAATAAATGTGTAACACTATGACAAGATTATTTCTAGATACCTATATAAAAATGATCATAGAATAATAAAAAGGAAGAGAGGCACAAAGGAAAAGAGGAGATACTATAGAGAAAATGGGGAGTTATAGTTTTTTATTAGAAATGAAAAGGGGTAAGAAGAATATATCTATGATTCCCTTTAAATAAATGTTTTGCAAGGTTCTTCAATAATAATAAGGTAGAGTAGATCAAATCCCAATAGTAATATTTTTCAACGGGCATATAAATTCAAAAATGTTCTTGGGGACAATGAATTTCATAATTTTTTAAGAGTATTTAGATTTATATTTTCTATGAAGGTTGTAAACATGGAGGGCTTGCATGTTTACTCCATATTTTAATACAGTCAGTGAATGGAGTGCTTCAAGATAATCAAAAAATCATTATTGCATTCTCTTTAGATTAGCTCAATTTCATATGTCTTAGATTTTGTATCACTCCATTCCATCTAGGAGAGAGTTAAACCTATTCAATGGTTGGAAATTATTGTAGTCAAGTATCAATTTAAGAATTTACAGTACCCTGATTCACCCAAACACTTGAGGAATGAAACTTCTTTAGACCAAAAAATGAATTTACCAATTGGATCAGACAATAATAGTGGAGTTAGAATACTTATTCGAGTATTGACTCAACATTTTTGATTAGTGATATAATTTTATGACTTATCAATTGAGATTATAATCCTTGTAACTTGTGGTTATGATGAAAGTTTAGGATTGTTATCAAATTTATGTAGGAATCACATCTGAATGTTTGTGTGAGTTATGAGTTTATTTATAGTGATTGAGTGGTTGTCTTGGTTTTTTGATTTCGGGTAAGGTTTTTTCTTCCAAAGTTATGGTACATCATGATTGTGGGAGTCTTTCTAGTGTATGATGTTTTATATCTTTAATTTTTTACTATGTTGGATATTTATTTGAATGATTATCAAAAAAAGATATTCACTGTTTTCGGTGGTCTGTGGTTCCCAAAAAAGTGGTATCAAGGCTTGTGGTTCCCACCTCACTCACAACACACTCAACAAAACCTTAGGTAAATCTAAATATCTTTCCTAGATATTATTTTAATCATAGTGGGTGTTTACCATTATCATAAATAATTGTGTCAGATGATGGTAAGGTTGGGATATACAACTTCAATGGATTATAATTTTACTTATGAAGGATACTGATGGAGGATGATCTCATTAAAAAGGATGAATATGTTTTATTAATTAGGGTCAATCTAGTTAAAATAGGGAAATCAGAGTGAGAAAAATTTAACAGGAAATCACATTTGTTAGTTTGGATTTCATTGGCTCAAAATGTAGCCTTTAACATATGGGGATGTTGAAATAATGGTGGAGTTGATGAAGACCCCAGAATACTTGTAAAAGAAGTTGAAAACACTAAATAATTTTTTCATGGTGTCGTAGTTTTTAAATATTAGTCTATCAGAAGGTATTACAGTGGAACATTATTTAAATGATTTCAATGCAATTTGATGTCATCTTGAATCTTTCTATATAAATTTCATAGATGATGTTTGTGATTTTATACCACCATCATCATTTATGTAATTATGTGACATGATAGTAATGAAAATTAGAAACTCCTATGGGAAAAACAACATGCTGGTTAAGGATGTTCATAATATAATTATGAGTGAATGAATCATGAGGTGGGATAATAAAAAATGTAGGGATTGAAGTAGAAGTTCTAAAAATTCATATTTATTATGTTCAAGCTATACTAATGTAGCTAATTGAGGTAATGAATTGTTACTCAGTGTCAATATTCCAATCTATTCATGGGTGATTGACTCCAGAGTATCATTTCACTCAACTATGTGCAAGTGATATATTTCCAATTATATATCTAGAATATTTGGAAATGTTCTCTTGAAAATAGATGAAGATTTGGATGTTCTGGGGAAATGTGATGTTAACATTTGGAAAATGAACATAAGCTTCTTTGTTTGAAAGTAGTGAGATACATCCCAAGGCTATATAATAAATTAATTTTTGTAGGTCATCTAGATAAGGAAGGATATGGTACTAGCTTCAAAAATAGAGTATGAAAGGTGACTTGAGGATCCACAGTGGTGACATGAAGTGTAAAGAATTTGAATATATAGCGAACTGGAAGATTAGATCGAGTGGTGATTTCTAGAGCAACCACATATAAAAATCCTATTTTTTTGGATTGTCTAGATCAGGAATTTCTATAGAATCTTATCATGATTTAAAGAGGGATTTGATCAGTGAAATAAAATATATCAATTCTAAAAATTTTAAAAAAATCAAGGTATTAAAAAAAATATTAAAATAGGAACAAGGTCAATCACTTGGATGTTTTTTGGAGCTTGATTATGGGTTCCTTATATAGCTAATGCAAGTCCATAAACATTTTAACCCCCTAAACCTAAAGAAATTAAAATAATGACTATTAATAAATAGATTAATATTGAAAAGAAAATGTTGAGGAAGAAATTATGTTAATTTTTCAAAAATACAGTGTATAAAAACAGCCCACATCCATTAGAAACATGTAAAACATATTTTTGTACATCATGAATGGGACATAGTAGGAGACTAACACTTGAAGTAAAGGTTTACTCTCTAATGAGGATACAACATATCATATAGTTTTAATTCATGAAATAGGGATGTGTAACATCCAAATTAACATTTTTTTTGTGTTTCTGTTATTGGGGTGGTTAGTTTTTATATGGCTTGTAAGAAATATGAGTGGGTTTTTATTATTTAATTCGAGATAAGTGAGTAGGGAATGCATGTGTTAGTTTCATGGTAAAATGTGACCTAGGTTATGGATACAAGAGAATGTGATTCTATATTTGTATGGGACTGATCATTTGGCCTATATTGGAGATGATTTAGTATTGTGAAGAATGAGTTCACTGTGAGGTTCAGGATCTTGAGAGAATATCATATGTGGGAATTAAGAAAGTAAACTAGTTTATATCTAAATTTTACTTCAATGTAGTTCTTAAGGACATTAACCATGTGTTCATGCTATAAAATGTCCCCTAGGTAGATTCTTAATAAGGTTATTTTGGGTAAAGTGGAAATCATTTCTTGAGGTTTCATCTTGGAAACCAAATCAGGCCTTCGAGTGAGTCTAGGATATTGGGTATTTTTAATAATGTCATAGACCACCCAAGATATGGTGGTCTTAAAACGTTATAAGGTTTTGTGTTCTTAGAAAGTATGGTGGAATGATTTTGATGATTTATGTTATAAGGATCAAGGAAACTTGGGTTTGTCAAAGGATACTTGGATAATGAACTTTAGGAAAGGGCCTTGAGGTTGGTGTGAAATGATAGTTGGCTATTTCTTTTAGAGCATTGGGCATAGTAAGAATTTTCTACAATGGTTAGACTATTAATAATCTATAATGGGAGAATACATTCCCTGAGTCTCTAGAGACTTCATGATGGGTTATGGTAGAGTAATGTGAGGCCTCTTTATGGTTGTGTGTCATTGTTTGATGATGTATTAAAGATAAGGTATTAGTATAGGTATTCTTGTATTATGATATGGCTAATATATTCCTCTATGAGTGGATCATGGTTTATCACTGTGAGACTTTTTAAAGAGTTGGTTAGTAGTTGGAAACGTTTATGGAATTAAATTTATTTTTATAGGAACATATTTTGAACCTTAGGTATTATTCTATGTTCTTCACCATCGATGATGATAAATGATTTTATAGAGCAACTACGAGATGTTATATTGATGGAATCATAAGAATTTGAATTTCTTCACCCCTGGTTGAGGCCGTCAGGTTTCCAAACAATGTTGTTATGAAGTAAAACCACATGTAATTCTAATCCTAAGAGTTATGGTTTAAAAGAGTTGAGGTATAAGTAATCCCATGATGGAAGGAAGATGTGTGGATGATGGACCTTTCATAAAGGGGATGATATTAGCATCTAGTGGGGTGATTATGAGGTTATCTAGATAGATGGTGGTTGAAATTTGATTTATCACATATTATGGTGATATAATTGTTCTAAAAATGATTCCATGGTTGATATCCTATAGGAGGTAGTGGATGTGATCAGTGATTATAGTGACTAATCGGTGGCGGATTAGTTATACAGCTTGCTAAAACTCCATCATTATATATGATGGTGAGTATTAACTAATAATACCTAAGTTTTAGGTGTATGATTGATGTGTGATCCAAGGACTTTTTAGGAGGTATATAAATGATCCCAAGATCATGGTGTTGTGGAAATGTGAGGTGAATAGTACATATGAGGAGTGATCTATAGCCCATGAGTTGATTCCATGGGTTTGGGTGACGTAATAATATTCGAGATATACTAGTGGTTCTTATGAGTGTTGGCATTCTGATAAAAGTGGAGTAAGTTCATACATAGGTATTAGTAGTGATTGATTTACTTAGTTCACATTGGATGAATAGTTTATGTAAAAATAAACCCAAGAAGAAAAGTGTTGTGATAGTTTGTGATGGTGAGCGGTTGTGTTTTGTCGATAAATGAGATATACCCACATGTTTGTATCAATTTAAAGTGATCTGGTATAAAATATAGACACTAACTAGTGGAGTGAGTCTTGGTCAATCATGAAAGCCTTCATTGGGAAATATAATGTTCAAAAGATTATTTATTGGTAAAATTATATTTAATGGAATGATTCAAGTGGGAAAATCATGTGATGAAGGAGTTATTTTAGACCATCAATGTTTGGGAAGAAGGAGAAGTTAATATCATGGCTCATGGGAATGCGTGAGACCCTATGTGAGGGGTTTTTAGTGAAAATGATGAATTTGAGGCATGCAGTTTATTTAGGAATGTATAGAATTTTCTATTGACCAATTCAAGTAAAAATATATGTGGGCATTTAGTGCCTCTTATTGAGTAGTGTGGTTAAATAGATATCTTTGGGACTAGGTTAGAGAGTGAAAAACAAACATTTAGAATGAAAGGCTTGGTTGTTATTGGGATACCCTTATAAATACTTCTTTAGGATAATACTTCATTAGTGGGGGAGGGGTTATGTAAGGACCCTTGAATTTTGAGGCTTGTTACAATTTATGTTTTTGTCTTGGACATGTGTTTTTGAGTGTGTTTCAACTATTTAAGATTTACAGATGACTCAGGATAAATTTCTAGAGGAACTTGGCCGACCAGGATGGGGGCCTACTTTAGAGTTATGGCATTTCAAGTTTAAGCATCTCTATAGAATCTTTTCATGATGTAAATAAGGATTTGATCAGTGAATTATAAGATATCAATTCTAAAAATAAAAAATAATCAAGGAATTAAAAAAACAATATTAAAATATGGAAAAGGGAAATCACTTGGATATATTATTTGAATATTTATTATTGATTCCTTATATAGCTAATGTATTTCTATCAACATTTTAACCCCTTGAAGCTAAAGAAGTTATAATGATGAATATTAAGACATATCGTAATATTGAAAATAAAATGGAGAGGAAGAAATTATGTTCATTTGTTAAGAAGAAAGTGTATGAAAACCAACCCTCCCCCAACCCCTATAGTAGGACCCCTGCCTACAGCTTCCTCCTCCCCTACCCTACCTACAGTAGCCACCTATCCCCTCCCCCCCAGCTCCCAACCTACCACCAACCCCCTGCCTGTAGCAGCCCCCTTGCAGTGCCTGCCCCACCTCCCCTGCTCTCTGCTGGCAGCTGCCCCCTCTCATCCCCTACATGAAATGCAATAGCCCCATCCCTTCCCTCCCCTACCTACAACCCCCACCCTTTCCCCTACCCGCCCTTGTATATAGCATCCCCCTGCACTGTTTCCCACCCACCTCCCCTCATTCCTGGATTCCCCCTCCCCTACCCCAGTCCTACAACTGCCCCCTAATAGAAGACCCCTAGAAAATTAAAAAGAAAAAACACTCTAAAATTTACCCAAAAGAACAATTTCAAATACTTTATTCAAAAATTACAATAGAAAATGTTCCAGGTATCAACTATCAAATGCATGCACCCTTAATTTTCCATAGTTTTTATCAAATTTTATAAAGATAAAACTTAACAAGAAAATAAAATAGAAGAAAAAAACATAAGAAAATATTTTTAATTGTATAAGGTCATATGTACAATAAAATATCAATAAATGGATTAACCATTCCAGTGATTAGTTCAAAAAAATCAGATGTTAATTTTTCCAGGTCACGAGTTGGTCTCTAATCAGCAACAACATCCATATTTTACTTTGACATTTGGAAAAACTGAACATAAATACAAGAGAAACTTTTATAGGTTACCTTCTATATCTATCTAGGTTCAAAAATAATAAATCAAGTGTTCTAACCACATTTAAGATATATAAATTCTAGGCCAACTCTTTTTAAACCTTTAGTGGATACCTTCCAAAGAGAAAATGGTTATAATAATGTAAAAGGGAAATATAATATATCGATCTATTTCCATTGGACCTATATGATTTATTGAGAAAACCTTATTTTTCCAATGAAACAGAGGATTAAAAATACAACCACATTCAAAATTAGTAGGAAGAAAGGCCCCATATAGTAAATTTGAAATTGTTCCAAAATATTCGAATCAATTCACTTCCTTATATGTAAATTAATTATTGAGAAATATTAATAAGATGACATGAAAAAATTCTAGTTTATGTAATAAGATTGTCATAAGAAATTACAGAATCAAATAAAAAAAATTATTAATCAAGTTTGAACATGCATTCAAGATAATTATTCAGGCTATATAACCTGTACACCCCTTTCACCCCCTGTCCCCTAAAGGTTGTTGATAATAGAATGAAATTATTCAACAATGGAGATACTCAAATCCGAAAACACCACCGGAAAATATATAATGAAAAGAAAAGGGTTTGATATCTAGGGTCTTACATTGAGTTGTGGTTCTGGATCAATGAATTGAGTTTCAAGCTCTCTGTCATCCACTTGAATGGGTTCACCTATAAAAAAATTAAGAATATGGAAAAATGAGGGGGAGAAACTATTAGTAGAAAGAGAAAAGATTAAGAAAAAATGGAAAATTAGACTACATACCATCGGAGGTGTACTGGAGGAGGTATGGGCTCCCTAAGAGCAACATCAGGGAGGAGGTATGGTGGTCATATCAGATGATGATAAAATTGAATATGACAATAATAAAACTTAACTACTACATAAACAAAAATACATCAGAATAAAATAATTCAATATATGTAAAAAGAGATAGAAACACCACAATACAACTAAATATTACAATAATCAAACTTAACTACACAATAAAATTCCACATATTAACGACCCAAAAATACAATTTACATAAATTGTGAGTCTCAATATTAGTATCATCAAAATCATGATAACACTCATCCACACCTCCAATGAGAAACACCAACACTACGTCTCACACCCCCAGTATCATCATAGGCATCGATACCAGGATCGGTACCGACACTAACATCGGATCCGGATCTGGATCCGACTCTGGGTCTGACTCTCACTCTGGCTCTGGCATTGGTAAAGGCTAAGGAATCTACATAATAATAACACATCGACATCAAATAGGCATCAATTATTACAGTTACTTTTGGTGGAAGTGTAGAATAAATTGCATACATTATTATAACAATATATTTTGTTACCGCCTTTTCGGTTTTTTGATTTTCTTCTTTGATTGAAGTATTCATTTGTTCCACTATGAAAAAACCAGAAATGGTACTGTTATAAACGTTGTCAGAAGACCAGTATCGAGATGGTACAATATTCTTTCCAATATGACAACACACTCCACCTTGATTCTCATCTCTTAATACTTGATGTGGATGATATTTCATGCCTAAATTGTCAGGTTATTTTTCTTCCAATGCCTCAAATAATTATGTTGATTAATATATAATATAAATTTAAATGTTAAAATAATATTAGGATATAAATTCAGTCAAAATAAAAGAAATTTAAATATACTTACAATCACCTTCTCGGTGTCGTTATTTTTCATAATACCATATTTCTTTTTTTTGCTTGTATAAAACAGCATAGAGCGAGGAAAAAACCCTCAATATTCAAAATTTTTAAAAATAAATAAATAAATCAAAATTGGAAGTAAAAAAATTACACTAATCCAAGATAAATATTTTAAATGTTAAATTACCAGTGCATACTCATGATCTGGGAGTGAAGTGTGTCTAAGAGTATAAAATTGTTTCATTCCACTATTATTTATTTTATTTTTTTCTGATTAATTCTATAAAGAAATAATTATATAATTTCATTAAAATAAATAAAAAAATTAATTTATACTTTAGAAATCATTTTCAAATAAATAAATATATATATATATATATAACAAATACCTTAAACCTTGAACTCTTCCAATATCCAATCATCTCTTTGTATTGTGATATTGGGCAATCAAGAATCACTGATATTTCAGCAATATCTATACCAACTCTCTTTTTCAACCAACATATAGTTCATACTTGTATGCTTGCTTCATTTAACCTAATTCCATTAACCTTATAGCATTGGAATTTTTTTCATTTGGAAAATTATATTAGAGCTACAATGGAAAAAATATTTGTTAAGAAATTATTATAAATCAATATATATAAAAGGTGATTAACATTAATTACTAAAATATCTACCTAGGAATTGTTCTTTATTTTTTCTCTAACTTCCCTCCAACTTATTGGTTGAACTGGAATAATATTGTTGTGTTTAGAAAGTCTTCCTATAAACATTCTAGATACCTTATAATTTTTTTCTATTATAGAACTATCCTCATTGTATTCAACCATGATCTATGTGTGTTAATTCTAGACCTCTCTCATTTTTGTGCGGCCTCATCATCTGTAAGAGGCTAGAGTTAATCATAAAAAAATGATAAAGGAAAATAATTTATATGAATTTATCATTAAACACTAATAGTAATTTTTAAACACATACCAGTATATGGAGGATCTAATGAACCCTAAAGTACAACATCTAGAGGAGGGGGAGTAGCCTCTATTGTATGTGGGATATCTACAGTAGTAATACACTATATAGTAGATGATGATAAGTGTATTGATGAAGATAGGAATCCTTTTGGATAACCCTATACAGATGAGGGTTGATATGGATATGAATGTGGGGGTGGGATATATGGGGGCATAGTACCTTGTACAAAGGATGGTGGGAATGGAAGATAAAGAGGGATGTGAGTTTGAGAACTACTATACGATGTGAGTGCATAAGGAAAGGGATATAGAAAATGTGGGTATGGATAATATGAATGAAGAAGAATGAGAGGATGAACTCTTGGTGACTCAAGCGGCATGGTAGTAGGCTGAACTATAGAATCATTCGTAGTAGTACCCCCACCATAATATTAGCCTCAATGGGATAATCCAATGGTCTCCTCTATGATGTAGCCTAAAATAACATAGATAATAAAATAAAATGAACAATAAAATGATAAATAACATGAAAGGCCATAATATTCTAACATTAATTATACTTACAGTGGTTCCCATAAAAGACATACATTGTTTATTTCTCTGTATCCTTCTAATTCTTCTATTATTATCATAATCATACATTTTGGCCTAAAAATTTAAAATAATATTCTAAAATAAATAAAAATAATGAAAACTGTTAAATAATACAATTATATCTTAAAATAATGAGATAAATATTCATGTGTGATATTTATATTGATAAAATTTCAAGACTTTTCTCCATTCAAGAATTATATGAGATGTGCTTAAACATAAATTGGCCAGGCTAATAATAGTTTTATATTTGGAAATGGTATAAAATATACTAATTAATTAGATATCATGTATGAATGTTTGAAAAAAACATACAATATTGTGATAATATTAGGTAAATACTTACAAATGTGTCAACATTATGTGTTCTTTGGGACAATTTCTAGTTCACAATCAATTCTAACAATTGAATCATCTCTGTCATCAAATAAAACATTCGAATAAATACTAGTATGTTTATCTAAAATATCATTTTCATCCATGACTTCATCAAAAATATATCTAGTAATTATATCAATAATAAGATCAAATTGTTGTTATAATGGGTCATTTACATAAAACACTTTTCTAGATTGTGATTTAAGAATATAGGGTTCGTCTATATGAAGTTGGAAGTTCATATCAATCTCTTTAAATACACTATAATCAATATGAATTATTTATCATATAATTTAATTAAACCACTTTCATTTCATCATTGCAACATGACCATGTGTATAGTAATCTAAAAAAATATTCTTTCAACAACACCGTAATATGATATATCTTCTGATTGAGGTTTCCTGTGTGATTCAATCACATAACAATATGTTGTGGTGCTTATCATGACACTATTATGTTGTGCTTCCATTTTTGATGCACAACTATTTATAACAAATTTAAATTCATTTACAACCATTTCATTATAATCAGATACCACATTGTTTGGACCAAATGAAAACACCATTATTTTATCTGATACTTCATTAATTGGTTGAGTTTAAACCTAAAAGATAAAAAAATCTAATATTAAATAGAGACATGTGATTATGTTATGGGAAGAAAAAAATAAATTTATTACCTTTGAATTTAACCGAGAAGCAAATTCTTTGCAGTGAAACCGTTCCTCCCTTTTAATATATAGAGAGTGATATCTCTTTTTTATAATTTCTAAATGTTCTCTACAAATATGAAAAATTAAAAATTTCAAAAGATATGAAGAAATCAAACAATGAAAAATGAATACTTATTAGTTTACTTACTTGATATAATCATCAAGATCACCAGAATTGAATAATAATGTATGATGATACATTCCCCACTCTTACCTACTTAAAGTTCAAAAAGAGTACGATCTAGATATCCCCCATATTTGCGGAAGTAAAGAAAATGTAGGCTCAATTGTATCATACTACTCATCTTCAGTTCTCATTATTCGATTAGACCTCGTAGTGATGTTAGCCAAGTAAGATGAACATAAATCTGTGCATTCTTGTGATAAATATCATTTCACAATAGAACCTTCATGATTATATTTATTTATCACAAAAGATTTCAATATAAACATCATTATTTATATAGGATACATACACTGACTCAAAATAGGACCACCAAAAATAAATTACATGGGAAGATGCAATGTCATGTGTAACATACATGTTAAAAATGATAGTGGAATAATTTTTTCCAAGTCGCAAGAAATAGTTGGTGCATCACTCTATAATTTCTAAAAAACAATTCTCCTTAGTATTTTGGCATAAAGGACTTGATAAAAATGACATAAATTATTTAAAAAATATCAAAAATTATATGAAAGTAAATGTCGAATGGAAATGAGAATCAAATCATGTAACAAGACATGGTAATCATGAGATCTAAGAAATTTTAGTTTAACATATTGTGTATTCACCCTTTTCAAAATATTAACTAAATAACCATTTAGAACCTTCAAACATTACACGACCTGAAGAAATTATCTCTTCTTCTCATTTGTCATTTAATAACAAGAAAAATGGACTTTCCACTTATTTTGACCAATTAACATCAGATGAAGTCTTGCTATTATACCCCAATCCATCAAATTGTGAAGTTATTGTAAATTTCCTTTTGTTTTACCTATGAAAATTAAAATAGTAGCAAGTAACATATCACAAATGTTTTTATTGATATGAATTATATCCCAAATAATACATAATAAATTCAATGACCAATATGGAAACTCAAAGAATATTTTTTTTTTGTAATTCAAATTAACATGATTTCTCTTTCTGATATTTGATTGAATTTTTCTAAGAAAACAATTCAAATAATCATATTCTTTAACAATATCATTCCCTGACATTCATTGAGGTGTCTCATATTTCTCAACTACATTATCAAAATGTCTCTTTTTTTCATTTATGGATGATCCATCGGTAGAAATCGTAGATTCCCTATGAAGCTGAAAGTTTATAAAAACTGTAATCTTTAGGAATGTGTATTTTTCATAAAAAGAGGGAAGGAAAATTTCCCTTTAGTAGTACACCAACCTTACATCATTCCATAAGTTGGGAAATCATTTATCATCCACAATAAAGCTTCACGAAACCTAAATTACTCCGTCATAAATGCATTTTATGCTTTTGAATTAAATCCAAAGCTCCTTTAACTCATATATTAATGGATTCAAGTATATATCAATATCATTTCAATGATCACTAGGTCTAAATATCAATATAATCATGATAGTAAACGGGTTCTTCGTACACATCCATAAAGGAAAGTTATAAACGTGAATGTAAATAGGACAAGTACTGTGTGAAGTATACATTTGGAGAACTTGGTTTAAACCATCAAAAGATAATACCAATCTAAAATTTCAGGGGTGAAATGAAAAATTAGGATGTAACATATCAAATTTCTTCCAATCCAAACCAGATGTAGGACGCACTCTTTCACCATTATCCTTATTTCTTTCATATTCATGGAATCTCATATTCCTTTCCATTTTTTATGACATAGAAAGTATTTGATACCTAGGAATTAAAAGGAAGCACCACATTAATTTCTCTAGTATAATAGATCGAGTTCTTTCTTTATTAGTATTCCACCTTGATGTGCCACATTGTTCACACTAAATTAACTATGCATTTTCCTTCAAGAATAGACAATAATATTTGGGTAAACCATGAATATTAATATATGAAAATACAAAATTTTCAACCAGCTTTGATTCCATGTAGTCATTTTTTAGAATACATGCATCATAATCTAGTAAGTCTATAATAAATATAAGGAGATAGTTGACTGCAGTATTACTAAATCCATACATTATTTTACCATGATATAATCATATTAAAAACTCAAGTTTTCTTACTTTTACACATACATAATATAATAGGGTATTTAAATATTCCATTATATTTATAACACTCTCAAAGTCATCATCCTAATTAATAGATGAAAACTGGGTTCTAGTATTCATTTCCTCCTCCATTGGTCTGCATGAAGAGCTGGCTTCAAAAAAAAAGGAAACTGATTAGAAATCATATTTTCATACCATTCCTTTCCACTGAATCGATGTTATTCTCCACTTGAGATTTTTCTCCATTGTGATACCACACGTGATATTTTTTTGGAAACCTTGTTTAGTGATATGGTAACTCACTTCCTTATGATTTAACCATGGTCTTCCAACAAAACCAAAACACAAGAATTGAATCAATCCGCTATATGAATCATTAGTGAATGAAAAGTCGAAAAAATATTGTAGCTCGTTATGAAACTCATCAATGATCCACTAAATTTCGTACATCCAGTATCTATCCATTCTGAGGCATATATACATACAATAAATATATAATATATAAAATAACTTAACATGATATGTATTATTTCATAAGATAATAAGTCAATAATAATTTCATAAAAAAATAACAAAAAATATCTTAAAATTATGGATGAGGGAATTGATAAAATATTTAAATTATAATAAAATCATGAATAGTCACACATAAGTTCCAAGAATGAGGATTTATTATAGTAAAATGAGTTTATATAAAATATAAGAGATAAAATTAATCAATTCCTAAAAGTGTTTGGATGGATTCCCAAATTGTTTTGATGTTTTGTATTAATTCCTCAAAGATTTATATAAATTTAGAGACATTTTGAAAATATAAACCATATCATATATCATAGTGTGTTGAAGGATGACAATATACCATAATTTTTTGAAGGACTCCATTCCATTAATGATTTTTAATCATTGAGTATAACACTGCATCTTGGTGAAGGAGATTCAAAACTCTTTATAATCTTATTTTATCATACCCAACAACCAAAAAAACCAACCTACCTTTTTCAAACTTGAAAGAACAACCCAAAAACCTACATTTTTTCAAGGATAAGGTAGAAACTATGAACTAATTTTTTCCTCAGTTAGCATAAACAATAAACTACCATTTAATGGAGGCCCAACCATGTGTGAGTTGAGTGATTACAACTTTATAAAATTTTACAACACAAAGAAAATTCATCATATTGAATAGAGAATAGTTAAACCAATTAAATTTTTTGATGATTATTACTAGTGTAGAATAATTATATTTGGCCCTTCACGTAATAGATATAGAACAATTTAGCTTTGGACTTCCTGCAAGAGCAATGAGTAAAAAAGGATTTGAAACTTTAGCATTACTTTTGTCTCTTGAAAGGAATGTGTGTGAATTTCTATATAAATGTTTTAGAATAATAATATAATAATATAATAATATTTTTATCCATAAATCTGAAAAAAATCTCATAAATATTTCCAAAATATAAAATAGTTGGCCACAAATGATAATCTCTATAATAATTATCACCCAAATCACCATTCAAGTGTTCCATAATTATCAACATTTAAAAAATTTGACTAATTTATGTAAAAATGTGAAGCAAAGACTTCAAAACAACTCAATATATTAATTTTTAATATTTTAAAATATTTTTTTTCAATCATAACATATGTTTGATAAGTAATCAGAAATAATGATACATAATATTCCTTCCACCGATAAAACATTATCCATGGATTGATGATCTTATTAGGATATAAATCTTTTCTATATGTCTTCACGGTGTGTATAATCAAAACAAGAACTGATTTATGTTTTCAAATATCCTAGAAAAGTAATTTATAACCTAGATTTAATATTTACTATTTGAATATTATGACATGTATTTTTTTAAAATCATCTATTATCTTAAAAACCTAACTTCTGATAATGAAATAAGAGTAGTTTCCTTAGAAAAAATTAATATATAAAATTAATATCCAAAATTTATGTAGTATGTTAGAGTAATAAAATAATAAGTAAAAGTAATTTGCTTTAATATTTAAAGGTAATTTCTTATTACCAAAAGGTAAATTTATCTTCTCACATAATACATAATAATAAACCATCAATGTGTAAGATTCAATACTTGATATTTTGAATTAATTACTTAATATACAAGGGTATTCTATGAATATGGTAGATATAAAAAGATAAGAACTGGATAAGTAAGGTTTTTTACATAGTGAAAATACTAAATTTGGAATTTATGACTAAAATATCAAACATTAGAAATATATAAATTTCAGAAATGCAAATTCTATTACAAAAAAAATTAGAAACAAATTAATAATTCCAAAATAATAAATAAAAACATAATAATTCAGGAATAATAAATAGATAATATAATAGTAAACAGATTAAACCATGAATACCAAAATACTAAATTAATTATAAGAATTAGAATGAAATATAAACCATTAAATGCTAGTGAATAATAGTTGACAGAATACCAGTCAATAAGCATCATCCACAAATAAACACAAACTCCTCCTGCAAACTGCAAGCTCCTAAAATAGAATGAATACTACAAACAATATTCAATGAAACCAAAAAATAGGAGACACAAAATAGAAACACACCAAACAGTCATTGGGTATATGTATGAATTTATTGGGATATAATCTGTCATGAACGAGTAACTATAGAAATATTCATAAAAATTATAGGGTTCATCTCACACATATCCCACTCATGGAAGGTCTCGGTTTGGCTGATGCACCGATTAGAGGATGAACGAGCGACCAAGGGGGTGGGGGAGGAGAGTAATGCACGATGAAGTAGATGTGAGGGATCTTACAAGGGAGGGATGAACTGATTGGAGAATTCAGTGAGGATCGACTGAGGGTGAATCAATCAATAAAAAATAAGGGATAAGGGTTTCATGTGTTTGAGATGAGTTGTGATGAGGGTGCAGATTGTGGATGGGAGATGCGTCATGATGGAGTTAACTCATTTGAGGAACTCTTACCATATGACACATTTTATCCATGGGTTTA
Organism: Viscum album; assembly: GCA_963277665.1. NCBI lineage: Eukaryota > Viridiplantae > Streptophyta > Magnoliopsida > Santalales > Viscaceae > Viscum > Viscum album. Next base: position 446,515,386 of record OY728126.1, on the reverse strand, counting down.
TCTATTATAAATACATGAATTTTAATTAACTGTGGCTATATTTTAACATATAACCATGTCCCAATTAAACTATGGTTATAGGTCTATGGCTATAGGTTATTTTTATAATAGTAAATTCCTTAAAATATTATATTAATATAAATTAATTTTTTTTAAAAAATTATCAAAATCTAATATATTTTGAATATATGATGATTATGGGTCTATATCCATCAATCCAATGAAAAATATACTTGCTTTTACTATTTTTCAATCCTTATCTTTTTGGTTTTAACCCTTATTTAACCCCTTTTAACTGTTATCGTGATAACATATAATTTACGCTTGGAGGGTTAATATAATTACTATAAAAATTCAAGACCAATAAATGATTAATATGTGAAATTGTAAACCTTATCCCAATCATTTGGATAAATTTTAAATTTTTTATAAATTTTATATCATTTATTAAAATACTATTTATTTGAAAATATCATTAATGTCAAATTTGATACTATTCATTATTTTTTCATTTATGAAAACAAGAAAAAACCAGATAAATTATAACCAAGACTTATAAAACATAATTAAAATATAAAAATTAACTATAAAATGAGTGTATATCATTAATTATATAAAATTATACTTATTTTAATATTTTTAATATCATTTATTTTTTATTTCCATTAAATTAATAATTATTCATCATCTTTGTGTAGGGTTTTAAGATAATTATTAATTTACTAAAAATTAAAAAAGAAAATACGATGATGTATATAAATATTTTATATTTCAATTTACTTTTTACAGTTGAATATGTAATATGAATAAACATATATAAAAATATAATAGTTATTAAAACATAAATATGACATCTTTGACTTTTCATTAAAATAAAATAATATAAGGGGATTAAAGTCATAGAAGTGGCTCGAAGTGGTCATATAATTATCCCAAGGATGATTTTTTTTCAACAATAACTTATCCAATAAAATTAGTATAAGTTTTATTAAAATTTTAAAATATTTATAATATATTTTTTACCCTTAATTACCAGAGTTACCCTTAACTATGGTAATAAAATTACCAATTATATTATTCATATTGTTCAAAAATTAAAGGGACATATTTAATAAATTTAGATATTTTTATTAAAAATATGGAATCTATTTTATAAAATAAAATTCACATCATTTTCCAAAATTAATAAAAAATTAATCCTATAGACGAGAATAAATATTGAGTTTTTAAAGTAAATATGTTTAACAGTTCACAAATTTTTTATACTCAATTTAAAAATGAATTTGAATCCAATGACCCAAATTGGATATAATGATTTATAGTTTAACTATTTATAATTTAAAACCAAAATAAAATATAATATAGCTATATAAATAAATTATATGAAAAAAAGGTTTCCAATTAAAATACAATATTTTTTACTATTAATCAAAAAATGAAACTTATCTGAAAAATAAAAAGATTTCAAAAAAAGTTGATTTTTATATTCCTAATTCAATAATAAAGCTTATTGTTTAAAATACAATTTATAATAGTGTCAAAATATAGGTTTGACATAAGTTCGCCATTAAAAGGTGGTAATATTATTTTTTAGAAAAATATAGCTCTTTATGCGTAAAAATGGATTTATTTTTCTACCTTGTATATAAAAACCATAACATAAATGTTAAATACTAGATTTAATATTATATATATATATTTAATTAATATAAGCCATAAATAATGATTTCTTTTATTTTATTGGTATAAAACACTATTTTGTGCATTTAAATAGTTTTTTAGAAAAAGATTTTTTTTATTTTAAAAAAGGGTTTCATTTTCATTTATAACTAATTATTCACCGAATGATTAATTTTTTATACATCCATAAATAGTATTTTAATAATTCAGTTAATATTTTTTATACCCTCTATTATAACAACTAGTTTATAGTGATAACATTAAAATAATAATATTTAGTTGTCCGTTTAAGCTCGAGTTTGTGTATCTTGCACAATATCAAACATAGTATTTCATTTTAAAATATTGTGTGGTTACATTATCACCCCTTTAATATATTAAGTCCTTCTAATTTGATCTTGGTCTTAGTAACCGGGGTTCAACTAATCAAAATACCTTTTTGAAATCCCACATTGGAAAAAAGGTCTATAAAACTCCCATTTGAAAAGAGAGAAAGGAAAGTTCAAAGGTCACATAAGATAAAACTTACCAGGGTTCAATGTTGTAAAAAATAGGCATGGAATAAAAAACTAACTACAAATATCTAATGTAGAGTGGTAAAGAACATATCCATCATAAATTTAACCATTAAAAAATGATAAACTTTTGATGGGTTAAAAGATCATTGATTTAACAGTAATAAAAGTAAATGAAATAATTTTTTCATTAAAAATAATTTTACTAGAGTTTTGGAATTCATTTATGACATAAAATAAGAACATAAGAAAATATACTTACTTTAAAATTAGAGTTTTATCTTTTAATATAATATTTTAACCACAAAGGTTATCTTCCATTTTTTTATTTTTCATCCCCACCCATAATTACCTCAAATTGTTTATTCAATATGTTTTTATATTTCAAAATATTTTAAATCCCAATTATTTAAATCGAACTATACCAAGATGAAAGAATGTCAATCATTGATCTTGGTATCCACCTGATTTGATTTTCATTTTTCTCATAAAGATAGAAGGTCCACACATTTCAATAATGCATTAAAGATTATTCAATTTACCTTGCTTCCTTTTCCCAAATACACCTTTTGAAACATTTGTTATAAGGGTTTTCACATAAAATTAGTTTTTGAAATTAGTTTTTTATTATTTATAATTTCAAAACATATGATAAAAACTGATTTTTATAAAATATTCAGATCGAGTTTGTTTTGAAACATTCAATCAAGGCTCCTTTTAAAATACCATAAGTATGACCCATAAGAATATATGTTAAAACCAAATATAAATAGGTTGTACAAGGGTCTCTTTCATTAGTAGCTACATAAAAATCAAAATATGTCTCAAAGTCCTGTGATAGAGTAAATATTTGAAAATACCTGGAAAATATTTACTTTTTTAAAAAATATTAGAAAATTGGAAAAATAGGATTTGATTAAAATCAACCCATGAACCACAGTGGTATTAAGGTATAGAAGAGGTATTTGATATTTCATAAAAATATTTTCAAGAGAGTTTTATTTTAAAAATAGTTTCTTAATTATAAGTAAACAACTTTGTTATAATTATTGAAAGCAATTAATCAGGAGGAGATAAAAATATTGTTTGAGATCCTCCTCCTTACATTTTTAACTGAATTTCCTTAATCTGAAGAATTTATTGAACAAGGATTTTACAAAAATAATATACATAGAAACATAACCTATATTTATACAATAGTCTTAATCCCTAAAGTTTTCGAAAACATTCTTTTGATACCAACTATAAAGGCATGACCTTAAACATTACATATTATAGTGTTTTTGAGCTAGAATTAAAATTAAATGATCTTTTCAATTTAGAGTGTTATATAATTAGGACTATGTCTTATAATTTAAAACCATTACAAGAGGACAATTCTTTATAGTATTCATATTTGTTTTCAAAAAACAAAAATCTATAATATAAAACATGATTTTTATGATGATAAATATTCAAAATTTTCTCCTTGATCTCACCGTTGTCCATAAATTTCCATAAACCTTATGATTTTTTTAAAACATGGGCTTAGCACAAAATCTCAGTAATGTAAATAAAATAAAGAAAACTATTAGTCTTGTGAAACCCCATATATAATTTTTTTAAAAATAAACCTTTTTACCCTAAAAATGAATCATCTTTTCAAAAATATTGTTATCTTACCATTTTAAAATAAAACGATTTCCATGAAAACTTATTAGTAAAAATATATGATATAATTAGTTAAATGGGAAATTAATTATAATTTTAATGGAATAACCATGAAATCAACTTCCTCACATGTCACTCTCATAATTATAATGACTATACAATCGAATTACATACATGCCACTCTTATAAATGGAATAACCTAACGGTAGATGTCCATACATATAACTATTACAAATGGAATAACCATATAGTCAAATTACATACATTTCACTCTTACAAATGGAATAACTATATGGTCGACTTCCATACCCAATGCATTGGAGGTTAAAACATAACCACCCATTCATGGTTTATAATGGAATGCACAAGTACCATTATATAGTCATAAAATATAAAATACTTCAATTTTGAACATGTCACTTTTAAAATTTCATTTTCACTCATAAGAAATCATTTCATGTTATTGAAATAATCAATTCATTTTCAAAACCCATTTTCAATATTAAAATACCTAGAAATTAGAAAGAGGTGTTTCTTTTTCTTTTAAAAACTTGAAAGAATATAGGGGAATATAAATATAAAAATAGATATAAAATTTAATTTATAATAATTTTATATCCATATAAATAAATATGTTAAATAATATCAATAATGATGGAAAATATTTTTAATTTAATTCTTTAAACATTAAAAAGGATAATTTAAAATCCATGTGTCCCGTACCACTTTAAAGCATTGGAATCATAAGACCAATGAAAGAATAACATTTAAAAATACATTAAATAAAATTATAATAAGTAAAATAATGATATTATATATCAATGGTGATATATATACACCTCATAAAATAAGGTGGGTGTATAACATCAAAATATTATTCAATGATAGGAAATTGAGACGAAGTCCCTTACACTGAGTTCAATTCATCTTGTATGTCCTTTATATTCTAAATAATAAACAGTTGTTAATTATTTGATTTATTTAGAAAATTTTAAAAGATTATTATTCCTTTTATATCACTAATTATCATGTTATAATAATTAATTAATTGTTAAAGTTCATATCGGTCATTTGGATGATATTAAGTACTTGAGTATAAAAAATGACATTGGTATGATGTATATAGTCAAAATGGTCATTATTATATCATCTAAAGAATTATATTAATTAAATAATAATCACTTTTATAAATTATACTTTTAAATCCATACATTAAACATAGCTATGAAAAATGAAATATGTTACAATCATAGAGATGGTAGGTCGTACATACACATGAGTAACGTTTCCATTTTCCAATGATCAATATAGAAAGAAGTTAAGTATAATTTTATATTTCAAGGATGATAGTAATATAATTAATATAATATTAATTATTCAAAGATACTTATATATATCATCCATTTGATGTGGTGATGAAAAACAAATCACGTCGCTTCGTGGAGGTGATAATGCACACGTATATACGAACACCATTATCATTATTATGTGCGTGAAAATTTAAGAATAAAAATGAAATATTATATTTTAATAATTACAAATGTGTCATTAATATCATCTATAAACTCTAATTACATCATTATAACCGTTATTTAATAACAATTATGGAAAATGAATTATATAGGTTCATGAGGTGGTATTCCATCGTACACACGAAGGAATAATTATTTTCCCATTTGATGGATGCAGAGATAGATATAGGTCATTAAGAAAACATAATAAAATCTAATAATATTTAGGATACTGGATTTATTATTTTATAATGGTTTAATAAGACATTAAGGAAGTGGAAAAAGAAATAAATCTGAAATACTTGATTAAAATCGATACCTCTTCTTTAGAAATCCTCATTGTTTAACACCTTAGGGAAACTAAGGATGTGTTTCATCATAAAATAATATGTCTAGAATATGGGTATGGATTTTAGGAAGGGATTTAGGGAGATTTTGGAGGGAAAAAATGGTTTTGAAGTGTATTGAAAAGTGAAGAATGGGTGCCCATTTAAAAAAGATGGGAGGGGCACTCATGGAATTCCTCAAAATATTAAATAATTTAAAATATTGTTTTATTATAAAAGGATCCAAAATGATATAGTTAAATTATATGATGATTATGGGATAAAATAAAATCATCTAATGAAAATTATACAGGTTTTTACTATTTTTAATCCTTAACTTTTGGGTTTTAATCTTTATTTGACCCCTTAACACTTACCGTGATAACATGTAATTTACAACAGGAAAGTTAATATAATTACTATAAAATTAAAAATGACCCATAAATTAATAGTTGATAGAATTTCAAACCATATTCTATTAATTTGTATAAATTATTGATTTTTATAAATTTTATATTATTTTAAAAAATATTATTTATTTAAAAAAATAATTAATTTCAATTTTTTATTTTGTCTTTTAAAAAAATAAACAAAAACCAGATAAATTTGAAAATAGACTTATAAAACATTCATAACATATCAAATTTATATATAGAATTTGTTGATGACATTAATTATATCAAATTATATTTATTTTAGTATTTTAATGTCATTTATTTGATATTTCCATTAATTATACTATCACTACATCATCATTATATAAGCCTTTAAGATATTTATTAATTTATTAAAAAGTAAAAATAAAATACCATGATTAATATAAAAGAATTTTATTTAAAATTAATAATTATATTCCAATATATCTTCGGAATAACTATATGTTAAAGATGTAATAGTTATTAAAACATAAGTATGACATCTTGGACTTTTCATTAAAATAAAATATTTTAAGGGTCATAAAGTCCTTAAAGTGCATCCAAGAGGTCATAAAATAAGAACAAGGATACTTTTGGATTAAAATAACCCATTTAATAAAATTAGTAAAAGTGTTATGGTAATTTTTTAAATATTCATAATATTTTGTTGACCTTAATTACCCGATTCTCCCATAACCGTGGTAATAAAAATTACCAAAGTTACTATTATTATTTTCCAAAAATAAAAGGGATCAATTTAATAATTTTTTTCTTATTATATAAAATATTTAACCCATTTTTCAAAATTAAATTTATAGAATTTTGAGAAATTAATTAAAAATTAAACCCAGAGACGGACGAAACAACGAGTTTTTAATGTAAAAATGCTCAAAAGTTCACAATGTTTTTATATCCAATTTCAATATTAAATTTATTATAATAACCCAAATTAGATATATTTATTTATAATTTAAATATTTATACTTTTATATTATTCTAATTTATAATGTTGCAATATAAATAAATTAGACGAAAAAGCGGGTTTCAATTAAAATATTGTATTTTCTCACCATTCATAAAAATAATGAAACTTATCAAAATAATACAAAAAATACAAAAAAAATAAATTATTATATTATGATTTAAAAAATAAATTTTATTTTTTAAAATATAATTTATAAAAGTATCAATTTTTTTTAAACAAGTGAACCATTAAAAGGCGATAAACCAACTTTTTGGAAAAATATTGTTTTTTTGTGTAAAATTTTATTTATTCTTTTATCATATTTATAAAGAAAATAATATGAATGTTAAACATTATATTTAATATAATATATATATATATTATTAATATAATCCAAAAATTGTGATTTTTTATTTTATTCTTTTAAAATACACTTTTGCGTATTTAAATAGTTCATTTTAAAAAAGAATTCTCTTTTTATTTTCAAAAGTATTTTATTTTCATATATAAATTATTTATCACAAAATAATTCATTATATACACATGGGTAAACTATATTTTAATAATTTAGTTAGTCCTGATCATACCTGCCTTTGTAACGACAAAGTTATAATGGTAACATTTAAGTAATAATATTTAGTTGTTTTGTAAGATCAATGTGGTATATCTTATGCAATATCAAATATATTATTTCATTTTTAAAATATCAGGATTTTACAAAAAAATATTCATGAAAATATTTTAATAAATCATGGATATGGAAGAAAAAAGATTTTCGACTAATGGGGGGAATAGAGTTTGTTTTTATTGAATTTTTTTTAACCTTTTGTGGACTTAAAATAAGAACATGAAAGGAAAAAATATAATTTTAAAAAATAAATATATGAGAATAAAATATATCATGTTTAATATAGAAATATCATATAATTCCCCCACTGATACGTAACTATAAACATTATTGAAAAATGATAAGATTATGAAATAAACCCTTGCCACTTTGGTAACTTTTGAATCGTAAGAACCATGAATGAAATAGCCATAGATGGATATTTATATCATATAATATTTATGATAATAATCATTAAATACATTCATGGTTAGTATATACACTTCACAAAATAAATAAGTGGTGAATATGACATATGTCTCATGGAAGCAAAAGTAAGACGAGAAACCCTCACATAAGAACTGAAATCCTTCATATGTGTTCGAAACTCAAGTATAATAAATATAGGTTTATTATAAATATATTAATGAACCATAATCACATATATAAAATATTATTTTATTTTATTATAATAATTTATCAACAATTTATTAACAATTTTTTTGTTAAAAATCACCATTTTGCGTAACAAATCCATCATTATTAATGTGTGTTTTGGATAAATAGTGTCTGTACATTTACTTTGATAATGTTTACATAATATTCATAATTTTATAAAATATATGAATAAAAGATATATTTATTATATAAATATTTATATTCAAACATTAAAGTTATATATTGAAGAATTAATTACGTCGTTCATGATGACTGTTGGGTGTACATATGCATAAACACTATTTCCATTATTAAAAGTATGAAAAGAAAGAAGTTTAAATAATAATTCAAATTTATTGATTCATTTTTATATCATATAAATCAAATAAGTTCATAAAATCTATCCTTATATCCATCCATGTAAAAATAAAATGAAAAACAAATCATATCACTTTATGGAGGGGGTGATGCACATTTACACACGAGTGACATTATCATTTTCCAGAAAATGGAATGTATGATGGTAGATATGATATTATAATTTCTAAAGTATAATTATATTATAAATATCATATATATACATTAAATCCAAAATTATATCCAGCTGTGAGAGGTGGTGATGGAAAACAAATTACATCGGTTCACGAGATGATAGTCCACTGTACACATGATCGACCATTTTTTCCCATTTTATGGAATAAAATATGGATATAAGTAATGAAATTTACCTAATAAAATATATTTATATTGGATATATATATGTTATTAAGTTATCACATTTTATGAACATTTGGAGTTGTCAGAAGATTAAATAAAATGAAAATTCATGTTTAATAACTATACCTCTTCTTCGAAAAACCTCTTTATCTTTATCTATAAAGCCTCCCTAAAATGAGTTTATGATCAATAAAGGGAATTTTGGTCATGGGTATGGATTTAAGTAAATCATTTTGGAAGATATTTTTTTATGAAATAATTGGCTCTTTAAGTGTGGATAATAGAGGGGAGGGAGTTACCTTTTACAAGTCAGGGAGATGATAGAGTTGGAATTTTTGAAAAGAATAAATTATACCCACATTTTTCACACAAAACATTGATCCAAAATGGACCATTATAGAACCATATATGATATAAGGTTTTAATATGTATAGAAAATATATTTTCTATAAATTTTTAGATCATTTTAACCCTTACATTTTAGTTTAACCCATGGTAAACCTGTTTTAACCTTAACCGCAATAATTAATTTTACTAATTTTACATTTCATTATGAAAAAAATTAAGTTGAAATTATAAAATAAAATTAATTATACTGATTATAAATACCAAATCTATTTTTTTACTTCAAATATTATAAGTGGAATAATTTAATTCAGGATTAAACCTATAAGGGATATGAGAAAATGGTTTTCTAAAGAAAAGTATTCTTAAGTATAAATTTGTTTATATAAAAATTAAAATTTAAATATGATGAAATGAAATGAATTATATTAATTATAATATAATTTAACTAATTTTACTTTTAATTTTCCATAAAATAAAATAGAACCTTTTAAATTATTTAAATGAAAAGGTAGTTTTCAATAAAAATCAGTATTTTTTAAGGTTTATTTAAAAATTAATCTTTCATAAATTTAAAAAAACTATAAGATAATTTTAAAATTATGATTGAAATACATAATTTAATTTTTTTAAAATACAGTTTCAATTTTTTTTAAAAATAAGTGTGCAAAACACGAATTTTTTTTTAGAAAAATAATGTTTTAAGCATAAAATTGGATTTATTTTTATCTCAAACTTATAAATAATATTAGATTAATGATAAAAAATATAAATGAAAAATTAAGATGTAAATTATATTAAAATAATTCACAAAATTTGACTAATTTAATTTATTAAGATAAAAACACACTATACTTATACAAATAGTTTTTTCATAAATACCAGTCTTTTACTATCAAATGATTTTTATTTTTATTTATTATCAATTTAAAACAAATTAATTTATTTTATAGATATGTAAACAATATAATTTTTATAATTTATTAAATACTATTCATACCCACAAATAAAAACTCTAGGTTATAACTTTCACATTAAATAAAAATATTTTAATAGTATATTGTTATTTCTTAGAGCTTAGTTATGCGTATAACACAAAATATCTAATAAATACAATTTATTTATAGTGAAATGTATTAAAAAAATTTAGTGTTTTAAATTCTACCCCCTTAAATAAATTAAACCCTCATAATTCTATTTTGGTCACAATATTTTAACCTTGTTTGAAAATCTACATTGTCAAAATGCTTTATAAAAATTTCTCTTGATGTGAGAGAAAATAAATTATAATGGTCATCTTAAATAACACATAACTAGGTTTCCATGTTGGAAAAAATTTGTGGTAATTAGAAATATGTTAATGGAATAAAAGTTTAAATAATTATGGATAGTGATAGAAATAATTTATCATAATAAAGTAAATTATCAAGTTAAAGTCAATGACCATAAGCCTATAATTTTTTGTTGGGTTAAAAGACCATTGATTCATTAGAAAAAATGTTAAATGAAAAACCTGTTAATTTAAATATCCTTTTCCTAATATTTATGAATTATTTTACTATTAGGATAGATAACACCATAAAGTATACATATTTGATATCTTTTTATTTCATAAGTACAATTTCATCATTTAGTTGTGATTTGATCAACTTACACTTCATTTATTACTCCAAGAAATAAATATCCATGATGATTTTTTTATGAACAAAGATCTAAAATTAAATTTTAATTTTTAAAATAATCCATAATATAATAGTAATATATATCTATTTTCTTTACTAAAAAAATGGTTAGAATATTGGAATACAATACCCATAATGAATAGACCTTTACATTAATCACCAAAATATGATCATAAAACCAAATGTTTGATATAAATAATTCTATTAATAAATAACCGTATATCCAAATTAACATCAATAAACTAAAAATAAAATAATGTTTTAACTTTAAATGCTATATTATACCCTTTATCTTACACCTCTAAATAGTAAATATAAATCTTCCCAAATAATACTTTATTTTAAAAATAACGGTTATATATTCCTCAATCGAATAAAATGTCTCCTCAAATATCATTAATCACCTAAAAATAAAAAATATTTAATCATTTAATATGTTTCCTAAAATAAAAATAATATTTACCCATCAAAATGATTGAGTAAAAACAATATCATATTAACCAGTACATCAGGTAGGCCAATGGTTGGCACTGAACCCTTATCTCTCTTCATTTGTTGGCTCAATCCCCATAACCATTCCAGATGCGATGGATTTTTACTGAAATATGGGTTGTCATATTTATATTATTATATTCATATAATTTTTATAATGTTCTCAAAATCTGATGAGAATCCTAAAAAATTACATTTTCATCAAATATTTTTTTAACAACAATTTTTTTCTTCACAAAATAAAATAATCATAATTTAATATTATTACCTTAACATAAATAATAATTTTAACCATAATGTTTTTTCAATAACATAAAACTCATATCCTAAAAATATAAAACCATTATTCCTCAAATAACCTTCTCATTAAATCACATGTTATACATAAGGGTCACATATACCTCAGACATCTATTAAAACTCAATAAATGTATCCATGGTACGTATGTCACATAAAACCTTAGAAGGGTTTTCTAAGACATTAAAATTATGATCAATATTAAAATCATATTTCCATTCTGGTATCCATAAATGTTATTTTAATCTTTGTTGAATACATATACACTTCAAAAAACTAACAAAATACTTATATGTTTCATATTTCTTATAACAAAATAAAATTGATAAAAAAATTCTTAAAACCTATTTATTGAATCATAATACATAAATAATTCAAATATTTTACTTAAATTATTGACATAACATATTTACATACTTATTTTAAGAGTTAAACTTTAAAAGAGAGCATTAACTTAGATAATGTGCATGTTCACCACATTTAAGACAATGAAATAAAAATGGATATCTAAGATGAAATTTATTTCTCCCCATTGAACTTTTCACTCTTCCTCAACAATTCATTTCACCATGACCATATTTTTAACAAAAAATTCACATTCCTTTTAATCATTTCGAAGTATTCTCTTTTCATATTGATGACATAAAAAATGGGGACTTCTTTCCTCTATGGTCTCAATCATTAGTGATCTTAGAAGACTCAATCCTTATCTTATTTGGTGAGTCTGAGAGTTGGTCTAGGTATATGTAATTAATCATATATCTGGATAACTAAATAGGTATAATAATAATCTCTTTTACATTAGTCATCATTCAATTTGGTTGATCATAATCACAATATTTTCCATCACATTCAATGTTAACATGATTACTTCATGATCAATCCATTGAATAAGAGAATAAATCATAATGTTATAAATAATAATCATAGTGGAAAACCATTTAACCATTTTTAGGATGTCTAAATAATTAAACCTTTTTTGAAGTCAAATACACATTATTTTTATCTTAGGTCTTTCATTTCTATCATCTTTTCAAATATTTCATGATGGTTTATAATGAAAATGTGACTTAACCCAAGCATATCCCCCGAGAGTGTCAAAATAATTATGTAGTAAGGCCTGTTGTTATGAAATAGGTGGTGATTGAGTTAAACACATTATACTCTTTTTAGAGTTATTACCCATAGGTATAACTTTTACAGGGCTATATCCGCTTATAGTTTCCAAACATTAGTGTATTGTTAGAAAAACCCCATAATATCTACCTTAAAAAAACATTTGGATGTTGTCTTATACATATACTTATAGTAAAAGTCAGTCAAACTTCCATATTATCAAATATATATTTTACAAAATCATGTTACCAAGGGTTCTAACAAACTTTATCACGTACCAACTATAAAGACTCCAACCCTTGTACCCCAGAGTCAGTGGTTACTTTATTTAATTGATGTTAGATATAATAGATTGCATCCTAAAGTATCAAATAGTTTCTTAGTATTAGAAAAAATAGATATATATTAAAATCACAACTTATATTTAATAATATAAAATACAACCTCATATTTTAATTTATAAATACATTATTTCATAAATAATATCCTAGAATACTAGTCATAATACTGTTATTATCATCCCAGGAAAAGGAAACATGAGAAATGGGTGATATTATATGCTCAATGAAGGTATCAATTTAATGAAAGCTATAAAAATCAATATGGAAAGGTAAATTTTTAAAAATACATTCCATTTAATCAACAACTTGAGAACCAATAATAATATGTCATGAATAAAAAATTATAATCTAATTCCACATAAGAAATCACATAATCATACAACTTATTCATGGGTATCATAAATAATCAAATAATCACATGTAAATCAATAAACAATCTCATAATAAGGTTATTCATAATTATGGATATCACAAACACACCTTCATGGCCATGTTCCAAGACATATTACATAAATGGGTAAGGCCTCGACAAAATACCAAAGATAGTGTTCCTCATGAAACCTACTGATGCATCGAGGGGCTATAGAGGTATGCACCTATCAGCTACTAATTCCAATAAATTTCTCATATTAAAGGAGTGAAACATAATAAATGTAATGATTAATATTTAAAAACTAGAATACTAATTGTAAATACTTTCCCCAATGAATAAACATAATCATAAACCATCCAGGGTAATAAGTTGAATGATATCAAAATTATACATTCCCAATCAAACTGATCATAAACCATATAGAGAAATAGTAAGGATGGTATCATTAAAATATATCCCTAGTGGATCATAATTAAAATATGGGTTGTTGTCATTTATTATTAGAAATACCACCATTATGTTCTTAAAAACATTCATGAATAAAATAATCTTTTCACATTGAAAATCAATTTAAAAAAATTAAAATTTCAAAAAATTAGGAAAGCATTTTCTTTTGAAAAGAATCATGGAAAATTGTATTGTAATCTTTAGTGAAATGATTTCTTATGAGCCTATGTAATTCCGTACATGACGTATAATTACAAAATAATCCCTTTCACACTGTTATAAAAAGGTTAAAAAGTAACTCGTTTAGAAAATGAAATGAAGATTACTTTCAAACCATTTTTAAAAATGTAAAACATGGGTAAAATTTTCTTAAATATATCATTTTGATTATTTTGAAAACATTCTTGAAAACATTTTTAGATATCATTGATATATAAGAAAGATGATTTTTGACTAAAGAGTAAATCGTTTTTTTCTTAAAAACATTTTTTTTGATATTTTTAGTACTTAAATATGGAAAATGAAAGAAAAGATATAATTTTTAAAAATAACCACAGAAAAGGAGAATATATTGGGTTTATTATAGAAATATAATATATTCTACCCATTATAGACATAAACATAAACAACTTGAATAATGGTGAGATTTGAAATTAACCCTTACCACTTTGGTAATTTTGGAATCATAGGAACTATGAAATAAATAGACATATATGGATATTTATATCCCATAATTTTCTTGATAATAATCATAAAATAAATTCATGGGAATTATATACACCACAAAATAAAAATAATCAGTAGATATGACATATTTCTCATGAAAGTAAAAGTAAGACGAGAAACCCTTACCTTAGGTAAAACTTCTTCAATACAAGTTCAAAAATCATATATAATAAATATACATTTTTTATTTATATATTAGATAACCATACTCACATATATAAAACCTTAATTTATTTTATTATTGAATCTTATCACACATTTATTAGTAATTGTTTTTTATAACTCACTATTTCATGTAATTACTACTTCATTTTTCATTTATGTTTTGGTTTGGTAGTTTCAGTCCCTATACATTGATCATGGATCCATAATATAAATAATGATAAATATTATATGTGTATCATATATATTAATTATATAAATATTTATTAAAATATATAATGTTTATAGATTGAAAAATGAGTAACACTGTTCAGAGAGATGGTAGGTCGTATGTACGTATGAACACTGGTTCCATTTTTTTATGGATAGAATGAATGAAAGGTTAATTATAATTCACCTTTAAATAATATTTATGATATCATATAAATCATATATTTTTATTAAATACATCCTCATTACCATCAACATCAATATAAAATTAAAAAAACCACATCTCTTTGTGGAGGTGGTAGTCCACATGTACGCTGATCAACATTATGATTTTCCAACGAATTGGGATGTGTGAAGGTAGATGTGATATTATAATTTGGGAAATAAAATTATGTAATAAATATAATATATATACATTAAACCTATCATCATATCTATATATGATAGGTGGTGATGGAAAACGAATACATTGGTTCATGAGGCAATAGTCCTTCATACACACGATCGACGACTTCATTTCCCATTTCATAGAGGAGAATATGAATATAGGTTATTAAATTAAGTTAATAACATATCATTTTATGGGAGATACTAGTGTAATTATTTTTTCAGATTTTATGAATATTTTTATTCATTAAAATAAGAAATAATTAAAAAATTCACATTTGAGAACTGTACTGCTTTTTCAGATAACTTATTTAGGTTACACCTACAGACTTCATATAATGTTCTTATGATCAAAAAAGATAATCAAGGACATGGGAATGGATTTAACTAAGGTATATGTTTTGTAATTATCTTTATGAAAGGGCTCTTTAATTGTGGGTATGAGAGAAGATGGGGTGTCCTTTTATAAGTGGGGAGAGGGAACACTTAATTTTATTTGAAAAGAATAAATTATACACACATTTTTCAAACCAAAACTGGAAAAAAAATATACCATTAAAAATAATTTATGAGATAGGGAAAAAATATATACATAAAATATAAATAAAAAAATCATTTAGGTTATTTTAACCCCTATATTTTTAGTTAAACCCTGATAAACTCATTTTATCCTTAATCATGATAATCAATTTTTTATGTTTTTACCATACATTATGGAAAAAATTAAGTTTAAATTATTAAATAATATAAATTATGATGATTAAAAATATGGAATATATTTCATAGAATTTAAACCAAATAAGTGTATAATTGAATCTAAAATTAAACTCGCAAGCTTGATGAAAAAATAGTTTCCTAAATTTTTTTCTTTAGTAGAAAATGTTTTTATATCAAAATTATACCTAAAATTGATTCCAATTAACAAAATTGAATTAATTATAATATAATTTAAATAATTCTACCTTTAAAATAATTTAAAATAAAACTTAATTTTTTAATTGATTAATTCAAAAGATAGTTTTTTTTAAAAAATTATTATTTCTTTATTATTCATAAAAACATTAATCTTTTAAAAAGATTCTCAAAAATCCATTCCATGATAATTTTGACATGGTGATTTATAAAATGTGGTTATTTTTTAAAAAATTCAAAAAAATGGAAAATAATAATTTTAAAATAAGTGTGAAAAACGTGATGGAACTACTCTTTAGAAATGTATAGTTTTTATAAAATTGTATTTATTTTTATCCCATGATTAGAAAATTTATTTTATAAATGATAAAAAATTTAATTGAATAAATAATATTTAAATTTTATTAAAACAATGCATAAATATTGACTAATTAAATATATTATGATAAAAACATACTGCATGAATAATTTTTTTTCAAAAAGGAATTTATTTTACTTTCAAATGATTTTTATTTAAAATTTATAATTGATTGATAAATAATGAATTTATCTTATACATGTGTAAATAATATTGTTTCATTAATTTAGTTAGTTCTATTCATACCCATCAATCCAACAGCTATGCGATAACAGACACATTAAATAATAATACATAAATAGTATATTGTGGTTTTTTAAACTCGGTGTTGTGTGTTATGAAAGCTATAAAATAAACATTTTTTTTAAATAGGAATATATTATAAAAAATTTGGGGTGTTATAGCAACATAGTATAACATGGGTTTCAAATACACATGACAACATACCTCAATAATCCATATGTAGGGAGAAAACTTAGAAACAATTGGCATCCTAGTAACAGTAACAATAACATTAAATCAATAATGATCGTAAGTAAAATCACAGGTAGTACCTTTGGGAATCAAAACTATATAGTGAATCAAATTAAGCTCATCAACCAGATCCCTTGAAGTACCTCTTGAAATCATCATCATAGAAGCACATAATATTAAACCCCAATGGTTAATAAATAAGAAGCACCTCTGGTAATTAAAAATGCATAAATAGTAACCAAGTGAAAGCATGAATAAAAAAGGGAGGATGGAAAAATTTCTAAACCCAGTACTACTACCATAGCCCCATAGGCTTACATTTTCAACATGGGTTCTAGGTGATACCTGCTACCATTACTACCCAAACCCATGACACACTAGCTTAGTGTTAGTTAACCACCTTGGTACCCACTAGATCCCCTAAATAAACACAAGAGATACATCCTACTTGAGATTATCATGGTCTATACATAAGAAAAGGTATACTTCTTGGGTTCCTTATAAATGAAATAAAATGGAGGCATTCTACCTGGGATCCTCAAATAGTGAAATTGAGTGAATTCAACCTATATGGGATCTTATAGGTCAAAACATAAGATGAGGAATACCACCCGATATCCGTAGTCAAACACTAGTTGTTAACAACACACAACATCATTGGCCTAAAGTGGAACACCTAAAAAAGGGGATTCTATCAATGAAAAAACCACATAGGCATCAGTCTAGGGAGATGGATTATGGCCCATCACAGATCATGGTATCACTTTAGGTTGGTCCGAACACCCAACCAATCTATCTCATTAAGCCCCAGCTCAAAAATTCTAACTAGGGACTATCCCAAGACATAACTCATAGAATCATGGGATAACCCATGAATGATCCAATAACTATTTCATATTACCCTCAGGTGGGTCTCATCATAGGTCTCACTCTTAGGAGATAAAAAAATCAATTATCGGTGGAAACACCTCTCCATTATAGCTCACTCAACCAAAAACCCCTGAGGATTCCTCAAATCACCACAAGGGTTCCACCAATGAGATATAGGAGTAATAATATAAAAATGGACAACTCATGTGTCAACTTACAACTTCAAGGTGTCAAAACAAGAAAACCCTCCAAAGGGTATCACAAAAGAAGTAAACTACATGTACTATTTAAGATCCAATTGGGTGTGTACTTCAACCAAACATGGCGTGTAAAAACCCATGTACACGATATGTAAAACATTTAAATGGAATGTACCCTAAATGGGTTACCTTCTAGTGTACCTCAAAAGGTCTAGCCAAGTGTTTTTTCTTGTATGTGTACTCATACACTACTTGTATAACACATGGGGTTTGGGAATGTGCCCTATTCTACCATGTGCTCCTACACATGCTTTCTAGCCATGTAGCCATCCACACACTGAGAAATACTGCATCAAGTGTACTCTAATTACACAATTATGATTTCTAAAAAGCAAAATTCATATAATAGTAAGGTCACATGGCATGTGTTCATAGAACCACATGCTATGTGATTAGGATTTCTCAAAGGTAACTCTTGTAGTCTCCCCAAAACCCAGTTTTTCTCCCTGTTAAGCATATATGTACCCCTTGGGGATCCTCAGAGGTCATAATAGGGCTCTAAAACTAGAAAAAGGTAATTTTATTTGGATTGACTATATAAACATAAAAATTAACTACCTTTTTGAAGAATTCATCGATGTTTCACCCATTTCCATGACCCACAACTACCACACGATGATCCAGATCCTCTCAAGATTCACAATGGAATCTCTTTTTTACCCTACCTATCCCTCTCTCTATAACATTTTACCTCCCAATAATGTTAAAGGGAATACCAGAGGGGGGGTGTACATGTAAAAATAGGGGATGAGAATAATAAAAAGTGAAAAAAATGAAGAAAAAGAAAATAAAAAAAATGGGTCCATTCGGAGACTCGGTGCCTAATAACTGTTTATCCCTCCACAAAAAAATACTCCCAGTTTTGGGGTCAATGGGAAAATAATAATCACAATACTATGCTCTGATCAAAATATATCACTTGAAAACATGTGTGGACAAAATATAATTTAATTAATTAAATATTAAGTATTAATTATTCCATGATAGTTCAAACAAATTAGAAATAAACAAAAATAATTTCCTAGATATCATCATATATATTATTTCTTCATGTTTAATATGTGTTTTATATATTTAATACACGGTATGGATCAGTTTACTCAATATAAATTTCACAATAATTTTTATCATAAATGGTTATCTTTTATTTCTATTGAGGTTGATGGTTATACCCTCTTTAATGAGTGGAATTTTTCGGTATTATATTCTAGACCTAACCATCAATAGTTGGGAATGATTTTTTAGCATTTTTTATTTACTATATTATGAGGTTATACATTAGATGGTATTTCCACATATTACTGGTTATTTATAGGACATATTCTCTATGAATTAATTAGGGATACCACATAGTAAAGAGGCTTCTTTTAGGATCATGACGATTCAAGGAATAAAGACCATATCCATTCCTATTTATAAGATAGATGTTTTAGATCTTAGAGTTATGATGAATCAACTAAAGGATCTTGATGTAACGAGATTCATTTACCTATGCATGTCCCCTTGGGATGATCCTTATTTGTTTTCCAAGAATTCTGAAAGAATGTTATTATTTTGTGTATATTTGGAGGCTAAACTTTGTGATTTACAAGAATAAATATCCTATTCCTTATATTAATAACCCATTTGATCAGTTGAGTAAAACCAAGTGGTTATCCAAGATCTATTTGAGGTTGAGTTATCATAAGGTGAATGCAATTAATCAAACTATATTTAGGAGTAGGTGTGACTTGTATAAGTAACTTGTTATAATATTTGAATTAAAAAATAGAACAAAAATATTTATAGACCTAAAGAATAAGGCCTTCTACACATATTTTTATTCATTTTTGTGGTCTTTTTTGAGGATATTTTATATCCCTTGTAGTCAAGGGAGGACTATCCTCGATATTTAGATATCATTCTGAGTATACCGAGAGAGAATCTACTCTATTACAATCCTTAAAAGTTTAATTTACAGATCTATGAGGTATGATTTTTAGGGAACTTGATATCATAGGTTGGTATATCAGTGGACATTGGGATGGTTGAGGCTAGAGTTTATTTAATGTTTCCCATGAAAATTTTCCAGGGATTTAGATTTATCGGATTGATAGTCCATTTTAGGATATTTATTCATGTTTTCTATAATTTGTAAGCATCAGTGACAACCATAACAAAAATGGGGTGAAGTTTTAGTGGTCTTATTTATGTGATAGAGTATTTTGGTAGTTGAAGATAAGGTTGAAATCTATACTGGTTTTGACTGTACCTAATATAGGTATATTTTACACTTGTATTATGATTCATCAACGATTAGTTAGAGATAAATGATAATAATAATGAACATGTTTTTACCTTTGGATCAATGTAAATAAAGATACATGAGAATAATTATCTGACTCATGACCTGGACCTAGTGGAAGTCGTGTATAGGAGGTGATGTTGGTGTTGGTGTTACTACCTTTTTAGTGAGAGGGTTTTAGTTTATAATGTCCATAAGAGACATAGGGTCTCACAATTGTGATATTAACCATCAATACTATAGGTAAGTTGGATATCTTTAGTATTTTGATTTTGATATTTCATATACCCTTGAAAAGGGATTATTATAACTAAATAATTATGTATAAGGATTAAGCATAGGTGGTTCTGGAGTCGTGTAGTGATAAATAGTTTATGATCCTATTTATAAATATGTATCTCTATATTTATGAGTATTAGTGTAGAAAAACCCGAGTGTCCATGGATTTTAACTCCTCACTCTTCAAGAGGGTGTAAGAGAGTTAGTTTTCTCAACCCAACTACAATATAATGAGGGATAATATATATATCAGGGAGATATTACTTGATCAGTACCAAGATAATGACATGGTTCTTTATGTTTGATGTATAATTTTTCTTCCATTGAGTATGATTAAGGATATGATATAGGATTCAAATGACTCGAGATGGGATGTTCACCCCAAGTCTTACCAAGATGTTATGCGATATGTTTAGGAAATATTGGTGGCTTGAGATAAATAATGACATTATAAGGTTTTTTATGAAATACTATATTTATAATGGAGTAAATATCGAGAAATAGTGAAACAAAAATATTCTTAAATACATTATGATTCCTAAGTGAAAATGGAAAGACATGAAATTGGATTTTCTAATGATTATAATAAGGTTTTATCATGGTAAAAATATAGTATATGTTATTGTGGATTTGTTGACCTAGATTTCACATTTCCTTCTAGTTAGAGAGACCTTCTTAGTTGATGATCTTAGTCAATTATAGGCCCAGGATATAATATGTGCTCATGGTGTTATAAGGGGTATAATTTTAGATCGATATTACCAACTCATGTATAATTTTTGAAAGGACCGAAAGAAGTCACTTGATAATTTGGTGCTTCCAGGACCAACATTACACCCTCAGATTGATGGGAAGTTTGAGCATTATATTAAGATTTTTGAGGATATGCAGTGAACATGTGTCATGAATTTCATTGGTTAATAAAAGATTCATATCACTTTAGTTGATTATACCTATAAAAATTTATATCACGGAAAATTTTATATGAAATATTTCGAGGAATTATTTAGTAGGTTGTTCCATTTTATTATATGTTATATAAAGGCAATGAATTTAGCTATTATTCAACCAAGTGAAGAACTAAAGTAGGATGGCCCAAAGCATCACCCGACACAACCTATTATTAGGATTAAAGAGCGTTCCCAATACCCATGGACTAGAATAAAAATGAATGAGTGTCACATGAATCCCAATGGGAATAGTTTCTACATCAAATCAGAGTTAACACAAGAAAAAACCATTTAATTAAAATTCATTGTAGAACTTACATACTTTGGACATCCATGAAATGTCAATTAAATATAATAAAAAATAATAAGCTAGTCCAAATGAGTAAAAACAAACAATACAAATTCAACCCAATTTCATAAATATAAACCATAATCCATAAACAATACAATATATCATAGAATAACAAGAAACAATAAAAAAAATAAAAAATATATACAAGGATGGCCATCTTGGTTGATACATCACCATACCCAAAATAGAACAAATGATCCTAGCCCTATTCCACCTCTAAGTAACATCCGATTTCTCACCACATCCCAACTCTGCTATAAAAAAACTAATGAAAAAAACCCCAATACAACTAAAAAATAGAAGATGCAATATATAGATTCATTATATATATCCCAATAGGTACCCACCCACAGAGTCTCTGAAATTCATTTATATAATAATTTCATGAACTCTAGTTTGAAATAAAATAATAAAAATAAGGTTTTATAAATTATAATCCATAATAAAAAAACATAAAAAAATATCATTATCAAGAAAAGACACACTTTTTTTAATTCTTTTTAAGATAATAAGTTTTAGAAATCCATTTCTAATTTTTTTGGAAATAAAACCAAATTTTCCTTTTTCTCAAAACACATTTCCAAACCCAAATTTTAAAACTATTTTAAAACAATACCTACCCAAAATTAAGAGATTAAAATTAATATTCACCTCAAGGTTAAGAATAAATATGAAATAAAAAATTAATATAAAGGTTCAATTAGTAATATGTTTTAGTTAATACAATAAAGAAAATAAAAAACCCCATGTGAAACCACTGATCAAGGTACAAGCATCATGATATATTAAACATGGGACATAGGTAATACAATAATGAATTGGTGATAAGAACCTTAGGTCCACCTCAAAGAAAATTTCCATCTTAATAGTACTATCAATTTTTTCCGGACCTAACAAAATACTAGGAGTATTAAGATACTATGGGGACTGTCAGTGACTGATCAATATCCTCGATTCTACCCCTATCTAGAACATAATTTAAATAAGAATGTTTCGATCATCCATGAATATTCTTAGTTAACTAGAATTTCCATTACAAAATAATAAAAAAACAAGTGATTAAGAAATTGAAATAAATTCATAAATGAGAACAATAATATCCCAGACCTCACCTCTAACACCCTTTCATTGAAAAACCCCTTTTACGTCATATAAATATTATAGAATGAAAAATAACCTGTAATTGGAAAAATGATATAATGATGAAATAAAAGAGATTATCACATACCATGGACCCATTTTAATGTGTCAAATAGGCCTTAGAAAAAATTTTAACACATAAATTGATGTCTATTTTTTGAAATCCTTTTAAATATCTCAATTTGGAACCCCCTTCTAAAATCAAAGATAAAAAAACCTTTTTTATATTTCTATAATTTCCTTAAAACTTGGTTTATTGCATTAAGACCCCAAATATTCCCCCAAAACTTAATTTATCCCAAAAATACATTTTAAAATCCTCTTATGAATTTGAAGAAACACTGGGTATAATTAAAAATTTAATTCAAATTTATTAAATTAAAATCTAAAAAAAATCCCTTTTACAAAGCATAAAATTTAATGAAAAAGTATTCCAAATACATCATAATCATTATTTATAGGAACATGTTGATTAAAAATGAATTTATAACACCTCAATCACATCATGAATTGAAATAAAATAAATAAAAAAGAAAAACTAACATAAATAATTTATAATGGTGTCAAAATGCATTACCTTCCTTGGAAAATGCTGAAATTATCCATGAATTACCCTATAATATCCATAAAATACCAACAAAACATGATTAAACTATCGTACAACCAATATTCCAACCATATAATGATAAGTATTCCATGGGATAAGGAAAATCAAAAGGGGAAATAAAAGAGGGAAGATGTGAGGGGATTCAAGGAGAGAAAGAGAGGATAAATACCTTATAAATCACTTTAAATTTGTAAGAGAGACACTAAAATTGAAGGAAGAAAAAAGATGGATATCATACCTGATATTCCAAGGAATTTATATTTGAGTGGGGAGTGGGGAGGGGTGATATTGATTTTAAATTAGGAGGTAGTTTTAGAAAATTCCCAAAATTTTAAAATATGGGAAGAATAAATGGTTTACAAAACTATATACCCCTAAAATAACACACATAGTCAACCCAAAAATTTTCTATGAGACCCAACAGGGTTTGGCTAACCATTTTAAAACCAATCTGAAAGACAATAATAACATGATAGATGTCATAAAACAAGTCTCATTTAGGTGAAATTGGATCACATCCCATTGATATAGAATATATTAGCTACATCATAGAGTATTCAACCATAATATGTGGATATGATATGCTATCCTTTTGAGTTTGAAGTTGGATATAGGGTATTCTTAAGAGTTTCCATGTTTAAGACACTACTGTATTCAGAGGTAGGGGATGTCATCTCTCAGATATATGTGTCTCTTTAAAATTTTTAAGAGGGTCAGTATTGTAGAATATTGACTACCACTTTCTCAATTTTTATATTATATGAATGATTTATTCCGTGCATCTCATATTATAAGATACCGATCCAATTATATTCATGTGATTAGAGTCAATAAAGTTGATCCATAGATTGATACATTACTCTAGGAATGAACTGTTAGCATAGTGGATCAGACATTAAAGACTCTTCATGAGAATATAATCCCTATGGTATCTGGGGAATAGAAACACATGTGTATTTTAGGGGTGATGTGGGAGAAAGAGTCAGATATGAGAGCGTAGTGTCCATAGTTTTTCACGAACAAGGCTAGAGGACATTCAATGATGCATCTCAGGGATCAAATTATCTACGATAGAATGTTTTTAACACTACCCATATATTGAGGTATGTTTTAAGTATAATTTTATCCAATAATCTTTTTTTAGTTAAATTATGAATTATAGAGGTGTTTTATGGGGCTCATGTATCCATTTTGAGATAAAGGGATAGGTTTTGGGACATATTTACATTGAAATATTGAACTAGGTACTTAGTGGATTAATAATAAGTATCTAGTGTAGGTGGAACATATTATAGTGGATCTAGGTGGGATACTGGGTGGTTAATGACTCTAGAGTGAGTGCCCAGTGGCTACTGGGGGCCTAATGGTTGGCCAATAGGTATCCAATGGGTCCCTAACCAGTATAATTTTTTTAATTTTAAATTAAATATTTTTTTATAATTTTACTTAAATTATTCCCTTTCCCAATTTTATTCTAGTATTCGCTCAACCTCTACTCTTCTTCCTCTATCCCTATTCACCTATATATACTGTTTCTATTTAATTAATTGTAAAATTCTAGTGCCATTAGTCTTAGTGAGTCACTTACAGTATAGATATGAATTCCCTTACTTCTATTTTTCATTTTTATTTCTAGTATATAATGTTTCAAAATTTGTTTATAAATGTATGGATTCTTAGGTTTCTTGATTCGTACTGATTGGGACCTAGTTTTTTAATGAAATTTTATGAGAGGCTCCCAATGTGTTTAGATAGGTGGTCCCTAAACATTCCTAATGGTTTATACATGATTCATGTAATAGGTGATACATAATCTCTCTTCCCATGTGTGATGAACCTAAAATTAAATTTAATGACTTCTCTTAACATTGTATGAGTTAGTTAAGGACATCTAGGGAAATGATGGACCCTTAGATCAATATTCCCTAAGGCCATGGCCAACTATTTACATGGGATCAAATTAGAGAGAGTGGAAAATTATTCATGATACCCCTTTGGGTATTTCTAGAGTTTTATAATGAAAAAATGGATCTAGATTAGTTTATTTATCCTCCTTATATATAGAAGAGTTATACAGTTTAGAAGGGTTAGCTTGGGGATTAGCCTTTATGGGACTTGTGAGTTTCTATATATCATTTATAGATAGTTTGATATATATTTAATGTGAGTGTCCCACACATAGTATTTTTTATCATTGTAAGGGTTATACATTTAGTTGAGACTTGTATATATGTTAAGTAAGAGGGGATCCACCACAATTATATTTAAAAGAAAGTTAGAATACTTTCAAACATTAAAGTGAATTTTTATGTTATGATGTTAAAGCTGTTTGTTATGCCATTATATATCTTTGGAGATGTAAATGATATAATATGAATTTGTACTATTTATGGTTATGGTTGTGATGGAATGAACATTTTTTTAAGTTATTCATAATGAGGGATACTACACCAATTACATAGTATGTTCATAATCAAGATTCTATTCCCATTATTATAGGTTGTAATTCTCACTAGGCTATGGAATGTAATTCCCATGTGGATTTTATAGTGATGGAGATGGGGCACTATACCCAAATCCTTATTATTACCTATGAAAATGGGATACACTACCTATGTTGTGATACTTCTATTTAAGGGGATGAGATAATTGTGTGTGTATGGTTATACATGGGACATGCCACCCTTGATTGTAATGCAACCTAGGACTAGGGATTATTTTCCCTCTTGTGAGATACCCTTGGCTAGGGATGTTTCTCCTATGATATGACTTTTGAGATGTAATTTCTGCTGGTATGTGATTATTTTGGGACCCTATATTCATTATGTATTGATATCATAGGGATCAATTGAACACTGCTTGGAAATAGTTTTTACAAAATACTATCCATGTATTTATCAATAAGATATCACAAGATTTTATGCCCACCATTGCATCTTTCTTATTATGGAACATTTCTTGTGACATGTTTACTTTATATAACAGGACACTATGACAATGCTTGTGGCTCAAAATGTGATTCCTAATTAGTATTGTTGTGATATGTTAAAAGATACATCAACACTCTCTAAAGAAGGTATAGTCACACTGGGGTGGCTGAGTAGTACCCATGGTAGTGACATATTAATTATTGTTATTATTGTAATTATTACCTTTTATATATTTTTAGGCATATCACACTGTAAATGAAACTATATTTATTGAAATTGTATTAAGACACAATTAATGGTGACTTATGGAGCTATAATCATACCCTTGTTGGGATCCCTAGAACCAGAGTAGGCTTTATTGTTTTTGTCCCAGGTAGGGAAATATTCCCTCATACTAATTGACAATAATTAGGAGCTTTATAAGTTATGGAAGATGGGATTGGGCATGAAATCAGTACCGATTTTATTGTCATCTCCATTATTTTTCTAATTTTTGGTTCCCATGGTTTATGACTTTCTCTCAAGGTATCCTATATATATATATATATATATATATATATTCCTATGAGATATTACTACTAGACATTTTTAATAACATGCGAGTTTTATTTACTTACTAATGGAATATAGTTAAGATGTTCATTTTATTTATTTATTTATTTATTTTTAAGTATTTTGATAATATTTATTTCTCTATGATTTAAGGATATGAACACCAAAATGGGGTATAGTATCCACAATTTACACAGAGACCCTCACATTTGGTCAGTAACCTTTGGTGTGTGAGAAGGCCCTCTTGAGGTATGTGGAACTTAGTTCAATGAAAACGGTGGTTGACTGAGTTGGGGATGATAAAAAATCCCTTAATGAATACGATGAATCACTTATATCCACAAGTTGAATTTTTTTACTTTTTGGTCCACAAACATCTGAGTGAACCAACTGCACTGGTGTTATAGTTTGAATTTCAACTCCCTTATTACTTTTATTCATTTTCTCCCATTTTTAAAATATTATAAAAATTGTGATAGTGTTTTATATTAAAACTAGAATTCTTATAAAAAATTATTCTCGAATTAACTTATTCATGATATTTTGTCTAATATTACTGAGTCATCTATACCCAAAGTAATTATTATCCTTTATACTCTTATAAAATATGTAATTGGTTTCTAAAAATTTTAAAAAGTAAAAATAGGTTGTTGATTATCTTGATGTTATGGGCCCATATTTCAGCTTATTCATAATAACTCCATTATTTTTTATTGTCAACTCATTTTCATCATCATAGTGTTTTGATAAACTTAGTATATTATGTATCATCCTATCAAAAAATAACACATTTTTGGATTTAACTTTATTATCAATAGTTTTTATCATTCCAATACCTTTTATACTTAATGAGATTTCATTACAAAAGTTAAAAAATCCTCTTTTATATATTCAAAAAATACCTAGTTTATTTAAATCACACATCACATGGGAATATCAACACTATATATAATTTATTTCTTATTATATTTTCATTCATTGAAGGAAATTTTAAAATAAAAATAGTTTTTATTTCAAATAAATCTTTCTATGAACATTATTAGATATAATATTTTAATTTAATTAATCTAGTATTATTATAAGTGATTCTTTTGGGGTTTTTGTTTTTTGGTCACACCTTCCGTAAATATTCTTCATATTCTCAAAATTATTCTTCACCAATTTTTTTTCTCAAACTATTATAGCTGATGACTTGTTTTTATTTGCTGTTGACTCCCCTTTAATTCATTTTCTATCCATTTTAGAGGAAGATACATATTATACCAGAAAATATAATATTTATGAAAAAAATACCACAACACCCACAATAAACCTAGAATATTCTTTTTTGATATTTTTTTTTGTTTTATGATTTACTACGCAATCTCATTTTTAAACCTCCAATTAGATTATTTTACCAAACCCTTTTATAGATATGTTATATAAACAATTGAATATAGTGAGGAAATTTTTATAGTATATTTATCCCTCCATATATGAGAATGTTTTAACATTTCATTGAACTTATTAGATAATTTAGATAACTATTTTTCACTGGATCCACCAATATTTATTATTTTATTTTAAAGTTTTTTATTAGTAAATTTAATTTCCTTAATATTTTGGGCATCAAAATTTGTTGGTTTTTTTTGAACATTAATTATACTACTCCATGGATTTGATTATCTTAGATCACATGGAGAATTCACTAGATCCTATGACAAATCTATTGTAATTTTTCTTGAGTTTATTTATTTTCTTCTCAAATTTATCATTTTTCATTTTTAACATTTCAACCTCTTCATCTATAAGAATGATAATATAAGTTATATCATCAATTATCTTCCCTTTAAAAATAAATCTCAAATTTTAATTTCTAAATTTATTTTAATAGAGTTTTTTTCCTATTTGTATTTTTATTTCATAATTTTTTTTTTTGAAATGTAAATCTTCATCTATTAGACCTCTAATATAATTTAGACACATCTTTTTCTCAATTTTCAGGGTGTAATCCTTGGTTGTTTCTCCTTAGTTAGTAGTAAAATTTTGAAAATTTTGTGTGTCAACCTATAAGGATCCACTCTATTTATCTTCATGACCCATGAGTACATTTTTCAAAGTTTTATTATGAGTTTCCATATTACCCCAAATTTCTTCACAATCTAAATTACCTTCTTGAAGAGATATAAAATTTATTATAATGAATTTAAATAAAAACTTATTCTTAAATTTTTATTTTAGTTTATTTCTCTTAAAGGATTATCCTTTCATAAAAGATCTATTAGTTTTTTTATCATCTTATTTTTTATTTTTTATTCTCTAAGGACACTTAGTAGAGAAGTGACTAATTTTAGAATAATTAGAAAATTTTAAGTGAAATTTACTTTGAAAATTATCTCCCCCTTTAATGTTTTTACATCAAGGAGTCAATCTTTTCAAATCCCTAATATTCCCAAATTTATCAGAACTCTTGTGATCATATTTAACCTTTAAATTATTTAAATATTTAAATACAATTTTTTCCCTCTTATTGAACTTGATTTTGAGAAAAACACATCTCACTACTAAAAAATTGGGTTTATCCAGCACTAGGTATTTAACTGCACTAGCTAGAAGAGCTGTAAAATACCCCCTTTGCCTGTACTAGTAAAAGAACTGTTAAAGGGGGTATTTAACAGTGCAATTTGTTTATTAAAGGTGGACCTTTATTGGCACTTGTGAAAAAGTGATGATAAAGCCCCCTTATCAATGCAATTTAAAAAGTGCTGAAAAGGGGTCCATTTTATCAATGCTAGTAAAAAAGAACTGATAATGGGTATATTTTTCTAAAAATATATTTCATTAAAAATAGTATATTAATATATAAATATATTTATAATGATATAAATATAATTTCTATATTTTAAATATGTTTTAGATAAGGCTAAATAGAAATTTACACTTAATATATAATATATTTAATGAAAATGGCTTCTAAAATAAGTAAAAATTATTATTAATTAATAAATGTTCTAATTATGGTTGATTAATATCCATTTAATAACAAATTAAAAATAAAATAATTAATAAATTAATAAAATATATAAATATGTTGAAAATATAACTCGAATTGTAAACAACCACAATTTTTTATTCGCATATCTATTTGAGTTCTACCACATATCAAATCTAAGCTTATGATGAGATATATAGACTAGTAATTTGAGGAACCTTGATCACATTTTTGAGGCCAACAGTGGCCTAGAAGGCCTCTAAAATGGAGTTTTTAGTCAAGGTACACCATCTTTTTAACATTTGATGGATTTTCAACCTCATTTAAGGGGATCTTATTATCTTTTTTTATAGAGAAAAAATTTATCCCAAGCTCTAAAATTTATATTGATATTATGGTTTTGAATTTTTATTAATTTTCATATTTTTATATTATTTGTAATCAAATATATAAAAATATATACATATTTTTTTATATATTCACACATAAATATTTAAACATATTTATATATTAAATATGATTCTCAATATATAAACCTTAAATAAATAAGAAATAATATTCATGCTATTTAAAATATAAAATTATTAGTACTTATATACTTATACAGTTAATTTATATAATATATATATATATATTTGTGTGTATGTATTGAAAAATAAATAAATATTCATCTATAAATTATAATATATGTATATAAACATTAATATGTAATATATGATAAGAAATATAAATATGTATAACTATATTTATAGATCCACACATAAAAATATATATGTATGTATGCACGTATGTATTTATAAACACACATATACATGCACCAAATACATATTTTATATTTTTATTTAATATATATATATATATGGATTAAAAAATATAATGATATTTATATAAATATATAGATATATCATAAAATGAAAAACAAAACCATACAGTGGAGTGGAAAAGGAAATATCAAATGAGATGGAGGTCTCAGGTTTGAAACTCACTGGATATAGTGGCACACACGAGAGGATGGAATTATCTAAAGTACTGATAAAGGTAGGGGATCTCTTAGGTGATTGGGTAACAAGAACTAATAAAGGGTGGTGGAGAGCACATATAAAAGGTGGCGCGGGTTCGAAAAAAATTCACCCCCCATTATTAATGGGGCCTTTATCATCACTTTTTAATGCTGGTAAATGGGTCCTTTAATAGTGCTAAAAATTCATTAATAATGGTGTCCTTTAACAGTGATAATAAAAGCACTGATAAATCCCCCCTTTATAAGTGTTTTTTTAGCGTTGTTAAAGGGGTCCTTTATTAGATCTTTTTATGAGCACTGTAAAATCCAAACCTTTAACATCAGTCACATTATCAAAAATTCTATAGCACTATTAAATCAATTTTATTAGCATTGTTAAAGGTCATATTTGTACTTTTGTCTTCGCATCTCATAATTAATTAAAGCGCAATGTAACTGATCAATTGTGAAACTATCTAGATAACTATATTCAAGAGATGAAATCTTGGTATTAAATTTTTAGGTTAGAATTATGATTTCCTCCAAACTATGAATTTTCAAGGATTTCATCATATCCTATCATGGTGATAAAAATCATATTGAATATTTTAAATAAATCATCAATAAATTCATATTATTTGATTCTTATAAATTAAAATTATCTTATACAAAGTTGTAAATTTTCTTCCATCAAATATTTTTCTCCTTTATAGATGATGTGTTGTTTTTTCAAGATATCATTATTAGTTATCTATCCCATTAGTTTTGTAAGAAATTTCTTTTATAATAAAGATATATATTCATTATTTACCTTCCCATACCTCCCGATATTATTTTTATCAAATAAAAA
The DNA here is from genome assembly GCA_963277665.1 of Viscum album. Classification (NCBI taxonomy): domain Eukaryota; kingdom Viridiplantae; phylum Streptophyta; class Magnoliopsida; order Santalales; family Viscaceae; genus Viscum; species Viscum album. Next base: position 446,482,976 of record OY728126.1, on the reverse strand, counting down.
CCATATAATAGTCTCACTTGTTACTATGAAACCTTGAAGGGAAGACTCAAATACATCATGTACAATTACGAGAAGATTGGGAAATATTTATTCCTTAAAAATATGTAAACCCTTTCCCATAAAAATCATATTTTATTTACTATTGACTAAGATATAATAATCCATAGAAATTTCTGGAGAGATAATCATAGAAAGCCATGGATCTAATACCAATTTGTAGGATCACTAAGTGATGTGATCATTAATATATTGTGGGGGTCGGAATCAGTGTTGATATGTTTTCTTTTCAAATCACTTGAGCCCTTCTTTTTTAGCATTGACCCCTCAAACACACTCTAGTGCAGTAATAACATATGAGGTTGTCCTCCAATTTATATATCTATATCGTCATTGTGTATTGGTTATTATCCATCACATAAAACTACTATTTTATTACCAATATATATATACAAGAAGGTTAATATCATTAAATTCAGTATAATGCTTCTCTAAATTGTTTAAAATAAGAACCCACTTGTATAAATTCATTTTAATATAAAAAAGTGCTCTTCAAACTCAAACGTAATTCTTTTTCCAATCGCATATCCTATGATAATAATTTCACACTGACCCTCAAGATATAAAAACATAACATTAATTGTTATTTCTCATGTATATTCTATAATAATTGATGATCTCATTATTTATTTCTCTATAAGATTCAATTTTTTTATTTCCTTCATGTTTCAAAAATACCTACATAATTTTTTTCATATATTCATTCTCACATTAAATAATAATCTTCTTATATGAAGCTTATTCTCATGAAAAAATATTCTTATTAACACCTTAACTCAAATATCAAATTGAATCATAAATTTATCCATATAGAATTATGGTGTTTAATTAATTAGTAAAAACACATATCATCTAGTTTAATATTTCATTTCACCTATTTAATCATATACTACCTTTTGAAATACCTTAGGTATCACCTGAAGTCCCCAGGTTTCTATTATCCACCATGAAAGTTAATATTACTAAGGCAAATACATTTTTTTGATCTTATAGGAAAAATTATACTAACTCTTATATATGCTCCAACTTACTCTTATGTGTTATTTGAAACTATGTATTTAATCATTAATATTTTAAATTAAATCATTCATACACTTTGAGTTAATCTTACATATCATTAGTGAGATGTTACATATCATAGTGTAAAATTCTAGTCCTTATAAATTATCAAATTGAATGATATTTTAAATGAATTTTCCGTTTTTCACTCTATTTACAATATATTATATATGATATCTAGTTAACTCATATTCCTTGGTAAAAAATTAGACCTTCTCAAAAAAATCATCAACCACTTATGTTTATCTCAAATAAATTGACAAATCACGCACATGTATTGATAAAAAATATGAAATTGTCCTAAATGGTTTTAATAATCTCCTACATTCCTAAAGAAACTTAATTTTTACCTATTGTGTTTAATTATTTTTTTATAATCCATTTACTTAGTTCCCCCTCTTAAAAATAAAAATTAGACTAACCTTATACCTTTGCCTCCCGTTGTACACGATTTGGTCATTTTCCACATTCTTATGTCCCCTATAATCTTGTATTTATTTGAAAACAATAATTAATCATCTTATACAAAATGGACCACCTAGTATTCCTCCATATTATATAGATCCTCAAAATCCTATATCTCATATATTAATTTGATAATAAGGATCCATTATTTTGAGTTCCCCTATCTTCAGGGACCAATGGAATCTCTATTAGAGTTTCCTTTTCATATTTATACCATATATTATATAGTTATTTCTTAAAATAGATAACAAGATCCTTTATGGGATGATTCAAACTCCCATAATCATGATTTTTAGTTGTATTCCATGTCACAACCCATCCCCTAGGGCTCATGACGTGACTACCCCAAGCCCGCCTTCCATAGGCCAGGGGCTGGCGACTAGAACCAAAGGCGTAAATCCCTAAAACTGGGATTGTATTTACTTTATAAACTATAAAAACACACAATAGAGTAAGCTGGAAGCAAAACACTAAGTATAAATGTGTATAAAAGGAGTGCTGAAAAGTAAAGGGGGCCGGAAATACAAGCCCAACTGTAAAGTACAAGTACAACTGAAAAGGGAAAAACAACTGAAAGGTGAAGAGCAGCTCCTAGATTGTCCACCACAGATCCTACCTGAAGGGTAGGTATAGATAGCCTCCACAGAACTCCACGTCCGTCCATCTCCTCCGGGTACCAAGTTGTCGTAAGGTCCACCTCTGGGTACTGTCCAGTCCTGCTACTCTTATCCTCTGTTAACGATGTCCGTCATCTACAACCAACAAAATGTGGTGCAGGCATAGCCCATGTAGGGGTGAGTATAACGATACTCAGTAGGGACCCTGAGACCCTCAATGTCTCTCAAAATCCAGCAAGGATAAACTATAGTGTATGAAATCAACGGATATCCATTACTTAAGTATATGCCCATACATATACCTAAGTTATCAAGTAACTCATCTTAGTCATGAGGAAAACACGAAAGTCACTGACTCAGCTCACACAACTATACAACTTATGTAGAGAGATAGAGATGATCAGATATAGACACTAAATCATCTATTCTATCAGACCAACACATGATCCAAGAACAGAAGTCAAAACTGTCGGACCAACACATGATCCAGGAACAGTCGTCAGAGCTGTCAGAACAATGCATGATCCAGGACTAGCTATTCTATCGGACCAACACATGATCCTGGAACATAAGTCAAAACTATCATAGAAACACATGATCCAAGAACAGTCGTCAGAGCTATCGGAACAACACATGATCTGGGACCAGTTCTTCTGTCGGACCAACACATGATCCATGAACAAAAGTCAAAACTGTTAGACCAACACATGATCCAGGAACAGTCGTTAGAGTACAACTAGCCACAAGGTTTCCACAAAGCACACTTGATTCAGGGAGGGTCCGCTCCTCAAGCCAAGTGTCGATACATCAACTTCCACGAAGTCCCATGTTTATTTTTCCAAAAGATCCATCTTGCCATAAGAAACTCAACACGATAGATGGTGTGTCAAACAGATGCCTGGTCTGAGAGTTATTGGTATTTCCATTCTGAGGGCCTGATTGGGTTTAGTTTCAATCCAACCAAACTATAGCTGTAACACGCCAGGTAAATAAAGAATATGACATTTTCATATTTATCCATATTTGTGAATAAAATATTGATATGACTTTAAAGGGGACGCTATGCTCGATGGCGTACCCAACACCCAACAACGAGTTTTTCGGAATCTTACGTTGCACTCTAATAATAAATTTCAAATGTTAGTTAACATGTAGCCGTTGTAATGGCGGGAATGGATATAAATAACTAAAATATGATTATATATGTTTTTAAATGTTTATACATTTATCCAATAAAATATAATGGCTTAAAATACGGAAAGAATTCAATTTTAGGCGTATATGCCCTAGTTTTCACTAAAGGTTCACTTATCACCTTTTGATGGCGAATCGTCATTAAATATAGTTTTGATCACTCTTATACATTCTATTGGACCAAATAAAACTCTTCTTGAGAATCGGGACATCAAAATTTACTTTGTGTAAATTTTTGGTATCTTTCTGATAAAGTTCATTTTTTTAATGAATAGTGTAAAATGTTGTATTTTAAATTCAAAACCTCTTTTTAATCTAATTTATTTATATGATTAGATTATCTTTTGAATTGGTATTAATGTGTAATCTGAATATATTTTTACCATTTAATCCAATGGTGGTCATTGGAATCAATTTCACTTTGAAATTAGACTTAAACTGGTGCCAATCTTTTGATACTTATTGTTTTATAAAAACACGCTATTTGCGCTGACAGCGGGAATTAATTATTAAATTAACTAATGTGAATAATATGTTTTGAATTTTGTAAAACAGACTTCATTTTTGAATTCGGAATATCAAATATAGCTTAGGGTGAATTTTTGGTAATTTTCTGAAAAACTTCAATTTTTGATGAATAGTGAAACCACTAAGTGGTACTTATAAAGACTGATTTTCCATTTAAATGAGATTTTGCCATCATTGTGTTTTGATTTTCAAAAATCCGACATACATGGTTGTCATTAAGAAGTAAAATGTGGTTCAATGAGATTATAATAATTTTTTTGGTGAATAGTAACTTATTAAGTTCTTAATCACGATTAGTGGTAATTAGTGTAGTTTAAGGTAAAAATGATATTATAAGGATGTGAAAACACCATGAAACTTGTCTTACACCTATTGGGTGAGTCATGGCCGACCAAGACAAGCCATGGGCCAACTTGGGGACCCCATGGAGCCACTTTAGTTGGAAAATGACAATAATAACTTTTTATTTAATGTAAAAGTAAAAATGACACAAACATAATATGTTTTACAAAAACAATTTTTACATGGGGTTAAAAAGCTCAGATTTTTGATTATAAATAGTCATTGGAAAGATAAAAATATTTCCTACATCATAGTATTTTTTTATAATTTTTAGACATTAAATAAATTAAATTATTTATGACATAATAATGATGCAGTGATGACATCATTATTTAACGATTAAAATAAAATGGAAATATAATGTAATATCTATGAACTACACATGTCCAAAACTTATTGGATGGGTGGATTTAGAACCCTTATAACCTTATCCACTAATTATATCAATGTGGGACCTTTTAAAACCGAAACACATTTTCAAATAAAGTAATATTTCCTTACTTTCCAAAAGTGCCCCTCCTCTCCTCTTATAAAAGGCCCCCACCTCTACCTCTTTTCACACACTCATCAAGACTTTGTCTCGGCCAAACCCTGCCCATTTACTCTCTCCACATCCCTCTCTTCATCCTAGAGGATTCCCTTTGGGCAGAATACTTTCCAAGGAAGCCTTTAGGCTCAAATCAAAAGGAGTTACACTTTTAAAGGTAATTAATTCTCTCATGTTCATGTGTTTTATTTTGCTTCTCCAACCCCCTAAACTCTTTTTATTTACTTCTTTTGTAACAAAACCAGTATCGTCAATATACTAGGATGTTGTTATATGATTTATTCAAGCTACACTCTCACACAAATACATCAAATGGTTAAATAACATACTGTTTCCGTGGATGGTGAAATTATGCCTCCCGAAACGATGATTGTTCAATAATCATTTAACACCTTCAAAGGTGGCCATTATGATGTCACTATTTTTATATATGATATATAATATGTTTATGTTTTCCTTATGCTTCTGTATTTTTCATTTTTGTCTTACCTTTATGGCTTCCATTATGGGTATACGTGATATCTTCATTTAAGGAAGTGCGGACTACCGCCCCCTCAAAGTGATTTGATTCGTTAAATACCATATGTGGGACGTATAAAGGATGTAACTATGATATTATATATGATATTATACTGGAATTATAATATACCTTTATATCATTATTATTCCATTCTATAAAATACGAAATAGAAATGAAAGTAGCGTTCATGCGTACGTACGGCTTACCGTCTCCATGAACGGTGCATTTCATTTCTTACCTCTAAATGATTATGTAATGTTATAAATGCATGAATGTACTGGATATATATGAAATATATGATATCTACATCATGAATACAATTCTGGATATAATAAACATTTGGCCACACGAACAACATGTAATTGTAAGAAGACCACTTTCGACTTAAGAACCAAATATCGGCAAAACAAATATTATTAACTTAAATGATTACATAATGTTTGTGACATGGTAATAAGTGGTATAAAAGTAATAATTAACTTTAAAAAGGGTTCTTAAGGAATTAGAAATTAACTAAAATTTATTATTCAGGAGATTAAAGAACGATCGAGTCAAGTCGGACCCGAGGTAAGGGATCCTACTCCTCTCTTTCTTTTTAAGTACACACTTTTATGTCATTCCTTTTAAAGCTCATCTTTCTTGTTATTGGGATGATCTTTTATATTACACTTACTGTAATTTTTATATTCATGTGATGAGAGACCCTATTCTCTCTCATCAATCCATTTTGGAAGTTTTGAGTGGCGCCGTTAGGCTGCCGAACTTTCGTAAGAGACCTAACTTCTCTCTTTCTTTTTAAGTACTCTCCTTTATGTCACTTATTTTAAGCTCCTCTTTGTAATGTTGGGTGATGTTATTTTATATTCCTCTTTCTCTACATTATATTTTAATGTTATGAGATACCCTATTTGATATCCTCAATCCATATTCGGAAGTTTTATGTGGCGCCGTTAGGCTGCCGAGTTTTCGTGAGGGATTTTTCATCTCACTTTTATTCCCGTGAGATTTATGCTACATTTGCCACAAATTCCATTGAGTGGTGTATGTACTGCCCATTATTCTACTCTTTGAGTAATATATTTTTGTTTATGAGTATTTACATCAATGATCTATTGTCCTTCTTTCATGGGGTGTATGTTTTGAAAGATACCCAAGTCGGTAAGGGAACCTTTCACCCTCATTTTTTTAAAAGACTTCTTTTGTTGGGTCTTTTAATTTACATATTGTTATGCTGGGATATGTTCTCATATATCCTTATTGATGTAAATTTTATGTCCAAGTGATGAGATACACTTTTTATCTCTCATCAACTCATTTTGATGTGATGCCGTTAGGCTGTCAAAGGAACTTTTTAACCCAATTTCGATTTCTTTGGGTTCAACATGTAGTCATTGAATATGTCATCCATTGAATATGTGTGAATGACCTTTTATTTTTTTCACTTAATATCCACTTATATTGGGTGTATTTATATTTGTCACACATATTTTTGAGATTGATTTGTTCCTTAATTTAAGGATACCATCTTTATAAGGGATTTCATCACATTTGACATTTCTATTGAGGGTTCATTGTTGTTATGCACCAATTGACTCTTATTTGGTGTATATACTATCCTTTGGAGTATTATATCATGAATCCATTTATTCTCATGATATTATAAAGTTCTGACTAAATGTTATTCCTCAACTATTGTATTCAAGTGTCTCTAATTTTGGTAAAACCCCTTTAACCAAAATATTGTTTTAAATGTTTTAATTATTTGTTCTTATTAATATCCATGTTTTCAAAATGGTTTTAAGGATTTATTTATATGGATATTAATGGTTTAAAATTTTAAGTTTCAAGGTGGTATGTGACACTTTGATTCAAAAATCTCTTTATTAAATGTTTTAAATGGTTTTGGAAATGGTTTCTTTTTGAATGGATTCATTATTTCAATATCCTAAAATGTTATATTGTGATCGAAATGTGGAAATGTTATGTTTCCTTTATTCATGTTTTATGTGATACAATTATGTTATGGTTCTTGGGCATTGTTATGAAGAATGGGTGGTTCCATGATAAACTAAGGGCGGGTGAGCCCGATATAGCTCTCCAATGCATTGGGTAACGCGAAGGAGTGAAACGTTAAGGTTTCTCAGTAGAGATTTAGGGAATATACTGTGATGGGTATTCCAAACGTAACCAAGAGGGTTACTCCCTACGTAAGAATGTTATGAATGCCTCAAGTTACCTTTATGTCTTATGTTTTCTATGATTTATTCATGATTTGATATGCCTATGTTTTATGGGTAAAGTATGATTTCATTCTTGTGTATATATGAACTCATGTTTCCTTTCCATATATTTTATAACCCTTACTGAGCTTTTTATGCTCATCCCAAGTTTTTGAAATGTTTTTCACAGGACATGGGAAAGGTACATGATGTGATGATAGTGTCGAGGATGTGTCAAGAAAGAATCCATGTTTCATTTTAAATATGTTTCCGTTGATCGGAAGAATGAATACTCTCTTTTATGTAACCACTTTGTTTAAATGTGGAATATAATGCAAGTTTCATGATCTAGTTCTCTAAAACTCTAAACCTGAAAAGATCCTCAATGTGACACCCCAGGTAAATAAAGAATATGACATTTCATATTTATCCATATTTGTGAATAAAATATTTAAAATACTTTAAAGGGGGCGCTATGCTCGATGGCGTACCCAACACGCAACATCGAGTTTCTTGAGAATCTTACGTTGCACTCTAATAATAAAATAATATTATTTTAAATGGTAGTTAACATGTAGCCGTTGTAATGGAGGGAATGGATAGAAATAATTAAAATATGATTATATATGTTTTTAAATGTTTTTACATTTATCCAATAAAAGATAATGGCTTAAAATACGGAAAGAATTCAATTTTAGGCGTATATGCCCTAGTTTTCACTAAAGGTTCACTTATCACCTTTTGATGGCGAACCATCATTAAATATAGTTTTGATCACTCTTATACATTCTTTTGGACCAAATAAAACTCTTATTAAGAATCGGGACATCAAAATTTACTTTGTGTAAATTTTTGGTATCATTCCGATAAAGTTCATTTTTTTAATGAATAGTGTAAAATGTTGTATTTTAATTCAAAACCACTTTTTAATCTAATTTATTTATATGATTAGATTATATTTTGAATTGGTTTTAAAGTGAAATTGGAAAATATTTTTACCATTAAATCCAATAGTGGTCGTTGGGATCAATTTCACTTTGAAATCAGACTTAAACTGGTGTCAATCTTTTGATACTTATTGTTTCATAAAACACGCTATTTGTCATGACAACGGGAATTAATTATTAAATTAATTAATGTGACTTATATGTTTTGAATTTTGTAAAAAGGACTTCATTTTTGAATTCAGAATATCAAATATTGCTTAAGGTGAATTTTTGGTAATTTTCTGAAAAACTTCAATTTTTGATGAATAGTGAAACCACTAAGTGGTAATCAAGCAAACTGATTTTTCAGTTAAATGAAAGTTTACCACTAATGTGTATTGAATTTTGAAAATCCGACATACATGGTTGTCATTAAGAAGTAAAATGTGGTTCAATGAGATTAAAATAATTTTTTGGTGAATAGTAACTTATTAAGTTTTTAATCGCGATTAGTGGTAATTAGTGTAGTTTAAGGTATAAATAATGCTTTAATGATATGAAATGACCTAGACACATGTCCCAACCTTATCGGTTGTGTCATGGCCGAACAAGACAAGCCATGGGTCAACTTGGGGACCCCATGGATCCACTTTGGTTGGGAAATGACATAAATAACATTTTATTTAATGTAAAAGTAAAATTGACACAAACATGATATGTTTTACTAAAACAATTTTTTAGTGGGGTTATACAAGTCATATTTTTCATTATAAATATTCATTGGAAATATAAAAATATTTCCTACATAATAGTATTTTTTTTTATAATTTTTAGACATTAAATAAATTAAATTATTTATGACATAATAATGATGCAGCGATGATATCATTATTTGACGATTTAAATAAAATGGAAAGATAATGTAAAATCTATCAACTACACATGTAAAAAACTTATTGGATGAGTGGATTTCAAAGCCTTATAACCTTATCCACGAATTCTATCAATGTGGGACCTTTTAAAACCAAAACACATTTTCAAATAAAGTAATATTTCTTTACTTTCTAAAAGTGCCCCTCCTCTCCTCTTATAAAAGGCCCCCACCTCTACCTCATTTAACACACTCCTCAAGCCTTTTGCTCGGCCAAACCCTGCCCATTTACTCTCTCCACATCCCTATCCTCATCCTAGAGGATTCCCTTTGGGCAGAATCCTTTCAAAGGAAGCCTTTAGGCTCAAATCAAAAGGAGTTACACTTTTAAAGGTAATTCATTCTCTCATGTTCAATTGTTTTATTTTGCTTCTCCAACCCCCTAAACTCTTTTTATTTACTTCTTTTGTAACAACAACAGTATCTTCAATATACTAGGATGTTGTTATAAGATTTATTCGAGCAACACTCTCACACAACTACATCAAATGGTTAAAGAACATACGGTTTCCGTGGATGGTGAAATTCTGCCTCCCGAAACGATGATTGTTCAATACTCATTTAACACCTTCAAAGGTGGCCATTATGATGTCACTATTTTTATATATGATATATAATATGTTTATGTTTTATTTATGCTTCTGTATTTTTCATTTTTGTCTTACCTTTATGGCTTCCATTATGGGTATACGCGATATCTTCATTTAAGGAAGTGCGGACTACCGCCCCCTCAAAGTGATTTGATTCGTTAAATACCATATGTGGGATGTATAAAGGATGGAAATATGATATTATATATGATATTATACTGTAATTATAATATACCTTTATATCATTATTATTCCATTCTATAAAATACGAAATAGAAATGAAAGTAGCGTTCATGCGTACGTACGGCTTACCGTCTCCATGAACGGTGCATTTCATTTCTTACCTCTAAATGATTATGTAATGTTATAAATGCATGCATGTACTGGATATATATGAAATATATGATATCTACATAATGAATATAATTCTGGATATAATAAACATTTGGCCACACGAACAACATGTAATTGTAAGAAGTCAACTTTCGACTTAAGAACCAAATATCGGCAAAACAAATATTATTAACTTAAATGATAACATAATGTTTATGACATGGTAATAAGTGGTATAAAAGTAATAATGAACTTGAAAAAGGTTCTTAAGGAATTATAAATTAACTCAAGTTTATTATTCATGAGATTAAAGAACGATCGAGTCAAGTCGGACCCGAGGTAAGGGATCCTACAACTCTCTTTCCTTTTAAGTACACTCTTTTATGTCATTCCTTTTAAAGCTCATCTTTGTTGTTATTGGGATGATCTTTTATATTACATTTACTGTAATTTTTATGTTCATGTGATGAGAGAACCTATTCTCTCTCATCAATCCATTTTGGGAGTTTTGAGTGGCGCCGTTAGGCTGCCGAACTTTCGTAAGAGATCTAACCTCTCTCTTTCTTTTTAAGTACTCTCCTTTGTGTAACTTCTTCTAAGCTCCTATTTGTTATGTTGGGGGATTTTATTTTATATTCCTCTTGCTGTAAATTCTATTGTAATATTATGGGATACTCTATTTGATCTCATCAATCCATTTTGGAAGTTTTAAGTGGCGCCGTTAGGCTGCTGAGTTTTCGTAAGGGATTTTTCATCTCACTTTTATTCTCGTGAGATTTATGCTACATTTGCCACAAATTCCATTGAGTGGTGTATGTACTGCCCATTATTATACCCTTTGTGTAATATACATTCATTTATGAGTATTTACAACAATGATCTATTGTCCTTCTTTCATGGGGTGTATGTTTTGAAAGATACCCAAGTCGGTAAGGGAACCATTCACCCTCCTCTTTTTTAAAAGACTTCTTTTATTGGGTCTTTTAATTTACATATTTTTATGTTGGGATATGTTCTCATACATCCTAATGGATGTAAATTTTATGTCCAAGTGATGAGATACACTTTTTATCTCTCATCAACTCATTTTGATGTGATGCCGTTAGGCTGTCAAGGGAACTTTTTAACCCAATTTCGATTTCTTTGGGTTCAACTTGTAGTCATTGAATATGTCATCCATTGAATATGTGTGATTGACCTTTTATTGTTTTACACTTAATATCCACTTATATTGGGTGTATATATATTTGGCACACATATTTTTGAGATTTATTTGTCCTTAATTTAAGGATACCTTCTTTATAAGGGATTTCATCACATTTGACATTTCTATTGAGGGTTCATTGTCGTTATGCACCAATTCACTCTTATATGGTGTATATACTGTCCTTTGGAGTATTATATCATGAATCCTTTTATTCGGATGATATTATAAAGTTCTGACTAAATGTTATTCCTCGATTATTGTATTCAAGTGTCTCTAATTTTGGTAAAACCCCTTTAACCAAAATATCTTTTTAAATGTTTTAATTATTTTTTCTTATTAATATCCATGTTTTCAAAATTGCTTTAAGGATTTATTTATATGGATATTAATGGTTTAAAATGTTAAAAGCTTCAAGGTGGTATGGGACTTCGTCTCAATCTCTGTTCGTTGAGGCATATTTTATTTTATACACAACTTTCTTTTATATGGTGTATAAACCCCTTTGAATTTTACGTTTATTCAAAATGAATCTTTTTTATATGAAGCATTTACTAAACGACAAAAGGGAATGTTTTTTTCGTACGTATGCGGCGAAAACGACTTCTCCGCCGTCGTGACCGTTATTTGAGTTTCGGCTTCCTCTACAAGCCATACCTTCTTTTTAAAAGAAAAATAAATACCATGTTTTACCTTTATTTTTTTAGTATTGAAAATGGTTTTCATAATGTTTTTATATCAATGTGTTGTATTGATATCTTGTGATTGAAATGTGGAAATTTTATGTTTCCTTTATGCATGTTTTATGTGATATGATTATGTTATGGTTCTTGGGCATTATTATGAAGACGGGTGGTTCCGTGATAAACTAAGGGCGGGTGAGCCCGTTATAGCTCTCCAATGCATTGGGTAACGCGAAGGAGTGAAACGTTAAAGTTTCTCCGAAGAGATTTAGGGAATATACTGTGATGGGTATTCCAAACGTAACCAAGAGGGTTACTCCCTACGTAAGAATGTTATGAATGCCTCAAGTTACCTTTATGTCTTATGTTTTCTATGATTTATTCATGGTTTGATGAGGTATGTTAAAGTACCTATGTTTTATGGGTAAAGTATGATTTCATTCTTATGTATATATGAACTCATGTTTCCTTTCCATATTTTTATAACCCTTACTGAGCTTTTTATGCTCATCCCAAGTTTTGAAATGTTTTTCACAGGTCAAGGGAAAGGTACATGATGTGGTGATAGTGTCAAGGATGTGTCAAGAAAGAATCCATGTTTTATTTTCAATATGTTTCCGTTGATGGGAAGAATGAATATTGTATTTTATGTAACCACTTTGTTTAAATGTGGAATGTAATGCAAGTTTCATGATCTAATTCTCTAAAACTCTAAACCTGAAAAGATCCTCAATGTGTAATCTTGTAATAACTCAAGATTAAGTAAGGTTTAAGGCTGGGGCCTTATAGTTGGTATCAAAGGTCGGTTTAGATAACTTTAGAGGTTAGGGTATTCTTTAAGCATAATTGACAATTACCATAATGGTTAGGATTTCAGAAAGAGTCTTAGTTTTAGATAAAGTGAATGAGTAAGTATATCTTATTGTCTATCTTACTCATTAGTACATGATGGTTTTATTGATATACTCACACTGACATTTCTATTTTTAGTGAATGGATGGATCTAGCAGGCACCAAAGAGACAACAGGTTTGAAGGAAACTGTGGTGGTTCTCTGATTAAGATACTAGATAAAATGAAGGATTCAATGAGGAAACTCGTGGTTGTTCTAAACCAAATATCAAGGAGTCATGATCAACCACTTCAACCTTGGTGAGTTCTCTAATGCATCAGGTACGGGATGGCCAATTCGATGTGGAAATTCAGGTAATAATTATTAAGGTAACCATTAGGGTTTATATGATACTTAATTTTTAGGTAATTATGGGTTACTCTATGATATGATGGAAAAGGAAAGGAATGAGATAAACTTGAGGTTAAAATTTGTTATGATTATTCTTGAAGATTTTATCTCATTTTGGGGAATGTTTTAAGAATTATATAGTTTTGGAAAAAGGAAAACACGCAGACCGTGTGACATCCCGTCGCGTCGGACAAAGCTGCGGGAATCGAACCCACAACCAATGTGCGACTGGTATTTATCACCTGCCACTGGACTACGTGAAGTCCCTGGTTAGTTTGACTGATTCATTCTAGTTATATGATTTTATGAATTAGGAGTAAGTTGATTTTGGGTTATTTTTGAAAATGATTAACCTATCATGGAGGATATGTGATTAGGTTAATTACTTTTCAAAACGAGACTTTAGGAGCAACTGATATTGTTTAGAGATAAATGTTACGATTTATCTTGGAAGACTATGCGACTAAATCCTTCAAATATTTGGGTTTCAATCTTATATTGGTTTACTTTTAATAATTTTGTGGACAAATTGATTATAGAATGGTCCTCGTTGAACTTTGGGTTTTGTTGGACAAATTTTGGAGATTAAGAATAGATTTTCTTTTTATAAAGGGTTATCCTTTTCTGGATTATCTGATCTTGTACTAGCCTTTTTGGTTTTGGTTTTGGTTAAAGTCTAAATACATGGGAAGTATATAGTTCTATTATGTGGATTAGGTGATTCTCTAGAAGTTGATTATAGTACTCTTAATGTGAACAAGTCTTCCTAAATACTCGTCTTTTGGAGAAAATATGAGTTTGTGTAAGGAATCTAATAAAATTTGAAAGTCAATATGATAAGTGATTATGTTTCCTTATGAATAAACTCCTCAATAAAAAGTAACTTAAAACAAAAATGTTGTATATTAACTTTTCCTACTGGGGAATCGAATACCGTTTAACCCATCACAAGTTTGTGATTTTCTCGTGGTTAACTTTCTCCTAAACATGTTTTCTATCACTCTCCATCAGAACATGACCCTTTGTTTTTTTCCTCCATGTCCATATTTTCATACTTGGAATCCTAGTATGGGTTTACTCGGGTGACCTTTGTGCTTATCTCTCTTTATTTTAAAGTGTTTGTTTTACCGACTTTTGTTCCGATGTGGGACTTTAAAGGATGTTTCCAAACGCAATTTTAAAATTGCGAGGACGCAATTCCCAAAAGGGGGGAAGGATGTAACACCCCAGGTAAATAAAGAATATGACATTTCATATTTATCCATATTTGTGAATAAAATATTTAAAAGACTTTAAAGGGGACGCTATGCTCGATGGCGTACCCAACACGCAACAGCGAGTTTCTTGAGAATCTTACGTTGCACTATAATAATAAAATAATATTATTTTAAATGGTAGTTAACATGTAGCCATTGTAATGGAGGGAATGGATAGAAATAATTAAAATATGATTATATATGTTTTTAAATGTTTTTACATTTATCCAATAAAAGATAATGGCTTAAAATACGGAAAAAATTCAATTTTAGGCGTATATGCCCTAGTTTTCACTAAAGGTTCACTTATCACCTTTTGATGGAGAACCGTCATTAAATATAGTTTTGATCACTCTTATACATTCTTTTGGACCAAATAAAACTCTTATTAAGAATCGGGACATCAAAATTTACTTTGTGTAAATTTTTGGTATCTTTCCGATAAAGTTCATTTTTTTAATGAATAGTGTAAAATGTTGTATTTTAATTCAAAACCACTTTTTAATCTAATTTATTTATATGATTAGATTATATTTTGAATTGGTTTTAAAGTGAAATTGGAAAATATTTTTACCATTAAATCCAATAGTGGTCGTTGGGATCAATTTTACTTTCAAATCAGACTTAAACTAGTGTCAATCTTTTGATACTTATTGTTTTATAAAACACGCTATTTGTCATGACAGCGGGAATTAATTATAAAATTAATTAATGTGACTTATATGTTTTGAATTTTGTAAAAAGGACTTCATTTTTGAATTCAGAATATCAAATATAGCTTAGGGTGAATTTTTGGTAATTTTCTGAAAAACTTCAATTTTTGATGAATAGTGAAACCACTAAGTGGTAATCAAGCAAAATGATTTTTCAGTTAAATGAAAGTTTACCACTAATGTGTATTGAATTTTGAAAATCCGACATACATGGTTGTCATTAAGAAGTAAAATTTGGTTCAATGAGATTAAAATAATTTTTTGGTGAATAGTAACTTATTAAGTTTTTAATCGCGATTAGTGGTAATTAGTGTAGTTTAAGGTATAAATAATGCTTTAATGATATGAAATGACCTAGACACATGTCCCAACCTTATTGGTTGTGTAATGGCCGACCAAGACAAGCCATGGGTCAACTTGGGGACCCCATGGATCCACTTTGGTTGGGAAATGACATAAATAACATTTTATTTAATGTAAAAGTAAAATTGACACAAACATGATATGTTTTACTAAAACAAATTTTAAGTGGGGTTATACAAGTTATCGTTTTGATTATAAATATTCATTGGAAAGCTAAAAAGATTTCCTACATAATAGTATTTTTTTTATAATTTTTAGACAGTAAATAAATTAAATTATTTATGACATAATAATGATGCAGCGATGATATCATTATTTGACGATTTAAATAAAATAGAAAGATAATGTAAAATATATGAACTACACATGTACAAAACTTATTGGATGAGTGGATTTCGACGCCTTATCACCTTATCCACGAATTATATCAATGTGGGACCTTTTAAAACCGAAACACATTTTCAAATAAAGTAATATTTCTTTACTTTCCAAAAGTGCCCCTCCTCTCCTCTTATAAAAGGCCCCCACCTCTACCTCATTTAACACACACCTCAAGCCTTTGGCTCGGCCAACCCCTACCCATTTACTCTCTCCACATCCCTCTCCTCATCCTAGAGGATTCCCTTTGGGCAGAATCCTTTCAAAGGAAGTCTTTAGGCTCAAATCAAAAGGAGTTACACTTTTAAATGTAATTCATTCTCTCATGTTCATTTGTTTTATTTTGCTTCTCCAACCCCCTAAACTCTTTTTATTTACTTCTTTTGTAACAACACCAGTATCTTCAATATACTAGGATGTTGTTATAGGATTTATTTGAGCTACACTCTCACACAACTACATCAAATGGTTAAAGAACATACGGTTTCCGTGGATGGTGAAATTCTGCCTCCCGAAACGATGATTGTTCAATACTCATTTAACACCTTCAAAGGTGGCCATTATGATGTCACTATTTTTATATATGATATATAATATGTTTATGTTTTATTTATGCTTCTGTATTTTTCATTTTTGTCTTACCTTTATGGCTTCCATTATGGGTATACGCGATATCTTCATTTAAGGAAGTGCGGACTACCGCCCCCTCAAAGTGATTTGATTCGTTAAATACCATATGTGGGATGTATAAAGGATGGAAATATGATATTATATATGATATTATACTGGAATTATAATATACCTTTATATCATTATTATTCCATTCTATAAAATACGAAATAGAAATGAAAGTAGCGTTCATGCGTACGTACGGCTTACCGTCTCCATGAACGGTGCATTTCATTTCTTACCTCTAAATGATTATGTAATGTTATAAATGCATGCATGTACTGGATATATATGACATATATGATATCTACATAATGAATACAATTCTGGATATAATAAACATTTTTCCACACGAACAACATGTAATTGTAAGAAGTCAACTTTCGACTTAAGAACCAAATATCGGCAAAACAAATATTATTAACTTAAATGATTACATAATGTTTATGACATGGTAATAAGTGGTATAAAAGTAATAATGAACCTGAAAAAGGTTCTTAAGGAATTATAAATTAACTCAAGTTTATTATTCAGGAGATTAAAGAACGATCGAGTCAAGTCGGACCCGAGGTAAGGGATCCTACAACTCTCTTTCCTTTTAAGTACACTCTTTTATGTCATTCCTTTTAAAGCTCATCTTTGTTGTTATTGGGATGATCTTTTATATTAAATTTACTGTAATTTTTATTTTCATGTGATGAGAGACCCTATTCTCTCTCATCAATCCATTTTGGGAGTTTTGAGTGGCGCCGTTAGGCTGCCGAACTTTCGTAAGAGATCTAACCTCTCTCTTTCTTTTTAAGTACTCTCCTTTGTGTCACTTCTTCTAAGCTCCTATTTGTTATGTTGGAGGATTTTCTTTTATATTCCTCTTGCTGTAAATTCTATTGTAATATGATGGGATACTCTATTTGATCTCATCAATCCATTTTGGAAGTTTTAAGTGGCGCCGTTAGGCTGCTGAGTTTTTGTAAGGGATTTTTCATCTCACTTTTATTCTCGTGAGATTTATGCTACATTTGCCACAAATTCCATTGAGTGGTGTATGTACTTCCCATTATTATACCCTTTGTGTAATATAAATTCATTTATGAGTATTTACAACAATGATCTATTGTCCTTCTTTCATGGGGTGTAAGTTTTGAAAGATACCCAAGTCGGTAAGGGAACCTTTCACCCTCCTCTTTTTTAAAAGACTTCTTTTATTGGGTCTTTTAATTTACATATTTTTATGTTGGGATATGTTCTAATACATCCTAATTGATGTAAATTTTATGTCCAAGTGATGAGATACACTTTTTATCTCTCATCAACTCATTTTGATGTGATGCCGTTAGGCTGTCAAGGGAACTTTTTAACCCAATTTCGATTTCTTTGGGTTCAACTTGTAGTCATTGAATATGTCATCCATTGAATATGTGTGATTGACCTTTTATTGTTTTACACTTAATATCCACTTATATTGGGTGTATATATATTTGGCACACATATTTTTGAGATTTATTTGTCCTTAATTTAAGGATACCTTCTTTATAAGGGATTTCATCACATTTGACATTTCTATTGAGGGTTCATTATTGTTATGCACCAATTCACTCTTATATGGCGTATATACTGTCCTTTGGAGTATTATATCATGAATCCTTTTATTCTGATGATATTATAAAGTTCTGACTAAATGTTATTCCTCGATTATTGTATTCAAGTGTCTCTAATTTTGGTAAAACCCCTTTAACCAAAATATCGTTTTAAATGTTTTAATTATTTGTTCTTATTAATATCCATGTTTTCAAAATTGATTTAAGGATTTATTTATATGGATATTAATGGTTTAAAATGTTTAAAGCTTCAAGGTGGTATGGGACTTCGTCTCAATCTCCGTTCGTTGAGGCATATTTTATTTTATACACAACTTTCTTTTATATAGTGTATAAACCCCTTTGAATTTTAGGTTTATTCAAAATGAATATTTTTTATATGAAGCGTTTACTAAACGACAAAAGGGAATGTTTTTGTCGTACGTATGCGGCGACAACGACTTCTCTGCCATCGTGACCGTTATTTGAGTTTCGGCTTCCTCTACAAGCCATACCTTCTTTTTAAAAGAAAAATAAATACCATGTTTTACCTTTATTTTATTTTAGTATTGAAAATGGTTTTCATAATGTTTTTATATCAATGTGTTGTATTGATATCTTGTGATTGAAATGTGGAAATTTTATGTTTCCTTTATGCATGTTTTATGTGATATGATTATGTTATGGTTCTTGGGCATTATTATGAAGACGGGTGGTTCCGTGATAAACTAAGGGCGGGTGAGCCCGTTATAGCTCTCCAATGCATTGGGTAACGCGAAGGAGTGAAACGTTAAAGTTTCTCCGAAGAGATTTAGGGAATATACTGTGATGGGTATTCCAAACGTAACCAAGAGGGTTACTCCCTACGTAAGAATGTTATGAATGCCTCAAGTTACCTTTATGTCTTATGATTTCTATAATTTATTCATGGTTTGATGAGGTATGTTAAAGTGCCTTTGTTTTATGGGTAAAGTATGATTTCATTCTTATGTATATATGAACTCATGTTTCCTTTCCATATTTTTATAACTCTTACTGAGCTTTTATGCTCATCCCAAGTTTTTGAAATGTTTTTCACAGGTCAAGGGAAAGGTACATGATGTGATGATAGTGTCAAGGATGTGTCAAGAAAGAATCCATGTTAAATTTTAAATATGTTCCCGTTGATGGGAAGAATGAATACTGTCTTTTATGTAACCACTTTGTTTAAATGTGGAATGTAATGCAAGTTTCATGATCTAATTCTCTAAAACTCTAAACCTGAAAAGATCCTCAATGTGTAATCTTGTAATAACTCAAGATTAAGTAAGGTTTAAGGATTAGAAATCTAAAAAGATTTCCTACATCATAGTATTTTTTTATGATTTTTAGACATTAAATAAATTAAATTATTTTTGACATAATAATGATGCAGTGATGACATCATTATTTGACGATTTAAATAAAATGGAAAGATAATGTAAAATATATGAACTACACATGTCCAAAACTTATTGGATGAGTGGATTTCGAAGCCTTGTCACCTTATCCGCTAATTATATCAATGTGGGACCTTTTGAAACCGATACACATTTTCAAATAAAGTAATATTTCTTTACTTTCCAAAAGTGCCCCTCCTCTCCTCTTATAAAAGGCCCCCACCTCTACCTCATTTCACACACTCCTCAAGCATTTGGATCGGCCAAACCCTGCCCATTTACTCTCTCCACATCCCTCTCATCATCCTAGAGGATCCCCTTTGGGCAGAATCCTTTCAAAGGAAGCCTTTAGGCTCAAATCAAAAGGAGTTTCACTTTTTAAGGTAATTCATTCTCTAATGTTCATTTGTTTTATTTTGCTTCTCCAACCCCCTAAACTCTTTTTATTTACTTCTTTTGTAACAACAACAGTATCTTCAATATACTAGGATGTTGTTATAAGATTTATTTGAGCTACACTCTCACAAAACTACATCAAATTGTTAAAGAACATACGGTTTCCGTGGATGGCGAAATTCTGCCTCCCGAAACGATGATTGTTCAACACTCATTTAACACCTTCAAAGGTGGCCATTATGATGTCGCTATTTTTATATATGATATATAATAAGTTTATGTTTTCCTTAATCTTCTTTTTTTTTTTCATTTTTGGCATACCTTTATGGTTTCCATTATGGGTAAACACGATATCTTCATTTTAGGAAGTGCGGACTACCGCCCCCTAAAAGTGATTTGATTCGTTAATACCATATGTGGGATGTGTAAAGGATAAAGTTAATGATATTATATATGTTATTATACTGGAATTATAATATACTCTTATATCATTATGATTCCATTCCAGAAAATATGAAATAGAAATGGAAGTAGCGTTCATGCGTACGTACGGCTTACCGTCTCCATGAACGGTGCATTTCATTTCTTACCTCTAAATGTGATGTAATATTATAAATGCATGTATGTACTGGATATATATGACATATATGATATCTACATTATGAATACCATTTTGGATATAATGAACCTTTGACCAAATTAACAACATGTTAGTGTAAGAAGTCTATTTTTGACTTAAGAACCAAATACCGACAAAATGAACATTATTAACTTAACTGATTACATGATGTTCATAACATGGTATAAAAGGAATAATGAACTTGAAAAGGATTCATAAGAAAGTAGAGATTAACTTAATTTTATTATTTAGGAGATTAAAGAACGGTCGGGTCAAGTCGGATACGAGGTATGGGACTTCGTCTCAATCTCCTTTCATTGAGGCATATTTTATTTTGTACACAACTTTCTTTTATACGGTGTATAAACCCCTTTGACTTTTACGTTTATTCAAAAGGAATATTTTTTATACGAAGCGTTTACTAAACGACAAAAGGGAATGTTTTTGTCGTATGTATGCGGCAACAACGACTTCTCCGCCGTCGTGACCGTTATTTGAGTTTCGGCTTCCTCTACAAGCCATACCTTTTTTTTAAAACGAAAAATAAATACCATGTTTTACTTTGGTATTGAAAATGGTTTTCATAATGTTTTCATTATATCAATGTGTTGTATTGATATCTCGTGATTAAAATGTGGAAATGTTATGTTTCCTTTATGCATGTTTTATGTGATATGATTATGTTATGGTTCTTGGGCATTAATATGAAGACAGGTGGTTCCGTGATAAACTAAGGGCGGGTGAGCCCGTTATAGCTCTCCAATGCATTGGGTAATGCGAAGGAGTGAAACGTTAAGGTTTCTCCGAAGAGATTTTAGGGAATATACTGTGATGGGTATTCCAAACGTAACCAAGAGGGTTACTCCCTACGTAAGAATGTTATGAATGCCTCAAGTTACCTTTTATGATTTCTATGACTTATTCATGATTTTATGAGGTATGTTAAAGTGCCTATGTTTTATGGGTAAAGTATGATTTCATTCTTATGTATATATGAACTCATGTTTCCTTTCTATGTTTTTTTTATAACCCATACTGAGTTTTTATGCTCATCCCAATTTTTTGAAATGTTTTTCACAGGTCAAGGGAAAGGTACATGATAAGATGATAGAGTCAAGGATGTGTCAAGAAATAATCCATGTTTTATTTTAAATGTGTTTCCATTGATGGGAATGAAGAATACTATCTTTATGTAACCACTTTGTTTATATGCGGAATGTAATGCATGTTTTATGATCTAATTCTCTAAAACTCTAAACCCGAAAAGATCCTCAATGTGTAATCTTGTAATAACTCAAGATTAAGTAAGGTTTAAGGCTGGGGCCTTATAGTTGGTATCAGAGGTCGGTTTAGATAACTTTAGGAGTTATAATTCTATTAAATGATTATCCAAAAATATTTTTTTTTCTTTTGAAATGATATAGCATTTAAAGATTACAATGTTGATTCATCTAAGACATGTTTGTTCAGAATGGTTTTCCGCAGAGGAAACAGGGAAGCCGTGCTAGGAAGGCATACAGAAGGAAATAACCTTCCGAATCAGCATCCAGAAATGGTTGGAATTGGAACTGAACAGTTTGTTGCAGTAATGGCGCAGTTGACTCAAGCGATAAATGGCGGTGGTATCCATACACGAGATCAGCCAGATCAACCGCAGAGGAACATGTCAGTGGTGGAACATTTCATGAGGCAACATCCACCATCATTCAGAGGATCATATGACCCTGTTCTAGTAGAAGGGTGGATTAAAGCACTGGATAAGATTTTTGATGTCATGGGGTGTTCAGACAATCAAAAGGTTAGTCTTGCTATTTACCGTTTGAAGGGTGAAGCAGATCAGTGGTGGTCTATGGTTAAAAATATCAGGGACGCCGATGAGATTGATGCTCTTGACTGGGATGAATTCAAATGTATGTTTCTTGAGAAGTATTTTCCTAAGGCTGTTCGAATTAGGATGGAAAAGCAATTCTTGGAATTGAGGCAAGAGGAAGACTTAGTGGCTGCCTATGAAGAAAGGTTCACTCGATTGGCAAGGTATGCTCCAAATTTTATCCGGGACCTTGATAGTAAAATCAATCGTTTTTACTCAGGATTAAAGCCAAAATATCGAAGGGCATTAGCTTCTCGTGAGTTTAAAAGTTATGAAAAGCTTGTTTGATGTGCTGAGAAGGTGGAAATGGAGTTTTCCGATGACCAAGTTTTCTATAACAACCAGCAGAAGAAGAGACCGAGGTGACAGGAGAAAGGTAAGAATTCTTCAAAAAAGTCTGATGGTAAGAGAACTAAGTTTCCAGTTTGTGATAAATGTGGCAAAAGGCATGCTGGGGAATGTCTTCTGAATTCTGGGAAGTGCTACCGATGTGGTAAGATGGGACATAAGGCTCGTGATTGCACTGAAAAGGATCAAGGTGAAGGTAAGAACAAATTTGATTTGCAGTTAGTGAAATGTTATAAGTGCAATGAGATGGGTCACTATGCAAACGAGTGTCCGACAAGGAGCTTGAGTGATGGGAAGTAGTTAGACTACAAGCAGAAAGGGGTGGTGAAATCCTTTGCAACTACTTCAGCAGATGTCGGGCCATCAAATGAAGTTGTATCAGGTACTTTGTTTGTTTTTTCAGATTATGCCAGTGTGTTGTTTGATTTGGGGTCTACACATTCTTTCATCTCTGAAACCTTTTCTAGTAAAATGGGAATACCATCTCAAGAAATGACTCCTGAACTTTTGGTAAAAACACCTGGGGGAAATGTCGAGGCAAAAAGAATTTATAAGAATCTTCCTATCCTTATCTGTGGAAAGAATCTACTTGAAAACCTTATTGTTCTACCTCTAGTAGAGTTTGATGTTATCCTGGGTATGGATTGCCTCTCTATTTACCATGCTAAGATTGACTGTAGAGCTAAAGAAGTTTCTTTTCAGAAAGACTTTCAGTTTGTTTACAAGAATGAACCCTTACTTTTGATAACATATCAAGAGGCCGAGAAACTTGTAAAAGATGGAAATGAATGTTACCTTGCACACGTCGTTGAAAATAAAGGAACTATTCAGATTAATGATGTGCCAGTGGTAAATGAGTATCCTGATGTTTTTCCTGATGAGTTGCCTGGAATAATACCAGATCGGGAAGTTGAGTTTACTGTTGACTTAGTTCCTGATGCTAAGCCAATTTCAAAACCTCCTTATCGAATGGCACAAATTGAACTTTTAGAGTTGAAGGAGCAATTTCAAGATTTATTAGAGAAAGGTTTCATTAGACCTAGCACATCACCATGGGGTGCTCCTGTTTTATTTGTTAAAAAGAAAGATGGTTCTATGAGACTTTGCATTGATTATAGAGCCTTGAATAATATCACTGTTAAGAACAAATATCCTTTTCCTCGTATCGATGATTTGTTTGATCAGCTCCAGGGAGCTCAGTTTTTTTCAAAGATTGACTTGAGATCGGGGTACCATTAGCTGAAGGTAAAAGAGGCAGATATTCCGAAGACCGCGTTCTGTACGAGATATGGCCATTATGAATTTGTAGTAATGCCTTTTGGGCAAACCAATGCACCAGCTGTATTCATGGACTTAATGAATATAATTTTCCATGAGTTCTTGGATAAGTTTGTGGTGGTTTTCATTGATGATATTTTGGTGTTTTCTAAAAGTAAAGAGGAGCATGAAAGACATTTAAGGGTTATCTTGCAAACCTTAAAAGAAAAGAAACTGTATTGGAAATTCAGCAAGTGTGAGTTTTGGTTGCAACAAATTTCTTTCCTTGGTCACATTGTTTCTAAAGATGGAATAACTGTTGATCCTGCCAAAACAAAAGTTGTGGAAGAATGGCCAAGACCAACAAATGTAACCGATATTCGTAGCTTCCTTGGTTTGGCGGGCTATTACCGAAGGTTTGTTATAAATGTTTCACGGTTATCTAGTCCAATGACTAAGCTAACTCGGAAGGGTGTTAAGTTTATCTGGACAAAAGAATGTGATGATTGTTTTCAGGAATTGAAAAGAAGATTGGTGAATGCTCCAGTTTTGGCACTACCTTCCAGGAATGGTGAGTTTGTTATATACAGTGATGCTTCATTGAAAGGACTTGGTTGCGTCCTAATGCAAAATGATCAGGTAATTGCTTATGCTTCACGGCAGTTGAAAACTCATGAGGTAAATTACCCTACACATGATTTGGAATTAGCTGTTGTTGTTTTTGCTTTAAAAATTTGGAGGCAACATTTGTATGGAGTAAAGTGTGAAATATATACCGATCACAAAAGTTTAAAGTATATATTCACTCAGAAAGAGTTAAACATGAGACAAAGGAGATGGATGGAATTAATCAAGGATTATGATTGTACAATTCATTACCATCCGGGAAAAGAAAATAAAGTGGCTGATGCTTTGAGTCAAAAAAGTAATGCTTCATTAACAATGTTGCGTTTAGAACGTGATCCTTTGGTTAAGGATTTGATGAACTTTGGCATAGAAGTTGTTGGTGCAGGAAGTCCTTCTGTTTTGTTTCAGGTATCAGTGAGATCATCTCTATCAGATAGAATCAAGCAAGCACAGAAGCAAGACAGTGAGTTGCAGAAAAGGGTAGAGCTAGTTCAGAAAGGTAAGTTGCCTGAATTAAACATTGATAATGATTTCGTTTTGAGATTTGGGTAGAGATTGTGTGTGCCTTGTGATTCACAGTTGAAGAGAGAGTTGTTATGTGAAGCTCATAGTTCTCGGTTTTCAGTTCACCCGGGCAGTACTAAGATGTATAGAGATCTGCGAGAGTATCACTGGTGGGATGGAATGAAAAGAGATATTGCTGATTTTACTGTGAAGTGTTTGACTTGTCAGCAGGTTAAAGCAGAGCGGCAGTTACCGAAAGGGATGCTTCAGCCTTTACCAGTGCCAGAGTGGAAATGGGAGAATATATCCATGGACTTTGTTGTTGGATTACCGAAGACATCTCGAGGTAATAATGCAATATGGGTTATTGTTGATCGCTTGACCAAATCTGCTCATTTCCTTGCTATACGAGATACTTTCTCTCTTGATCAACTTTCCCGTTTGTATCTTAAAGAGATAGTCAGGTTACATGGAGTTCTTCTCTCCATTGTATCGGATCGTGATCCCAGGTTTACTTCTAACTTTTGGAAAGGCCTTCAGAAGTCGTTGGGTACTGAATTAAATTTTAGTACAGATTTTCATCCTCAATCAGATGGGCAGTCAGATTGAACAATTCAGACATTGGAGGATATGCTACGAGCTTTTTCTATGGATTATCAGGGAAGTTGGGACCAACATCTTTCTTTGGTTGAGTTTTCATATAATAACAGTTTTCATTCCAGTATACAGATGGCACCATTTCAGGCATTATATGGGAAGCGGTGTCGAACTCCAGCTTTCTGGGATGAAGTGGGTGAAAGGAAGTTGATGGGACCAGAATTGGTTGAAGAGATGGCAGAAAAAGTTCAGTTGATTCAGAAACACATGAGAACAGCTCAGAGCAGGCAGAAGAGTTATGCAGATAACCGGAGGAAGGATCTATCTTTCGAGGTGGGTGATCATGTTTTTCTCAAGGTTTCTCCTTGGAAAAGTGTGATGAGATTTGGTAAGAAAGGGAAGTTGAGTCCAAGGTTAATTGGACCATACGAAATTCTAGAGAGAGTTGGATCAGTTTCATACCGAGTGGCTTTACCTCCGAGTTTATCTCAGGTGCACAATGTTTTTCACATTTCGATGTTGAGAAAGTATATGCCAGATCCATCTCATGTTTTGAGTCCAGAGGCAGTTCAGCTGGAAGAGAACCTATCTTATGAGGAACAACCGGTCCAGATTCTTGACCACAGGGAGAAAGTGTTACGGAATAAGGTGATTAAGCAGGTAAAGGTTTTGTGGAAAAACCACATGATTGAAGAGGCAACAAGGGAATCTGAAAATGCAATGAGGGATAAATACCCCCATTTATTCGATAAGTAAATAAATTGCGGGGACGCAATTTTCTAAAGGGGGGAAGGATGTAACATCCCAAGTAAGTAATGAATAATAGATATTTTTATCTATGTCTATTAATGATTAAGATAGTGTTATAGAGGCTTAAAATGAAAATAAATACAATCTTATGCATGGAATACACTAATATTCTTAAAAGATTGTTTTAGTGCCTTTTGATGGCAAACCATTTTTGAATCTATATTTTGAAAATTTTATAAACTATGTTTGTCAAAATAAACTTATCCTATATGATTGGGACATCAAAATTTACCTTGTGTGAATTTTTGGTATTTTTCTGACAATGTTCATTTTTTAATGAATAGTGAAAAATACTGCATTTTACATCAAAACTGCTTTTTAATATAATTTATTTATATGATTATATTATGTTTTGAATTGGTTTTGAAGTGAAATTAGAATATATTTTTACCATTTTATCCAATGGTGGTCATTGGAATCAATTTCACTTTGAAATTAGACTTAAACTGGTGTCAATCTTTTGATACTTATTGTTTTGTAAAAACACGCTATTTGCTCTATGAGCGGGAATTAATTATTAAATTAATTAATGTGACATATATGATTTGAATTTTGTAAAATAGAATTCATTTTTGAATTCGGAATATCAAATATAGCTTAGGGTGAATTTTTGGTAATTTTCTGAAAAACTTCAATTTTTGATGAATAGTGAAACCACTAAGTGGTAATCAAGCAAACTGATTTTTCAGTTAAATGAAAGTTTACCACTAATGCGTATTGAATTTTGAAAATCCGACATACATGGTTGTCATTAAGAAGTAAAATGTGGTTCAATGAGATTATAATAATTTTTTGGTGAATAGTAACTTATTAAGTTCTTAATCGCGATTAGTGGTAATTAGGGTAGTTTAAGGTATAAATAATGCTTTAATAATAGGAAATGACCTAGACACATGTCCCAACCTTATTTGTTGTGTCATGGCCGACCCAGACAAGCCATGGGTCAACTTGGGGACCCCATGGAGACACTTTGGTTTGGAAATGACATAAATAACTTTTTATTAAATGTTAAAGTAAAAATGACACAAACAAGAGATGTTTTACGAAAACAATTTTTACATGGGGTTATAAAGATCCGATTTTTGATTATAAATAGTCATTGGAAAGCTAAAAAGATTTCCTACATCATAGTATTTTTTTTTTATGATTTTTAGACATTAAATAAATTAAATTATTTATGACATAATAATGATGAAGCGATGACATCATTATTTGACGATTTAAATAAAATTAAAAGATAATGTAAGATATATGAACTACACATGTCCAAAACTTATTGGATGAGTGGATTTCGAAGCCCTGTCACCTTATCCACTAATTATATCAATGTGGGACCTTTTGAAACCGAAACACATTTTCAAATAAAGTAATATTTCTTTACTTTCCAAAAGTGCCCCTCCTCTCCTCTTATAAAAGGCCCCCACCTCTACCTCATTTCACACACTCTTCAAGCCTTTGGCTCGGCCAAACCCTGCCCATTTCCTCTCTCCACATCCCTCTCATCATCCTAGAGGATCACCTTTGGGCAGAATCCTTTCAAAGGAAGCCTTTAGGCTCAAATCAAAAGGAGTTACACTTTTTAAGGTAATTCATTCTCTAATGTTCATTTGTTTTATTTTGCTTCTCCAACCCCCTAAACTCTTTTTATTTACTTATATTGTAACAACACCAGTATCTTAAATATACTAGGATGTTTTTATAATATTTATTTGAGCTACACTCTCACACAACTACATCAAATGGTTAAAGAACATACGGTTTCCGTGGATGGCGAAATTCTGCCTCCCGAAACGACGATTGTTCAACACTCATTTAACACCTTCAAAGGTGGCCATTATGATTTCACTATTTTCATATATGATATATAATAAGTTTATGTTTTCCTTAAGCTTCTGTTTTTTTCATTTTTGGCATACCTTTATGGTTTCCATTATGGGTAAACACGATATCTTTATTTTAGGAAGTGCGGACTACCGCCCCCTAAAAGTGATTTGATTCGTTAATACCATATGTGGGATGTGTAAAGGATAAAGTTAATGATATTATATATGTTATTATACTGGAATTATAATATACTCTTATATCATTATGATTCCATTCCAGAAAATATGAAATAGAAATGGAAGTAGCGTTCATGCGTACGTACGGCTTACCGTCTCCATGAACGGTGCATTTCATTTCTTACCTCTAAATGTGATGTAATATTATAAATGCATGTATGTACTGGATATATATGACATATATGATATCTACATCATGAATACCATTTTGGATATAATGAACCTTTGACCAAATTAACAACATGTAAGTGTAAGAAGTCTATTTTTGACTTAAGAACCAAATACCGACAAAATGAACATTATTAACTTAACTGATTACATGATGTTCATAACATGGTATAAAAGGAATAATGAACTTGAAAAAGATTCATAAGAAAGTAGAGATTAACTTAAGTTTATTATTCAGGAGATTAAAGAACGGTCGGGTCAAGTCGGATCGAGGTATGGGACTTCGTCTCAATCTCCTTTCATTGAGGCATATTTTATTTTATACACAACTTTCTTTTATACGGTGTATAAAACCCTTTGAATTTTACGTTTATTCAAAAGGAATCTTTTTTATACGAAGCGTTTACTAAACAACAAAAGGGAATGTTTTTGTCGTACGTATGCGGCGACAACGACTTCTCCGCCGTCGTGACCGTTATTTGAGTTTCGGATTCCTCTACAAGCCATACCTTTTTTTTAAACGAAAAATAAATACCATGTTTTACTTTGGTATTGAAAATGGTTTTCATAATGTTTTCATTATATCAATGTGTTGTATTGATATCTCGTGATTGAAATGTGGAAATGTTACGTTTCCTTTATGCATGTTTTATGTGATATGATTATGTTATGGTTCTTGGGCATTAATATGAAGACGGGTGGTTCCGTGATAAACTAAGGGCGGGTGAGCCCGTTATAGCTCTCCAATGCATTGGGTAATGCGAAGGAGTGAAACGTTAAGGTTTCTCCGAAGATATTTTAGGGAATATACTGTGATGGGTATTCCAAACGTAACCAAGAGGGTTACTCCCTACGTAAGAATGTTATGAATGCCTCAAGTTACCTTTATGTCTTATGATTTCTATGATTTATTAATGATTTTATGAGGTATGTTAAAGTGCCTATGTTTTATGGGTAAAGTATGATTTCATTCTTATGTATATATGAACTCATGTTTCCTTTCCATGTTTTTTTTATATAACCCATACTGAGTTTTTATGCTCATCCCATGTTTTTGAAATGTTTTTCACAGGTCAAGGGAAAGGTACATGATAAGATGATAGAGTCAAGGATGTGTCAAGAAATAATCCATGTTTTATTTTAAATGTGTTTCCATTGATGGGAATGAAGAATACTATCTTTATGTAACCACTTTGTTTATATGTGGAATGTAATGCATGTTTTATGATCTAATTCTCTAAAACTCTAAACCCGAAAAGATCCTCAATGTGTAATCTTGTAATAACTCAAGATTAAGTAAGGTTTAAGGCTGGGGCCTTATAGTTGGTATCAGAGGTCGGTTTAGATAACTTTAGGAGTTAGAATTCTATTAAATGATTATCCAAAAATATTTTTTTTTCTTTCGAAATGATATAGCATTTAAAGATTACCATGTTGCTTCATCTAAGACATGTTTGTTCAGAATGGTTTTCCACAGTGGAAACAGGGAAGCAGTGGTAGGAAGGCATACAGAAGGAAATAACCTTCCGAATCAGCATCCAGAAATGGTCGGAATTGGAACTGAACAGTTTGTTGCATTAATGGCGCAGTTGACTCAAGCGATAAATGGCGGTGGTATCCATACACGAGATCAGCCAGATCAACCGCAGAGGAACATGTCAGTGGTGGAACATTTCATGAGGCAACATCCACCATCATTCAGAGGATCATCTGACCCTGTGCTAGCTGAAGGGTGGATTAAAGCACTGGAGAAGATTTTTGATGTCATGGGGTGTTCAGACAATCCAAAGGTTAGTCTTGCTATTTACCGTTTGGAGGGTGAAGCAGATCAGTGGTGGTCTATGGTTAAAAATATCAGGGACGCCGATGAGATTGATGCTCTTGACTGGGATGAATTCAAAGGTATGTTTCTCGAGAAGTATTTTCCTAAGGCTGTTCGACTTAGGATGGAAAAGCAATTCTTGGAATTGAGGCAAGAGGAAGACTCAGTGGCTGCCTATGAAGAAAGGTTCACTCGATTGGCAAGGTATGCTCCAAATTTTATCCGGGACCTTGATAGTAAAATCAATCGTTTTTACTCAGGATTAAAGCCAAAGTATCGAAGGGCATTAGCTTCTCGTGAGTTTAAAAGTTATGAAAAGCTTGTTTGATGTGCTAAGAAGGTGGAAATGGAGTTTGCCGATGACCAAGTTTTCTATAACAACCAGCAGAAGAAGAGACCGAGGTGGCAGGAGAAAGGTAAGAATTCTTCAAAAAAGTCTGATGGTAAGAGAAGTAAGTTTCCAGTTTGTGATAAATATGGAAAAAGGCATGCTGGGGAATGTCTTCTGAATTCTGGGAAGTGCTACCGATGTGGTAAGATGGGACATAAGGCTCGTGATTGCACTGAAAAGGATCAAGGTGAAGGTAAGAACAAATTTGATTTACAGTTAGTGAAATGTTATAAGTGCAATGAGATGGGTCACTATGCAAACGAGTGTCCGACAAGGAGCTTGAGTGATAAGAAGAAGTTAGACTACAAGCAGAAAGGGGTGGTGAAATACTTTGCAACTACTTCAGCAGATGTCGGGCCATCAAATGAAGTTGTATCAGGTACTTTGTTTGTTTTTTCAGATTATGCCAGTGTGTTGTTTGATTCGGGGTCTACACATTCTTTCATCTCTGAAACCTTTTCTAGTAAAATGGGAATAACATCTCAAGAAATGACTCCTGAAATTTTGGTAAAAACACCTGGGGGAAGTGTCGAGGCAAAAAGAATTTATAAGAATCTTCCTATCCTTATCTGTGGAAAGAATCTACTTGAAAACCTTATTGTTCTACCTCTAGTAGAGTTTGATGTTATCCTGTGTATAGATTGGCTCTCTCTTTACCATGCTAAGATTGACTGTAGAGCTAAAGAAGTTTCTTTTCAGAAAGACTTTCAGTTTGTTTATAAGAATGAACCCTTACTTTTGATAACATATCAAGAGGCCGAGAAACTTGTAAAAGATGGAAATGAATGTTACCTTGCACACGTCGTTGAAAATAAAGGAACTGTTCAGATTAATGATGTGCCAGTGGTAAATGAGTATCCTGATGTTTTTCCTGATGAGTTGCCTGGAATAATACCAGATCGGGAAGTTGAGTTTACTGTTGACTTAGTTCCTGATGCTAAGCCAATTTCAAAACCTCCTTATCGAATGGCACAAATTGAACTTTTAGAGTTGAAGGAGCAATTGCAAGATTTATTAGAGAAAGGTTTCATTAGACCTAGCACATCACCATGGGGTGCTCCTGTTTTATTTGTTAAAAAGAAAGATGGTTCTATGAGACTTTGCATTGATTATAGAGCCTTGAATAATATCACTGTTAAGAACAAATATCCTTTGCCTCATATCGATGATTTGTTTGATCAGCTCCAGGGAGCTCAGTTTTTTTCAAAGATTGACTTGAGATCGGGGTACCATCAGCTGAAGGTAAAGGAGGTAGATATTCCGAAGACCGCGTTCCATACGAGATATGGCCATTATGAATTTGTAGTAATGCCTTTTGGTCTAACCAATGCACCAGCTATATTCATGGACTTAATGAATAGAATTTTCCATGAGTTCTTGGATAAGTTTGTGGTGGTTTTCATTGATGATATTTTGGTGTTTTCTAAAAGTAAATAGGAGCATGAAAGACATTTAAGGGTTATCTTGCAAACCTTAAAAGAAAAGATACTGTATGGGAAATTCAGCAAGTGTGAGTTTTGGTTGCAAAAAATTTCTTTCCTTGGTCACATTGTTTCTAAAGATGGAATAACTGTTGATCCTGCAAAAACAAAAGTTGTGGAAGAATGGCCAAGACCAAAAAATGTAACCGAGATTCGTAGCTTCCTTGGTTTGGCGGGCTATTACCGAAGGTTTGTTAGAAATTTTTCACGGTTATCTAGTCCAATGACTAAGCTAACTCGGAAGGGTGTTAAGTTTATCTGGACAATAGAATGTGATGATTGTTTTCAGGAATTGAAAAAAAGATTGGTGAATGCTCCAGTTTTGGCACTACCTTCCAGGAATGGTGAGTTTGTTATATACAGTGATGCTTCATTGAAAGGACTTGGTTGCGTCCTAATGCAGAATGATCAGGTAATTGCTTATGCTTCACGACAGTTGAAAACTCATGAGGTAAATTACCCTACACATGATTTGGAATTAGCTGCTGTTGTTTTTGCTTTAAAAATTTGGAGGCATCATTTGTATGGAGTAAAGTGTGAAATATATACCGATCACAAAAGTTTAAAGTATATATTCACTCAGAAAGAGTTAAACATGAGACAAAGGAGATGGATGGAATTAATCAAGGATTATGATTGTACAATTCATTACCATCCGGGAAAAGCAAATAAAGTGGCTGATGCTTTGAGTCGAAAAAGTAATGCTTCATTAACAATGTTGTGTTTAGAACGTGATCCTTTGGTTAAGGATTTGATGAACTTTGGCATAGAAGTTGTTGGTGCAGGAAGTCCTTCTGTTTTGTTTCAGGTATCAGTGAGATCTTCTCTATCAGATAGAATCAAGCAAGCACAGAAGCAAGATAGTGAGTTGTAGAAAAAGGTAGAGCTGGTTCAGAAAGGTAAGTTGCCTGAATTCAACATTGATAATGATTGTGTTTTTAGATTTGGGAAGAGATTGTGTGTGCCTTGTGATTCACAGTTGAAGAGAGAGTTGTTATGTGAAGCTCATAGTTCTCCGTTTTCAGTTCATCCGGGCAGTACTAAGATGTATAGAGATCTGCGGGAGTATTACTGGTGGGATGGAATGAAAAGAGATATTGCTGATTTTACTGTGAAGTGTTTGACTTGTCAGCAGGTTAAAGCCGAGCGACAGTTACCGAAAGGGATGCTTCAGCCTTTACCAGTGCCAGAGTGGAAATGGGAGAATATATCCATGGACTTTGTTGTTGGATTACCGAAGACATCTCGAGGTAATAATGCAATCTGGGTTATTGTTGATCGCTTGACCAAATCTGCTCATTTCCTTGCTATACGAGATACTTTCTCTCTTGATCAACTTTCCCGTTTGTATCTTAAAGAGATAGTCAGGTTACATGGAGTTCCTCTCTCCATTGTATCAGATCGTGATCCCAGGTTTACTTCTAACTTTTGGAAAGGCCTTCAGAAGTCGTTGGGTACTGAATTAAATTTTAGTACAGCTTTTCATCCTCAATCAGATGGGCAGTCAGAACAAACAATTCAGACATTGGAGGATATGCTACGAGCTTGTTCTATGGATTATCAGGGAAGTTGGGACCAACATCTTTCTTTGGTTGAGTTTTCATATAATAACAGTTTTCATTCCAGTATACAGATGGCACCATTTCAGGCATTATATGGGAAGCGGTGTCGAACTCCAGCTTTCTGGGATGAAGTGGGTGAAAGGAAGTTGATGGGACCAGAATTGGTTGAAGAGATGGCAGAAAAAGTTCAGTTGATTCAGAAACACATGAGAACAGCTCAGAGCAGGCAGAAGAGTTATGCAGATAACCGGAGGAAGGATCTATCTTTCGAGGTGGGTGATCATGTTTTTCTCAAGGTTTCTCCTTGGAAAAGTGTGATGAGATTTGGTAAGAAAGGGAAGTTGAGTCCAAGGTTCATTGGACCATACGAAATTCTAGAGAGAGTTGGATCAGTTGCATACCGAGTGGCTTTACCTCCGAGTTTATCTCAGGTGCACAATGTTTTTCACATTTCGATGTTGAGAAAGTATATGCCAGATCCATCTCATGTTTTGAGTCCAGAGGCAGTTCAGCTGGAAGAGAACCTATCTTATGAGGAACAACCGGTCCAGATTCTTGACCACAGGGAGCAAGTGTTACGGAATAAGGTGATTAAGCAGGTAAAGGTTTTGTGGAAAAACCACATGATTGAAGAGGCAACATGGGAATCTGAAAATGCAATGAGGGATACGTACCCCCATTTATTCGATAAGTAAATAAATTGCGGGGACGCAATTTTCTAAAGGGGGGAAGGATGTAACATCCCAAGTAAGTAATGAATAATAGATATTTTTATCTATGTCTATTAATGATTAAGATAGTGTTATAGAGGCTTAAAATAAAAATAAATACAATCTTATGCATGGAATACACAAATATTCTTAAAAGATTGTTTTAGTGCCTTTTGATGGCAAACCATTTTTGAATCTATATTTTGAGAATTTATTAACTATGTTTGTCAAAATAAACTTATCCTTTATGATTGGGACATCAAAATTTACCTTGTGTGAATTTTTGGTATTTTTCTGACAATGTTCATTTTTTAATGAATAGTGAAAAATACTGCATTTTACATCAAAACTACTTTTTAATCTAATTTATTTATATGATTAGATTATGTTTTGAATTGGTTTTGAAGTGAAATTAGAATATATTTTTACAATTTTATCCAATGGTGGTCATTGGAATCAATTTCACTTTGAAATTAGACTTAAACTGGTGTCAATCTTTTGATACTTATTGTTTTGTAAAAACACGCTATTTGCTCTGGCAGCGAGAATTAATTATTAAATTAATTAATGTGACATATATGATTTGAATTATGTAAAATAGACTTCATTTTTGAATTCGGAATATCAAATATAGCTTAGGGTGAATTTTTGGTAATTTTCTGAAAAACTTCAATTTTTGATGAATAGTGAAACCACTAAGTGGTAATCAAGCAAACTGATTTTTCAGTTAAATGAAAGTTTACCACTAATGTGTATTGAATTTTGAAAATCCAACATACATGGTTGTCATTAAGAAGTAAAATGTGGTTCAATTAGATTATAATAATTTTTTGGTGAATAGTAACTTATTAAGTTCTTAATCGCGATTAGTGGTAATTAGGGTAGTTTAAGGTATAAATAATGCTTTAATAATAGGAAATGACCTAGAAACATGTCCCAACCTTATTGGTTGTGTCATGGACGACCAAGAAAAGCCATGGGTCAACTTGGGGACCCCATGGAGACACTTTTGTTTGGAAATGACATAAATAAATTTTTATTAAATGTTAAAGTAAAAATGACACAAACAAGAGATGTTTTACGAAAACAATTTTTACATGGGGTTATAAAGATCATATTTTTGATTATAAATAGTAATTGGAAAGATAAAAAGATTTACTACATCATAGTATTTTTTTATGATTTTTAGACATTAAATAAATTATATTATTTATGACATAATAATGATGCAGCGATGACATCATTATTTGACGATTTAAACAAAATGGAAAGATAATGTAAAATATATGAACTACACATGTCCAAAACTTATTGGATGAGTGGATTTCGAAGCCTTGTCACCTTATCCACTAATTATATCAATGTTGGACATTTTGAAACCGAAACACATTTTCAAATAAAGTAATATTTGTTTACTTTCCAAAAGTGCTTCTCCTCTCCTCTTATAAAAGGCCCCCACCTCTACCTCATTTCACACACTCTTCAAGCCTTTGGCTCGGCCAACCCCTGCCCATTTACTCTCTCCACATCCCTCTCATCATCCTAGAGGATTCCCTTTGGGAAGAATCCTTTCAAAGGAAGCCTTTAGGCTCAAATCAAAAGGAGTTACACTTTTTAAGGTAATTCATTCTCTAATGTTCATTTGTTTTATTTTGCTTCTCCAACCCCCTAAACTCTTTTTATTTACTTCTTTTGTAACAAAACCAGTATCTTCAATATACTAGGATGTTGTTATAAGATTTATTTGAGCTACACTCTCACAAAACTACATCAAATGGTTAAAGAACATACGGTTTCCGTGGATGGCGAAATTCTGCCTCCCGAAACGATGATTGTTCAACACTCATTTAACACCTTCAAAGGTGGCCATTATGCTGTCACTATTTTTATATATGATATATAATAAGTTTATGTTTTCCTTAAGCTTCTGTTTTTTTCATTTTTGGCATACCTTTATGGTTTCCATTATGGGTAAACACGATATCTTCATTTTAGGAAGTGCGGACTACCGCCCCCTAAAAGTGATTTGATTCGTTAATACCATATGTGGGATGTGTAAAGGATAAAGTTAATGATATTATATATGTTATTATACTGGTATTATAATATACTCTTATATCATTATGATTCCATTCCAGAAAATATGAAATAGAAATGGAAGTAGCGTTCATGCGTACGTAAGGCTTACCGTCTCCATGAACGGTGCATTTCATTTCTTACCTCTAAATGTGATCTAATATTATAAATGCATGTATATACTGGATATATATGAAATATATGATATCTAAATAATGAATACCATTTTGGATATAATGAACCTTTGACCAAATTAACAACATGTAAGTGTAAGAAGTCTATTTTTGACTTAAGAACCAAATACCGACAAAATGAACATTATTAACTTAACTGATTACATGATGTTCATAACATGGTATAAAAGGAATAATGAACTTGAAAAAGATTCATAATAAAGTAGAGATTAACTTAAGTTTATTATTCAGGAGATTAAAGAACGGTCGGGTCAATTCGGATACGAGGTATGGGACTTCGTCTCAATCTCCTTTCATTGAGGCATATTTTATTTTATACACAACTTTCTTTTATACGGTGTATAAACCCCTTTGACTTTTACGTTTATTCAAAAGGAATCTTTTTTATACGAAGAATTTACTAAACGACAAAAGGGAATGTTTTTGTCGTACATATGCGGCGACAACGACTTCTCCGCCGTCGTGACCGTTATTTGAGTTTCGGCTTCCTCTACAAGCCATACCTTTTTTTTAAAACGAAAAATAAATACCATGTTTTACTTTGGTATTGAAAATGGTTTTCATAATTTTTTCATTATATCAATGTGTTGTATTGATATCTCGTGATTGAAATGTGGAAATGTTATGTTTCCTTTATGCATGTTTTATGTGATATGATTATGTTATGGTTCTTGGGCATTAATATGAAGACGGGTGGTTCCGTGATAAACTAAGGGTGGGTGAGCCCGTTATAGCCCTCCAATGCATTGGGTAACGCGAAGGAGTGAAACGTTAAGGTTTCTCCGAAGAGATTTTAGGGAATATAATGTGATGGGTATTCCAAACGTAACCAAGAGGGTTACTCCCTACGTAAGAATGTTATGAATGCCTCAAGCTACCTTTTATGATTTCTATGATTTATTCATGATTTTATAAGGTATGTTAAAGTGCCTATGTTTTATGGGTAAAGTATGATTTCATTCTTATGTATATATGAACTCATGTTTCCTTTCCATGTTTTTTTTATATAACCCATACTGAGTTTTTATGCTCATCCCAAGTTTTTGAAATGTTTTTCACAGGTCAAGGGAAAGGTACATGATAAGATGATAGAGTCAAGGATGTGTCAAGAAATAATCCATGTTTTATTTTAAATGTGTTTCCATTGATGGGAATGAAGAATACTATCTTTATGTAACCACTTTGTTTATATGTGGAATGTAATGCATGTTTTATGATCTAATTCTCTAAAACTCTAAACTCGAAAAGATCCTCAATGTGTAATCTTATAATAACTCAAGATTAAGTAAGGTTTAAGGCTGGGGCCTTATAGTTGGTATCAGAGGTCGGTTTAGATAACTTTAGGAGTTAGAATTCTATTAAATGATTATCCAAAAATATTTTTTTTTCTTTCGAAATGATATAGCATTTAAAGATTACCATGTTGCTTCATCTAAGACATGTTTGTTCCGAATGGTTTTCCGCAGAGGAAACAGGGAAGCAGTGCTAGGAAGGCATACAGAAGGAAATAACCTTCCAAATCAGCATCCAGAAATGGTCGGAATTGGAACTGAACAGTTTGTTGCAGTAATGGCGCAGTTGACTCAAGCGATAAATGGCGGTGGTATCCATACACGAGATCAGCCATATCAACCGCAGAGGAACATGTCAGTGGTGGAACATTTCATGATGCAACATCCACCATCATTCAGAGGATCATCTGACCCTGTGCTAGATGAAGAGTGGATTAAAGCACTAGAGAATATTTTTGATGTCATGGGGTGTTCAGACAATCAAAAGGTTAGTCTTGCTATTTACCGTTTGGAGGGTGAAGCAGATCAGTGGTGGTCTATGGTTAAAAATATTAGGGACGCTGATGAGATTGATGCTCTTGACTGGGATGAATTCAAAGGTATGTTTCTTGAGAAGTATTTTCCTAAGGCTGTTCGACTTAGGATGGAAAATCAATTCTTGGAATTGAGGCAAGAGGAAGACTCAGTGGCTGCCTATGAAGAAAGGTTCACTCGATTGGCAAGGTATGCTCCAAATTTTATCCGGGACCTTGATAGTAAAATCAATCGTTTTTACTCAGGATTAAAGCCAAAGTATCGAAGGGCATTAGCTTCTCGTGAGTTTAAAAGTTATGAAAAGCTTGTTCGATGTGCTGAGAAGGTGGAAATGGAGTTTGCCGATGACCAAGTTTTCTATAACAACCAGCAGAAGAAGAGACCGAGGTGGCAGGAGAAAGGTAAGAATTCTTCAAAAAAGTCTGATGGTAAGAGAACTAAGTTTCCAGTTTGTGATAAATGTGGCAAAAGGCATGCTGGGGAATGTCTTCTGAATTCTGGGAAGTGCTACCGATGTGGTAAGATGGGACATAAGGCTCGTGATTGCACTGAAAAGGATCAAGGTGAAGGTAAGAACAAATTTGATTTACAGTTAGTGAAATGTTATAAGTGCAATGAGATGGGTCACTATGCAAACGAGTGTCCGACAAGGAGCTTGAGTGATGGGAAGCAGTTAGACTACAAGCAGAAAGGGGTGGTGAAATCCTTTGCAACTACTTCAGCAGATGTCGGTCCATCAAATGAAGTTGTATCAGGTACTTTGTTTGTTTTTTCAGATTATGCCAGTGTATTGTTTGATTCGGGGTCTACACATTCTTTCATCTCTGAAACCTTTTCTAGTAAAATGGGAATACCATCTCAAGAAATGACTCCTGAACTTTTGGTAAAAACACCTGGGGGAAATGTCGAGGCAAAAAGAATTTATAAGAATCTTCCTATCCTTATCTGTGGAAAGAATCTACTTGAAAACCTTATTGTTCTACCTCTAGTAGAGTTTGATGTTATCCTGGGTATGGATTGGCTCTCTATTTACCATGCTAAGATTGACTGTAGAGCTAAAGAAGTTTCTTTTCAGAAAGACTTTCAGTTTGTTTAGAAGAATGAACCCTTACTTTTGATAACATATCAAGAGGTCGAGAAACTTGTAAAAGATGGAAATGAATGTTACCTTGCACACGTCGTTGAAAATAAAGGAACTATTCAAATTAATGATGTGCCAGTGGTAAATGAGTATCCTGATGTTTTTACTGATGAGTTGCCTGGAATAATACCAGATCGGGAAGTTGAGTTTACTGTTGACTTAGTTCCTGATGCTATGCCAATTTCAAAACCTCCTTATCGAATGGCACAAATTGAACTTTTAGAGTTGAAGGAGCAATTGCAAGATTTATTAGAGAAAGGTTTCATTAGACCTAGCACATCACCATGGAGTGCTCCTGCTTTATTTGTTAAAAAGAAAGATGGTTCTATGAGACTTTTCATTGATTATAGAGCCTTGAATAATATCACTGTTAAGAACAAATATCCTTTGCCTCATATCGATGATTTGTTTGATCAGCTCCAGGGAGCTCAGTTTTTTTCAAAGATTGACTTGAGATCGGGGTACCATCAGCTGAAGGTAAAGGAGGCAGATATTCCGAAGACTGCATTCCGTACAAGATATGGCCATTATGAATTTGTAGTAATGCCTTTTGGGCTAACCAATGCACCAGCTGTATTCATGGACTTAATGAATAGAATTTTCCATGAGTTCTTGGATAAGTTTGTGGTGGTTTTCATTGATGATATTTTGGTGTTTTCTAAAAGTAAAGAGGAGCATGAAAGACATTTAAGGGTTATCTTGCAAACCTTAAAAGAAAAGAAACTGTATGGGAAATTCAGCAAGTGTGAGTTTTGGTTGCAACAAATTTCTTTCCTTGGTCACATTGTTTCTAAAGATGGAATAACTGTTGATCCTGCAAAAACAAAAGTTGTGGAAGAATGGCCAAGACCAACAAATGTAACCGAGATTCGTAGCTTCCTTGGTTTGGCGGGATATTACCGAAGGTTTGTTAGAAATTTTTCACGGTTATCTAGTCCAATGACTAAGCTAACTCAGAAGGGTGTTAAGTTTATCTGGACAAAAGAATGTGATGATTGTTTTCAGGAATTGAAAAGAAGATTGGTGAATGCTCCAGTTTTGGCACTACCTTCCAGGAATGGTGAGTTTGTTATATACAGTGATGCTTCATTGAAAGGACTTGGTTGCGTCCTAATGCAGAATGATCAGGTAATTGCTTATGCTTCACGACAGTTGAAAACTCATGAGGTAAATTACCCTACACATGATTTGGAATTAGCTGCTGTTGTTTTTGCTTTAAAAATTTGGAGGCATCATTTGTATGGAGTAAAGTGTGAAATATATACCGATCACAAAAGTTTAAAGTATATATTCACTCAGAAAGAGTTAAACATGAGACAAAGGAGATGGATGGAATTAATCAAGGATTATGATTGTACAATTCATTACCATCCGGGAAAAGAAAATAAAGTGGCTGATGCTTTGAGTTGAAAAAGTAATGCTTCATTAACAATGTTGCGTTTAGAACGTGATCCTTTGGTTAAGGATTTGATGAACTTTGGCATAGAAGTTGTTGGTGCAGGAAGTCCTTCTGTTTTGTTTCAGGTATCAGTGAGATCTTCTCTATCAGATAGAATCAAGCAAGCACAGAAGCAAGATAGTGAGTTGCAGAAAAAGGTAGAGCTGGTTCAGAAAGGTAAGTTGCCTGAATTTAACATTGATAATGATTGTGTTTTGAGATTTGGGAAGAGATTGTGTGTGCCTTGTGATTCATAGTTGAAGAGAGAGTTGTTATGTGAAGCTCATAGTTCTCAGTTTTCAGTTCATCCGGGCAGTACTAAGATGTATAGAGATCTGCGGGAGTATTACTGGTGGGATGGAATGAAAAGAGATATTGCTGATTTTACTGTGAAGTGTTTGACTTGTCAGCAGGTTAAAGCCGAGCGACAGTTACCGAAAGGGATGCTTCAGCCTTTAACAGTGCCAGAGTGGAAATGGGAGAATATATCCATGGACTTTGTTGTTGGATTACCAAAGACATCTCGAGGTAATAATTCAATCTGGGTTATTGTTGATCGCTTGACCAAATCTGCTCATTTCATTGCTATACGAGATACTTTCTCTCTTGATCAACTTTCCCGTTTGTATCTTAAAGAGATAGTCAGGTTACATGGAGTTCCTCTCTCCATTGTATCGGATCGTGATCCCAGGTTTACTTCTCACTTTTGGAAAGGCCTTCAGAAGTCGTTGGGTACTGAATTAAATTTTAGTACAGCTTTTCATCCTCAATCAGATGGGCAGTCAGAACGAACAATTCAGACATTGGAGGATGTGCTACGAGCTTGTTCTATGGATTATCAGGGAAGTTGGGACCAACATCTTTCTTTGGTTGAGTTTTCATATAATAACAGTTTTCATTCCAGTATACAGATG
The DNA here is from genome assembly GCA_963277665.1 of Viscum album. NCBI lineage: Eukaryota > Viridiplantae > Streptophyta > Magnoliopsida > Santalales > Viscaceae > Viscum > Viscum album. Next base: position 446,440,334 of record OY728126.1, on the reverse strand, counting down.
GCACCATTTCAGGCATTATATGGGAAGCGGTGTCGAACTCCAGCTTTCTGGGATGAAGTGGGTGAAAGGAATTTGATGGGACCAGAATTGGTTGAAGAGATGGCAGAAAAAGTTCAGTTGATTCAGAAACACATGAGAACAGCTCAGAGCAGGCAGAAGAGTTATGCAGATAACCGGAGGAAGGATCTATCTTTCGAGGTGGGTGATCATGTTTTTCTCAAGGTTTCTCCTTGGAAAAGTGTGATGAGATTTGGTAAGAAAGGGAAGTTGAGTCCAAGGTTCATTGGACCATACGAAATTCTAGAGAGAGTTGGATCAGTTGCATACCGAGTGGCTTTACCTCCGAGTTTATCTCAGGTGCACAATGTTTTTCACATGTCGATGTTGAGAAAGTATATGCCAGATCCATCTCATGTTTTGAGTCCAGAGGCAGTTCAGCTGGAAGAGAACCTATCTTATGAGGAACAACCGGTCCAGATTCTTGACCACAGGGAGCAAGTGTTACGGAATAAGGTGATTAAGCAGGTAAAGGTTTTGTGGAAAAACCACATGATTGAAGAGGCAACATGGGAATCTGAAAATGCAATGAGGGATAAGTACCCCCATTTATTCGATAAGTAAATAAATTGCGGGGACGCAATTTTCTAAAGGGGGGAAGGATGTAACATCCCAAGTAAGTAACGAATAATAGATATTTTTATCTATGTATATTAATGATTAAGATAGTGTTATAGAGGCTTAAAATGAAAATAAATACAATCTTATGCATGGAATACACTAATATTCTTAAAAGATTGTTTTAGTGCCTTTTGATGGAAAACCATTTTTGAATCTATATTTTGACAATTTTATAAACTATGTTTGTCAAAATAAACTTATCCTTTATGATTGGGACATCAAAATTAACCTTGTGTGAATTTTTGGTATTTTTCTGACAATGTTCATTTTTTAATGAATAGTGAAAAATACTGCATTTTACATCAAAAATGATTTTTAATCTAATTTATTTATATGATTAGATTATGTTTTGAATTGGTTTTGAAGTGAAATTAGAATATATTTTTACCATTTTATCCAATGGTGGTCATTGGAATCAATTTCACTTTGAAATTAGACTTAAACTGGTGTCAATCTTTTGATACTTATTGTTTTGTAAAAACACGCTATTTGCTCTGGCAGCGGGAATTAATTATTAAATTAATTAATGTGACATATATGATTTGAATTTTGTAAAATAGACTTCATTTTTGAATTCGGAATATCAAATATAGCTTAGGGTGAATTTTTGGTAATTTTCTGAAAAACTTCAATTTTTGATGAATAGTGAAACCACTAAGTGGTAATCAAGCAAACTGATTTTTCAGTTAAATGAAAGTTTACCACTAATGTGTATTGAATTTTGAAAATCCGAAATACATGGTTTTCATTAAGAAGTAAAATGTGGTTCAATGAGATTATAATAATTTTTTGGTGAATAGTAACTTATTAAGTTCTTAATCGCGATTAGTGGTAATTAGGGTAGTTTAAGGTATAAATAATGCTTTAATAATAGGAAATGACCTAGACACATGTCCCAACCTTATTGGTTGTGTCATGGCAGACCAAGACAAGCCATGGGTCAACTTGGGGACCCCATGGAGACACTTTGGTTTGGAAATGACATAAATAACTTTTTATTAAATGTTAAAGTAAAAATGACACAAACAAGAGATGTTTTACGAAAACAATTTTTACATGGGGTTATAAAGATCAGATTTTTGATTTTAAATAGTCATTGGAAAGCTAAAAAAATTTACTACATCATAGTATTTTTTTTATGATTTTTAGACATTAAATAAATTAAATTATTTATGACATAATAATGATGCAGCGATGACATCATTATTTGACGATTTAAATAAAATGGAAAGATAATGTAAAATCTATGAACTACACAGGTCCAAAACCAATTGGATGAGTGGATTTCGAACCCTTATCACCTTATCCACTAATTATATCAATGTGGGACCTTTTGAAACTGAAACACAGTTTCAAATAAAGTAATATTTCTTTACTTTCCAAAAGTGCCCCTCCTCTCCTCTTATAAAAGGCCCCCACCTCTACCTCATTTCGCACACTCTTCAAGCCTTTGGCTCTGCCAACCCCTGCCAATTTACTCTCTCCACATCCCTCTCATAATCCTAGAGGATTCCCTTTGGGAAGAATCCTTTCAAAGGAAGCCTTTAGGCTCAAATCAAAAGGAGTTACACTTTTTAAGGTAATTCATTCTCTAATGTTCATTTGTTTTATTTTTCTTCTCCAACCCCCTAATCTCTTTTTATTAAATTATTTTGTAACAAAACCAGTATCTTAAATATACTAGGATGTTGTTATAATATTTATTTGAGCTACAATCTCACACAACTACATCAAATGGTTAAAGAACATACGGTTTCCGTGGATGGCGAAATTCTGCCTCCCGAAACGATGATTGTTCAACACTCATTTAACACCTTCAAAGGTGGACATTATGATGTCACTATTTTTATATATGATATATAATAAGTTTATGTTTTCCTTAAGCTTCTGTTTTTTTCATTTTTGGCATACCTTTATGGTTTCCATTATGGGTAAACACGATATCTTCATTTTAGGAAGTGCGGACTACCGCCCCCTAAAAGTGATTTGATTCGTTAATACCATATGTGGGATGTGTAAAGGATAAAGTTAATGATATTATATATGTTATTATACTGGAATTATAATATACTCTTATATCATTATGATTCCATTCCAGAAAATATGAAATAGAAATGGAAGTAGCGTTCATGCGTACGTACGGCTTACCGTCTCCATGAACGGTGCATTTCATTTCTTACCTCTAAATGTGATGTAATATTATAAATGCATGTATGTACTGGATATATATGACATATATGATATCTAAATCATGAATACCATTTTGGATATAATGAACCTTTGACCAAATTAACAACATGTAAGTGTAAGAAGTCTATTTTTTACTTAAGAACCAAATACCGACAAAATGAACATTATTAACTTAACTGATTACATGATGTTCATAACATGGTATAAAAGGAATAATGAACTTGAAAAAGATTCATAAGAAAGTAGAGATTAACTTAAGTTTATTATTCAGGAGATTAAAGAACGGTCGGGTCAAGTCGGATACGAGGTATGGGACTTCGTCTCAATCTCCTTTCATTGAGGCATATTTTATTTTATACACAACTTTCTTTTATACGGTGTATAAACCCCTTTTACTTTTACGTTTATTCAAAAGGAATATTTTTTATACGAAGCGTTTACTAAATGACAAAAGGGAATGTTTTTGTCGTACGTATGCGGCGACAACGACTTCTCCGCCGTCGTGACCGTTATTTGAGTTTCGGCTTCCTCTACAAGCCATACCTTTTTTTTAAAACGAAAAATAAATACCATGTTTTACTTTGGTATTGAAAATGGTTTTCATAATGTTTTCATTATATCAATGTGTTGTATTGATATCTCGTGATTGAAATGTGGAAATGTTATGTTTCCTTTATGCATGTTTTATGTGATATGATTATGTTATGGTTCTTGGGCATTAATATGAAGACGGGTGGTTCCGTGATAAACTAAGGGCGGGTGAGCCCGTTATAGCTCTCCAATGCATTGGGTAACGCGAAGGAGTGAAACGTTAAGGTTTCTCCGAAGAGATTTTAGGGAATATACTGTGATGGGTATTCCAAATGTAACCAAGAGGGTTACTCCCTACGTAAGAATGTTATGAATGCCTCAAGTTACCTTTATGTCTTATGATTTCTATGATTTATTAATGATTTTATGAGGTATGTTAAAGTGCCTATGTTTTATGGGTAAAGTATGATTTCATTCTTATGTATATATGAACTCATGTTTCCTTTCCATGTTTTTTTTATATAACCCATACTGAGTTTTTATGCTCATCCCAAGTTTTTGAAATGTTTTTCACAGGTCAAGGGAAAGGTACATGATAAGATGATAGAGTCAAGGATGTGTCAAGAAATAATCCATGTTTTATTTTAAATGTGTTTCCATTGATGGGAATGAAGAATACTATCTTTATGTAACCACTTTGTTTATATGTGGAATGTAATGCATGTTTTATGATCTAATTCTCTAAAACTATAAACCCGAAAAGATCCTCAATGTGTAATCTTGTAATAACTCAAGATTAAGTAAGGTTTAAGGCTGGGGCCTTATAGTTGGTATCAGAGGTCGGTTTAGATAACTTTAGGAGTTATAATTCTATTAAATGATTATCCAAAAATATTTTTTTTCTTTCGAAATGATATAGCATTTAAAGATTACTATGTTGCTTCATCTAAGACATGTTTTTTCAGAATGGTTTTCCGCAGAGGAAACAGGGAAGCAGTGCTAGGAAGGCATACAGAAGGAAATAACCTTCCGAATCAGCATCCAGAAATGGTCGGAATTGGAACTGAACAGTTTGTTGCAGTAATGGCGCAGTTGACTCAAGCGATAAATGGCAGTGGTATCCATGCACGAGATCAGCCAGAACAACCGCAGAGGAACATGTCAGTGGTGGAACATTTCATGAGGCAACATCCACCATCATTCAGAGGATCATCTGACCCTGTGCTAGCTGAAGGGTGGATTAAAGCACTGGAGAAGATTTTTGATGTCATGGGGTGTTCAGAAAATCAAAAGGTTAGTCTTGCTATTTACCGTTTGGAGGGTGAAGCAGATCAGTGGTGGTCTATGGTTAAAAATATCAGGGACGCTGATGAGATTGATGCTCTTGACTGGGATGAATTCAAAGGTATGTTTCTTGAGAAGTATTTTCCTAAGGCTGTTCAACTTAGGATGGAAAAGCAATTCTTGGAATTGAGGCAAGAGGAAGACTCAGTGGCTGCCTATGAAGAAAGGTTCACTCGATTGGCAAGGTATGCTCCAAATTTTATTCGGGACCTTGATAGTAAAATCAATCGTTTTTACTCAGGATTAAAGCCAAATTATCGAAGGTCATTAGCTTCTCGTGAGTTTAAAAGTTATGAAAAGCTTGTTCGATGTGCTGAGAAGGTGGAAATGGAGTTTGCCGATGACCAAGTTTTCTATAACAACCAGCAGAAGAAGAGACCGAGGTGGCAGGAGAAAGGTAAGAATTCTTCAAAAAAGTCTGATGGTAAGAGAACTAAGTTTCCAATTTGTGATAAATGTGGCAAAAGGCATGCTGGGGAATGTCTTCTGAATTCTAGGAAGTGCTACCGATGTGGTAAGATGGGACATAAGGCTCGTGATTGCACTGAAAAGGATCAAGGTGAAGGTAAGAACAAATTTGATTTACAGTTAGTGAAATGTTATAAGTGCAATGAGACGGGTCACTATGCAAACGAGTGTCTAACAAGGAGCTTGAGTGATGGGAAGCAGTTAGACTACAAGCAGAAAGGGGTGGTGAAATCCTTTTCAACTACTTCAGCAAATGTCGAGCCATCAAATGAAGTTGTATCAGGTACTTTGTTTGTTTTTTCAGATTATGCCAGTGTGTTGTTTGATTCGGGGTCTACACATTCTTTTATCTCTGAAACCTTTTCTAGTAAAATGGGAATACCATCTCAAGAAATGACTCCTGAAATTTTGGTAAAAACACCTGGGGGACGTGTCGAGGCAAAAAGAATTTATTAGAATCTTCCTATCCTTATCTGTGGAAAGAACCTACTTGCAAACCTTATTGTTCTACCTCTAGTTGAGTTTGATGTTATCTTGGGTATGGATTGGCTCTATATTTACCATGCTAAGATTGACTGTAGAGCTAAAGAAGTTTCTTTTCAGAAAGACTTTCAGTTTGTTTACAGGAATGAACCCTTACTTTTGATAACATATCAAGAGGCCGAGAAACTTGTAAAAGATGGAAATGAATGTTACCTTGCACACGTCGTTGAAAATAAAGGAACTGTTCAGATTAATGATGTGCCCGTGGTAAATGAGTATCCTGATGTTTTTCCTGATGAGTTGCCTGGAATAATACCAGATCAGGAAGTTGAGTTTACTGTTGACTTAGTTCCTGATGCTAAGCCAATTTCAAAACCTCTTTATCGAATGGCACAAATTGAACTTTTAGAGTTGAAGGAGCAATTGCAAGATTTATTAGAGAAAGGTTTCATTAGACCTAGCACAACACCATGGGGTGCTCCTGTTTTATTTGTTAAAAAGAAAGATGGTTCTATGTTACTTTGCATTGATTATAAAGCCTTGAATAATATCACTGTTAAGAACAAATATCCTTTGCCTCATATCGATGATTTGTTTGATCAGCTCCAGGGGGCTCAGTTTTTTTCAAAGATTGACTTGAGATCGGGGTACCATCAGCTGAAGGTAAAGGAGGAAGATATTCCGAAGACCGCGTTCCGTACGAGATATGGCCATTATGAATTTGTAGTATTGCCTTTTGGGCTAACCAATGCACCTGCTGTATTCATGGACTTAATGAATAGAATTTTCCATGAGTTCTTGGATAAGTTTGTGGTGGTTTTCATTGATGATATTTTGGTGTTTTCTAAAAGTAAAGAGGAGCATGAAAAACATTTAAGGGTTATCTTGAAAGCCTTAAAAGAAAAGAAACTGTATGGGAAATTCAGCAAGTGTGAGTTTTGGTTGCAACAAATTTCTTTCCTTGGTCACATTGTTTCTAAAGATGGAATAACTGTTGATCCTGCAAAAACAAAAGTTGTGGAAGAATGGCCAAGACCGACAAATGTAACCGAGATTCGTAGCTTCCTTGGTTTGGCGGGATATTACCGAAGGTTTGTTAGAAATTTTTCACGGTTATCTAGTCCAATGACTAAGCTAACTCGGAAGGGTGTTAAGTTTATCTGGACAAAAGAATGTGATGATTGTTTTCAGGAATTGAAAAGAAGATTGGTGAATGCTCCAGTTTTGGCACTACCTTCCAGGAATGGTGAGTTTGTTATATACAGTGATGCTTCATTGAAAGGACTTGGTTGCGTCCTATTGCAGAATGATCAGGTAATTGCTTATGCTTCACGACAGTTGAAAACTCATGAGGTAAATTACCCTACACATGATTTGGAATTAGCTGCTGTTGTTTTTGTTTTAAAAATTTGGAGGCATCATTTGTATGGAGTAAAGTGTGAAATATATACCGATCACAAAAGTTTAAAGTATATATTCACTCAGAAAGAGTTAAACATGAGACAAAGGAGATGTCTGGAATTAATCAAGGATTATGATTGTACAATTCATTACCATCCGGGAAAAGCAAATAAAGTGGCTGATGCTTTGAGTCGAAAAAGTAATGCTTCATTAACAATGTTGCGTTTAGAACGTGATCCTTTGGTTAAGGATTTGATGAACTTTGGAATAGAAGTTGTTGGTGCAGGAAGTCCTTCTGTTTTGTTTCAGGTATCAGTGATATCATCTCTATCAGATAGAATCAAGAAAGCACAGAAGCAAGATAGTGAGTTGCAGAAAATGGTAGAGCTGGTTCAGAAAGGTAAGTTGCCTGAATTCAACATTGATAATGATTGTGTCTTGAGATTTGGGAAGAGATTGTGTTTGCCTTGTGATTCACAGTTGAAGAGAGAGTTGTTATGTGAAGCTCATAGTTCTCCGTTTTTAGTTCATCCGGGCAGTACTAAGATGTATAGAGATCTGCGGGAGTATTACTGGTGGGATGGAATGAAAAGAGATATTACTGATTTTACTGTGAAGTGTTTGACTTGTCAGCAAGTTAAAGCCGAGCGACAGTTACCGAAAGGGATGCTTCAGCCTTTACCAGTGCCAGAGTGGAAATGGGAGAATATATCCATGGACTTTTTTGTTGGATTACCGAAGACATCTCGAGGTAATAATGCAATCTGGGTTATTGTTGATCGCTTGACCAAATCTGCTCATTTCCTTGCTATATGAGATACTTTCTCTCTTGATCAACTTTCCCGTTTGTATCTTAAAGAGATAGTCAAGTTACATGGAGTTCCTCTCTCCATTGTATCGGATCGTGATCCCAGGTTTACTTCTAACTTTTGGAAAGGCCTTCAGAAGTCGTTGGGTACTGAATTAAATTTTAGTACAGCTTTTCATCCTCAATCAGATGGGCAGTCAGAACAAACAATTCAGACATTGGAGGATATGCTACGAGCTTGTTCTATGGATTATCAGGGAAGTTGGGACCAACATCTTTCTTTGGTTGAGTTTTCATATAATAACAGTTTTCATTCCAGTATACAGATGGCACCATTTCAGGCATTATATGGGAAGCGGTGTCGAACTCCAGCTTTCTGGGATGAAGTGGGTGAAAGGAAGTTGATGGGACCAGAATTGGTTGAAGAGATGGCAGAAAAAGTTCAGTTGATTCAGAAACACATGAGAACAGCTCAGAGCAGGCAGAAGAGTTATGCAGATAACCGGAGGAAGGATCTATCTTTCGAGGTGGGTGATCATGTTTTTCTCAAGGTTTCTCCTTGGAAAAGTGTGATGAGATTTGGTAAGAAAGGGAAGTTGAGTCCAAGGTTCATTGGACCATACGAAATTCTAGAGAGAGTTGGATCAGTTGCATACCGAGTGGCTTTACCTCCGAGTTTATCTCAGGTGGACAATGTTTTTCACATTTCGATGTTGAGAAAGTATATGCCAGATCCATCTCATGTTTTGAGTCCAGAGGCAGTTCAGCTGGAAGAGAACCTATCTTACGAGGAACAACCGGTCCAGATTCTTGACCACAGGGAGCAAGTGTTACGGAATAAGGTGATTAAGCAGGTAAAGGTTTTGTGGAAAAACCACATGATTGAAGAGGCAACATGGGAATCTGAAAATGCAATGAGGGATAAGTACCCCCATTTATTCGATAAGTAAATAAATTGCGGGGACGCAATTTTCTAAAGGGGGGAAGGATGTAACATCCCAAGTAAGTAATTAATAATATATATTTTTATCTATGTCTATTAATGATTAAGATAGTGTTATAGAGGCTTAAAATGAAAATAAATACAATCTTATGCATGGAATACACAAATATTCTTAAAAGATTGTTTTAGTGCCTTTTGATGGCAAACCATTTTTGAATCTATATTTTGACAATTTTATAAACTATGTTTGTCAAAATAAACTTATCCTTTATGATTGGGACATCAAAATTTACCTTGTGTGAATTTTTGGTATTTTTCTGACAATGTTCATTTTTTAATGAATAGTGAAAAATACTGCATTTTACATCAAAATTGCTTTTTAATCTAATTTATTTATATGATTAGATTATGTTTTGAATTTGTTTTGAAGTGAAATTAGAATATATTTATACCATTTTATCCAATGGTGGTCATTGGAATCAATTTCACTTTGAAATTAGACTTAAACTGGTGTCAATCTTTTGATACTTATTGTTTTGTAAAAACACGCTATTTTCTCTGGCAGCGGGAATTAATTATTAAATTAATTAATTTGACATATATGATTTGAATTTTGTAAAATAGACTTCATTTTTGAATTCGGAATATCAAATATAGCTTAGCGTGAATTTTTGGTAATTTTCTGAAAAACTTCAATTTTTGATGAATAGTGAAACCACTAAGTGGTAATCAAGCAAACTGATTTTTCAGTTAAATGAAAGTTTACCACTAATGTGTATTAAATTTTGAAAATCCGACATACATGGTTGTAATTAAGAAGTAAAATGTGGTTCAATGAGATTATAATAATTTTTTGGTGAATAGTAACTTATTAAGTTCTTAATCGCGATTAGTGGTAATTAGGGTAGTTTAAGGTATAAATAATGCTTTAATAATAGGAAATGACCTAGACACATGTCCCAACCTTATTGGTTGTGTCATGGCCGACCAAGAAAAGCCATGGGTCAACTTGGGGACCCCATGGAGACACTTTGGTTTGGAAATGACCTAAATAACTTTTTATTAAATGTTAAAGTAAAAATGACACAAACAAGAGATGTTTTAAGAAAACAATTTTTACATGGGGTTATAAAGATCAGATTTTTGATTTTAAATAGTCATTGGAAAGATAAACAAATTTCCTACATCATAGTATTTTTTTTATGATTTTTAGACATTAAATAAATTAAATTATTTATGACATAATAATGATGCAGTGATGACATCATTATTTGACGATTTAAATAAAATGGAAAGATAATGTAAAATCTATGAACTACACATGTCCAAAACCAATTGGGTGAGTGTATTTAGAACCCTTATCACCTTATCCACTAATTATATCAATGTGGGACCTTTTGAAACCGAAACACATTTTCAAATAAAGTAATATTTGTTTACTTTCCAAAAGTGCCCCTCCTCTCCTCTTATAAAAGGCCCCCACCTCTACCTCTTTTCACACACTCATCAAGCCTTTGGCTCGGCCAAACCCTGCCCATTTACTCTCTCCACATCCCTCTCTTCATCCAGAGGATTCCCTTTGGGCAGAATACTTTCAAAGTAAGCCTTTAGGCTCAAATCAAAAGGAGTTACACTTTTAAAGGTAATTAATTCTCTCATGTTCATTTGTTTTATTTTGCTTCTCCAACCCCCTAAACTCTTTTTATTTACTTCTTTTGTAACAAAACCAGTATCTTCAATATACTAGGATGTTGTTATATGATTTATTCGAGCTACACTCTCACACAACTACATCAAATGGTTAAAGAACATACGGTTTCCGTGGATGGTGAAATTCTGCCTCCCGAAACGATGATTGTTCAATACTCATTTAACACCTTCAAAGGTGGCCATTATGATGTCACTATTTTTATATATGATATATAATATGTTTATGTTTTCCTTATGCTTCTGTATTTTTCATTTTTGTCTTACCTTTATGGCTTCCATTATGGGTATACGCGATATCTTCATTTAACGAAGTGCGGACTACCGCCCCCTTAAAGTGATTTGATTCGTTAAATACCATATGTGGGACGTATAAAGGATGGAACTATGATATTATATATGATATTATAATGGAATTATAATATACCTTTATATCATTATTATTCCATTCTATAAAATACGAAATAGAAATGAAAGTAGCGTTCATGCGTACGTACGGCTTACCGTCTCCATGAACGGTGCATTTCATTTCTTACCTCTAAATGATTATGTAATGTTATAAATGCATGCATGTACTGGATATATATGACATATATGATATCTACATAATGAATACAATTCTGGATATAATAAAAATTTGGCCACACGAACAACATGTAATTGTAAGAAGACCACTTTCGACTTAAGAACCAAATATCGGCAAAACAAATATTATTAACTTAAATGATTACATAATGTTTGTGACATGGTAATAAGTGGTATAAAAGCAATAATGAACTTTAAAAAGGGTTCTTAAGGAATTATAAATTAACTCAAATTTATTATTCAGGAGATTAAAGAACGATCGAGTCAAGTCTGACCCGAGGTAAGGGATCCTACTCCTCTCTTTCTTTTTAAGTACACACTTTTATGTCATTCCTTTTAAAGCTCATATTTCTTGTTATTGGGATGATCTTTTATATTACACTTACTGTAATTTTTATATTCATGTGATGAGAGACCCTATTCTCTCTCATCAATCCATTTTGGAAGTTTTGAGTGGCGCCGTTAGGCTGCCGAACTTTCGTAAGAGACCTAACTTCTCTCTTTCTTTTTAAGTACTCTCCTTTATGTCACTTATTTTAAGCTCCTCTTTGTAATGTTTGGGGATGTTATTTTATATTAATATTTCTCTACATTATATTGTAATGTGATGAGATACCCTATTTGATCTCATCAATCCATATTCGGAAGTTTTATGTGGCGCCGTTAGGCTGCCGAGTTTTCGTGAGGGATTTTTCATCTCACTTTTATTCCCGTGAGATTTATGCTACATTTGCCACAAATTCCATTGAGTGGTGTATGTACTGCCCATTATTCTACTATTTGGGTAATATAATTTCGTTTATGAGTATTTACATCAATGATCTATTGTCCTTCTTTCATGGGGTGTATGTTTTGAAAGATACCCAAGTCGGTAAGGGAACCTTTCACCCTCCTCTTTTTTAAAAGACTTCTTTTGTTGGGTATTTTAATTTACATATTGTAATGATGGGATATGTTCTCATATATCCTTATTGATGTAAATTTTATATCCAAGTGATGAGATACACTTTTTATCTCTCATCAACTCATTTTGATGTGATGCCGTTAGGCTGTCAAAGGAACTTTTTAACCCAATTTCGATTTCTTTGGGTTCAACATGTAGTCATTGAATATGTCATCCATTGAATATGTGTGAATGACCTTTTATTGTTTTACACTTAATATACACTTATATTGGGTGTATTTATATTTTCCACACATATTTTTGAGATTGATTTGTTCCTTAATTTAAGGATACCATCTTTATAAGGGATTTCATCACATTTGACATTTCTATTGAGGGTTCATTGTTGTTATGCACCAATTCACTCTTATTTGGTGTATATACTATCCTTTGGAGTATTATATCATGAATCCATTTATTCTCATGATATTATAAAGTTCTGACTAAATGTTATTCCTCAACTATTGTATTCAAGTGTCTCTAATTTTGGTAAAACCCCTTTAACCAAAATATTGTTTTAAATGTTTTAATTATTTGTTCTTATTAATATCCATGTTTTCAAAATGGTTTTAAGGATTTATTTATATGGATATTAATGGTTTAAAATTTTAAGTTTCAAGGTGGTATGTGACACTTTGATTCAAAAATCTCTTTATGAAATGTTTTAAATGGTTTTGGAAATGGTTTCTTTTTGAATGGATTCATTATTTCAATATCCTAAAATGTTATATCGTGATCGAAATGTGGAAATGTTATGTTTCCTTTATTCATGTTTTAGGTGATACGATTATGTTATGGTTCTTGGGCATTGTTATGAAGAACGGGTGGTTCCGTGATAAACTAAGGGCGGCTGAGCCCGATATAGCTCTCCAATGCATTGGGTAACGCGAAGGAGTGAAACGTTAAGGTTTCTCCGAAGAGATTTAGGGAATATACTGTGATGGGTATTCCAAACGTAACCAAGAGGGTTACTCCCTACGTAAGAATGTTATGAATGCCTCAAGTTACCTTTATGTCTTATGTTTTCTATGATTTATTCATGATTTGATATGCCTATGTTTTGTGGGTAAAGTATGATTTCATTCTTGTGTATATATGAACTCATGTTTCCTTTCCATATATTTTATAACCCTTACTGAGCTTTTTAGGCTCATCCCAAGTTTTTGAAATGTTTTTCACAGGACATGGGAAAGGTACATGATGTGATGATAGTGTCGAGGATGTGTCAAGAAAGAATCCATGTTTCATTTTAAATATGTTTTCGTTGATCGGAAGAATGAATACTCTCTTTTATGTAACCACTTTGTTTAAATGTGGAATATAATGCAAGTTTCATGATCTAATTCTCTAAAACTATAAACCTGAAAAGATCCTCAATGTGTAATCTTGTAATAACTCAAGATTTAGTAAGGTTTAAGGCTGGGGCCTTATAGTTGGTATCAAAGGTCGGTTTAGACAACTTTAGGGATTAGGAGTTTTTGTGAGGCACATGATCAGTCCCTATAACTATTATTTCAGTTAAATCCCTGTTTTAAATTTTTTTTTCAGGTCAAGTAAAGTCGGTTACGAATGGAAGGAGGAGGATCTCAAACGACATTCCTATCTCTTCCTGATGACATGCTTGCAATAATTATTGCAAAGTCATCTTTGGATGATTGTGAAACTTTTTCTAGCATACAACTCACTTGCAAGCATTTGTTTGAGATATCAAACACCTCCGCTATACCTCGTTATCATCGTGAATCGTGGGTTGTTTTTAGAAAAATACTATTTTCACAATATTCTCATGTTTTCAAGAGAGGTAAATATTATCAAGGTATTTTCAAATATTTTACCTTATCACAAGAATTTGAAGCATATTATGATTTTCAAAATGGTGCTGAGGAAGGAGACCCGTGCGCAACCTATTTATATTTGCTTTTAAAATATAATCTCACATCACATACTTATGGTATTTTAAAAGGACCAATGATAGAAAGTTTCAACTCAATTTCAGTCTGACTATTTTTTAGAAATCATGTTTTATCAGATGTTTTGGAATTATATGTCATACATGATTATTTTCCAAAACTGTTTTTCTGTGAACACCCATATGACCCATGTTGCACGAGGTGTATTTGGATGGAGGAAGCAAATGATTTTGAAGGATCTCTAAATCATTGTTGTAATGCATGAGACTTCTACCTACGTGAGCAAGATGACGATGAGATCGAGTGGACGCCATGATCAAGGTATGATGTTATTCATTTTGGGAATTGTTTTATTTTATCTTATGGTGCTGAAATAAGACTTCAAGAATTAAGGTGTTGAGATCATAATGAATTTGGATGAAAATTAAAGGTATAAGGAAACTATTGAGTTTAAAACATGTTGGGGTTATTTTTGGAGTTTTATAAAAAGGACAACACGCAGACCGTGTGACAACCCGTCGCGTCGGACAAAGCTGCGGGAATCGAACCCACAAAAAAAAAGTGCAACTGGTATTTATCGCCTACCACTGGACTACGTGAAGTCCCTGGTTAGTTTGACTGATTCTTTCTAGTTATATTATTTTATGAATTAAGAGTAAGTTGATTTTGGGTTATTTATGAAAATGATTATCCTATCATGGAGGATATGTGATTAGGTTAATTACTTTTCAATACGAGACTTTAGGAGCAACTGATTTTGTTTGGAGATAAATGATACGATTTAACTTGGAAGACTATGTGACTAAATCCTTCAAATATTTGGGTTTCAATCTTATACTGGTTTACTTTGAAGAATTTTATGGACAAATTATTTATCGGATGGTCCTCGTTGAACTTTGGGTTTTGTTGGACAAATTTTGGAGATTAAGAATAGATTTTCTTTTTATAAGGGGTTATCCTTTTCTGGATTATCTGATCTTGTACTAGCCTTTTTGGTTTTGGTTTTGGTTAAAGTCTAAAGACATGGGATGTATATAGTTCTCTTTTGTGGATTATGTGATTATCTAGAAGTTGATTATAGTACTCTTAATGTGAACAAGTCTTCCTAAATACTCGTCTTTTGGAGAAAATACGAGTTTGTGTAAAAGTTGAAAGTCAACATGATAAGCGATTATGTTTCCTTATGAATAAATTACTCAATAAAAAGTAACTTAAAACAAAAATGTTGTCTATTAACTTTTCTTACTGGGGAATCGAATACCGTTTAACCCATCACAAGTTTGTGATTTTCTCATGGTTAACTTTCTCCTAAACATGTTTTCTATCACTCTCCATCAGAACATGACCCTATGTTTTCTCCTCCATGTACATGTTTTCATACTTGGAATCCTAGTATGGGTTAACTCGGGTGACCTCTGTGCTTAACTTTCTTTATTTTAAAGTGATTGTTTTACCGACCCTTGTTTCGATGTGGGACTTTCAAGGATGTTTCCAAGCTCAATTTTAAAAATTGCGAGGACGCAATTCCCAAAAGGGGGGAAGGATGTAACACCCCAGGTAAATAAAGAATATGGCATTTTCATATTTATCCATATTTTTGAATAAAATATTGATATGACTTTAAAGGGGACGCTATGCTCGATGGCGTACCCAACACGCAACAACGAGTTTCTTCGGAATCTTACGTTGCACTCTAATAATAAATTTCAAATGTTAGTTAACATGTAGCCGTTGTAATGGCGGGAATGGATATAAATAACTAAAATATGATTATATATGTTTTTAAATGTTTATACATTTATCCAATAAAATATAATGGCTTAAAATACGGAAAGAATTCAATTTTAGGCGTATATGCCCTAGTTTTCACTAAAGGTTCACTTATCACCTTTTGATGGCAAACCGTCATTAAATATAGTTTTGATCACTCTTATACATTCTATTGGACCAAATAAAACTCTTCTTGAGAATCGGGACATCAAAATTTACTTTGTGTAAATTTTTGGTATCTTTCTGATAAAGTTCATTTTTTTAATGAATAGTGTAAAATGTTGTATTTTAAATTCAAAACCTCTTTTTAATCTAATTTATTTATATGATTAGATTATCCTTTGAATTGGTATTAATGTGTAATCTGAATATATTTTTACCATTTAATCCAATGGTGGTCATTGGAATCAATTTCACTTTGAAATTAGACTTAAACTGGTGCCAATGTTTTGATACTTATTGTTTTATAAAAACACGCTATTTGCGCTGACAGCGGGAATTAATTATTAAATTAATTAATGTGACTAATATGTTTTAAATTTTGTAAAACGGACTTCATTTTTGAATTCGGAATATCAAATATAGCTTAGGGTGAATTTTTGGTAATTTTCTGAAAAACTTCAATTTTTGATGAATAGTGAAACCACTAAGTGGTACTTATAAAGACTGATTTTCCGTTTAAATGAGATTTGGCCATCATTGTGTTTTGATTTTCAAAAATCCAACATAAATGGTTGTCATTAAGAAGTAAAATGTGGTTCAATGAGATTATAATAATTTTTTGGTGAATAGTAACTTATTAAGTTCTTAATCACGATTAGTGGTAATTAGTGTAGTTTAAGGTAAAAATGATATTATAAGGATGTGAAAACACCATGAAACTTCTCTTAAACCTATTGGGTGAGTCATGGCCGACCAAGACAAGCCATGGGCCAACTTGGGGACCCCATGGAGCCACTTTAGTTTGAAAATGACAATAATAACTTTTTATTTAATGTAAAAGTAAAAATGACACAAACATAATATGTTTTACGAAAACAATTTTTACATGGGGTTAAAATGCTCAAATTTTTTATTATAAATAGTCATTGGAAAGCTAAAACGAGTTCCTACATCATAGTATATTTTTTATAATTTTTAGACATTAAATAAATTAAATTATTTATGACATAATAATGATGCAGTGATGACATCATTATTTAACGATTAAAATAAAATGGAAATATAATGTAATATCTATGAACTACACATGTCCAAAACTTATTTATGGGTGGATTTCGAACCCTTATAACCTTATCCACGAATTATATCAATTTGGGACCTTTTAAAACCGAAACACATTTTCAAATAAAGTAATATTTCCTTACTTTCCAAAAGTGCCCCTCCTCTCCTCTTATAAAAGGCCTCCACCTCTACCTCTTTTCAAACACTCATCAAGCCTTTGGCTCGGCCAACCCCTGCCCATTTACTCTCTCCACATCCCTCTCTTCATCCTAGAGGATTAACTTTGGCCAGAATACTTTCAAAGGAAGCCTTTAGGCTCAAATCAAAAGGAGTTACACTTTTAAAGGTAATTAATTCTCTCATGTTCATTTGTTTTATTTTGCTTCTCCAACCCCCTAAACTCTTTTTATTTACTTATTTTGTAACAAAACCAGTATCTTCAATATACTAGGATGTTGTTATATGATTTATTCGAGCTACACTCTCACACAACTACATCTAATGGTTAAATAACTTATGGTTTCCGTGGATGGTGAAATTCTGCCTCCCGAAACGATGATTGTTCAATACTCATTTAACACCTTCAAAGGTGGCCATTATGATGTCACTATTTTTATATATGATATATAATATGTTTATGTTTTCCTTATGCTTCTGTATTTTTCATTTTTGTCTTACCTTTATGGCTTCCATTATTGGTATACACGATATCTTCATTTAAGGAAGTGCGGACTACCGCCCCCTCAAAGTGATTTGATTCGTTAAATACCATATGTGGGATGTATAAAGGATGGAACTATGATATTATATATGATATTATACTGGAATTATAATATACCTTTATATAATTATTATTCCATTCTATAAAATACGAAATAGAAATGAAAGTAGCGTTCATGCGTACGTACGGCTTACCATCTCCATGAACGGTGCATTTCATTTCT
Organism: Viscum album; assembly: GCA_963277665.1. NCBI lineage: Eukaryota > Viridiplantae > Streptophyta > Magnoliopsida > Santalales > Viscaceae > Viscum > Viscum album. The sequence goes on along the minus strand of OY728126.1, from coordinate 446,422,405 downwards.
TACCTCTAAATGATTATGTAATGTTATAAATGCATGCATGTACTGGATATATATGACATATATGATATCTAAATCATGAATACAATTCTGGATATAATAAACATTTGGCCACACGAACAACATGTAATTGTAAGAAGACCACTTTCGACTTAAGAACCAAATATCGGCAAAACAAATATTATTAACATAAATGATTACATAATGTTTGTGACATGGTAATAAGTGGTATAAATGTAATAATGAACTTTAAAAATGGTTCTTAAGGAATTAGAAATTAACTCAAATTTATTATTCAGGAGATTAAAGAACGATCAAGTCAAGTCGGACCCGAGGTAAGGGATCCTACTCCTCTCTTTCTTTTTAAGTACACACTTTTATGTCATTCCTTTTAAAGCTCATCTTTCTGGTTATTGGGATGATCTTTTATACTCCAAAGGATAATATATACACCAAATAAGAGTGAATTGGTGCATAACAACAATGAACCCTCAATAGAAATGTCAAATGTGATGAAATCCTTTATAAAGATGGTATCCTTAAATTAAGGAACAAATCAATCTCAAAAATATGTGTGACAAATATAAATACACCCAATATAAGTGGATATTAAGTGTAAAACAATAAAAGGTCATTCACACATATTCAATGGATGACATATTCAATGACTACATGTTGAACCCAGAGAAATCGAAATTGGGTTAAAAAGTTCCTTTGACAGCCTAACGACATCACATCAAAATGAGTTGATGAGAGATAAAAAGTGTATCTCATCACTTGGACATAAAATTTACATCAATAAGGATATATGAGAACATATCCCAGCATAAAAATATGTAAATTAAAAGACCCAACAAAAGAAGTCTTTTAAAAAAGAGGAGGGTGAAAGGTTCCCTTACCGACTTGGGTATCTTTCAAAACATACACCCCATGAAAGAAGGACAATAGATCATTGATGTAAATACTCATAAACGAAAGTATATTACCCAAAGAGTAGAATAATGGGCATTACATACACCACTCAATTGAATTTGTGGCAAATGTAGCATAAATCTCACGGGAATAAAAGTGAGATGAAAAATCCCTCACGAAAACTCGGCAGCCTAACGGCGCCACATAAAACTTCCGAATATGGATTGATGAGATCAAATAGGGAATCTCATCACATTACAATATAATGTAGAGAAAGAGGAATATAAAATAACATCCCCCAACATTACAAAGAGGAGCTTAAAATAAATGACATAAAGGAGAGTACTTAAAAAGAAAGAGAGAAGTTAGGTCTCTTACGAAAGTTCGGCAGCCTAACGGCGCCACTCAAAACTTCCAAAATGGATTGATGAGAGAGAATAGGGTCTCTCATCACATGAATATAAAAATTACAGTAAGTGTAATATAAAAGATCATCCCAATAACAAGAAAGATGAGCTTTAAAAGGAATGACATAAAAGTGTGTACTTAAAAAGAAAGAGAGGAGTAGGATCCCTTACCTCGGGTCCGACTTGACTCGATCGTTCTTTAATCTCCTGAATAATAAATTTGAGTTAATTTATAATTCCTTTAGAACCCTTTTTAAAGTTCATTATTACTTTTATACCACTTATTACCATGTCACAAACATTATGTAATCATTTAAGTTAATAATATTTGTTTTGCCGATATTTGGTTCTTAAGTCGAAAGTGGTCTTCTTACAATTACATGTTGTTCGTGTGGCCAAATGTTTATTATATCCAGAATTGTATTCATGATGTAGATATCATATATTTCATATATATCCAGTACATGCATTCATTTATAACATTACATAATCATTTAGAGGTAAGAAATGAAATGCACCGTTCATGGAGACGGTAAGCCGTACGTACGCATGAACGCTACTTTCATTTCTATTTCGTATTTTATAGAATGGAATAATAATTATATAAAGGTATATTATAATTCCAGTATAATATCATATATAATATCATAGTTCCATCCTTTATACGTCCCAAATATGGTATTTAACGAATCAAATCACTTTGAGGGGGTAGTAGTCCGCACTTCCTTAAATGAAGATATCGCGTATACCCATAATGGAAGCCATAAAGGTAAGACAAAAATGAAAAATACAGAAGCATAAGGAAAACATAAACATATTATATATCATATATAAAAATAGTGACATCATAATGGCCACCTTTGAAGGTGTTAAATGAGTATTGAACAATCATCGTTTCGGGAGGCAGAATTTCACCATCCACGGAAACCGTATGTTCTTTAACCATTTGATGTAGTTGTGTGAGAGTGTAGCTCGAATAAATCATATAACAACATCCTATTATATTGAATATACTGGTTTTGTTACAAAATAATTAAATAAAAAGAGTTTAGGGGGTTGGAGAAGAAAAATAAAACAAATGAACATGAGAGAATTAATTACCTTTAAAAGTGTAACTCCTTTTGATTTGAGCCTAAAGGATTCCTTTGAAAGTATTATGACCAAAGGGAATCCTCTAGGATGAAGAGAGGGATGTGGAGAGAGTAAATGGGCAGGGGTTGGCCGAGCCAAAGGCTTGATGAGTGTGTGAAAAGAGGTAGAGGTGGGGGCCTTTTATAAGAGGAGAGGAGGGGCACTTTTGGAATGTAAGGAAATATTACTTTATTTGAAAATGTGTTTCGGTTTTAAAAGGTCCCACATTGATATAATTCGTGGATAAGGTTATAAGGGTTCGAAATCCACCCATCCAATAAGTTTTGGACATGTGTAGTTCATAGATATTACATTATATTTCCATTTTATTTTAATCGTTAAATAATGATGTCATCACTGCATCATTATTATGTCATAAATAATTTAATTTATTTAATGTCTAAAAATTATTAATAAAATACTATGATGTAGGAAATCGTTTTAGCTTTCCAATGAATATTTATAATCAAAAATCTGAGCTTTGTAACCCCATGTAAAAATTGTTTTCGTAAAACATATTATGTTTGTGTCATTTTTACTTTTACATTAAATAAAAAGTTATTATTGTCATTTTCCAACTAAAGTGGCTCCATGGGGTCCCCAAGTTGGCCCATGGCTTGTCTTGGTCGGCCATGACTCACCCAATAGGTGTAAGACAAGTGTCATGGTGTTTTCACATCCTTATAATATCATTTTTACCTTAAACTACACTAATTACCACTAATCGTGATTAAGAACTTAATAAGTTACTATTCACCAAAACATTATTATAATCTCATTGAACCACATTTTACTTCTTAATGACAACCATGTATGTCGGATTTTTGAAAATCAAAACACAATGATGGCAAAATCTCATTTAAACGGAAAATCAGTCTTTATAAGTACCACTTAGTGGTTTCACTATTCATCAAAAATTGAAGTTTTTCAGAAAATTACCAAAAATTCACCCTAAGCTATATTTGATATTCCGAATTCAAAAATGAAGTCCATTTTACAAAATTCAAAACATATTAGTCACATTAATTAATTTAATAATTAATTCCCGCTGTCAGCGCAAATAGCGTGTTTTTATAAAACAATAAGTATCAAAAGATTGGCACCAGTTTAAGTCTAATTTCAAAGTGAAATTGATTCCAATGACCACCATTGGATTAAATGGTAAAAATATATTCAGATTACACATTAATACCAATTCAAAAGATAATCTAATCATATAAATAAATTAGATTAAAAAGAGGTTTATAATTTAAAATACAACATTTTACACTATTCATTAAAAAAATGAACTTTATCAGAAAGATACCAAAAATTTACACAAAGTAAATTTTGATGTCCCGATTCTCAAGAAGAGTTTTATTTGGTCCAATAGAATGTATCAGAGTGATCAAAACTATATTTAATGACGGTTCGCCATCAAAAGGTGATAAGTGAACCTTTAGTGAAAACTAGGGCATATACGCCTAAAATTGAATTCTTTCCGTATTTTAAGCCATTATATTTTATTGGATAAATGTATAAACATTTAAAAACATATATAATCATATTTTAGTTATTTATATCCATTCCCGCCATTACAACGGCTACATGTTAACTAACATTTGAAATTTATTATTAGAGTGCAACGTAAGATTCCGAAGAAACTCGTTGTTGCGTGTTGGGTACACCATCGAGCATAGCGTCCCCTATAAAGTCATATCAATATTTTATTCACAAATATGGATAAATATGAAAATGTCATATTCTTTATTTACCTGGGGTGTTACATCCTTCCCCCCTTTTGGGAATTGCGTCCTCGCAATTTTTAAAATTGAGCTTGGAAACATCCTTGAAAGTCCCACATCGGAACAAGAGTCGGTAAAACAATCACTTTAAAATAAAGAAAGATAAGCACAGAGGTCACCCGAGTTAACCCATACTAGGATTCCAAGTATGAAAACATGGACATGGAGGAGAAAACATAGGGTCATGTTCTGATGGAGAGTGATAGAAAACATGTTTAGGAGAAAGTTAACTATGAGAAAATTACAAACTTGTGATGGGTTAAACGGTATTCGATTCCTCAGTAAGAAAAGTTAATAGACAACATTTTTGTTTTAAGTTACTTTTTATTGAGTAATTTATTCATAAGGAAACATAATCGCTTATCATGTTGACTTTCAACTTTTACACAAACTCGTATTTTCTCCAAAAGACGAGTATTTAGGAAGACTTGTTCACATTAAGAGTACTATAATCAACTTCTAGAGAATCACATAATCCACAAAAGAGAACTATATACATCCCATGTCTTTAGACTTTAAACAAAACCAAAACCAAAAAGGCTAGTACAAGATCAGATAATCCAGAAAAGGATAACCCCTTACAAAAAGAAAATCTATTCTTAATCTCCAAAATTTGTCCAACAAAACCCAAAGTTCAACGAGGACCATCCGATAAATAATTTGTCCATAAAATTCTTCAAAGTAAACCAATATAAGATTGAAACCCAAATATTTGAAGGATTTAGTCACATAGTCTTCCAAGTTAAATCGTAACATTTATCTCCAAACAAAATCAGTTGCTCCTAAAGTCTCGTATTGAAAAGTAATTAACCTAATCACATATCCTCCATGATAGGATAATCATTTTCATAAATAACCCAAAATCAACTTACTCTTAATTCATAAAATCATATAACTAGAAAGAATCAGTCAAACTAACCAGGGACTTCACGTAGTCCAGTGGTAGGTGATAAATACCAGTTGCACTTTTTCTTTTGTGGGTTCGATTCCCGCAGCTTTGTCCGACGCGACGGGTTGTCACACGGTCTACGTGTTGTCCTTTTTATAAAACTCCAAAAATAACCCCAACATGTTTTAAACTCAATAGTTTCCTTATACCTTTAATTTTCATCCAAATTCATTATGATCTCAACACCTTAATTCTTGAAGTCTTATTTCACCACCATAAGATAAAATAAAACAATTCCCAAAATGAATAACATCATACCTTGATCATGGCGTCCACTCGGTCTCATCGTCATCTTGCTCATGTAGGTAGAAGTCCCATGCATTACAACAATGATTTAGAGATCCTTCAAAATCATTTTCTTCCTCCATCCAAATACACCTCGTGCAACATGGGTCATATGGGTGTTCACAGAAAAAAAGTTTTGGAAAATAATCATGTATGACATATAATTCCAAAACATCTGATAAAACATGATTTCTAAAAAATAGTCGGACCGAAATTGAGTTGAAACTTTCTATCATTGGTCCTTTTAAAATACCATAAGTATGTGATGTGAGACTATATTTTAAAAGCAAATATAAATAGGTTGCGCAAGGGTCTCCTTCCTCAGCACCATTTTGAAAATCATAATATGCTTCAAATTCTTGTGATAAGGTAAAATATTTGAAAATAGCTTGATAATATTTACCTCTCTTGAAAACATGAGAATATTGTGAAAATAGTATTTTTCTAAAAACAACCCATGATCCACGATGATAACGAGGTATAGCGGAGGTGTTTGATATCTCAAACAAATGCTTGCAAGTGAGTTGTATGATAGAAAAAGTTTCACAATCATCCGAAGATGACTTTGCAATAATTATTGCAAGCATGTCATCAGGTAGAGATAGGAATGTCGTTTGAGATCCTCCTCCTTCCATTCATAACCGACTTTACTTGACCTAAAAAAAAAATTAAAACAGGGATTTAACTAAAATAATAGTTATAGGGACTGATCATGTGCCTCACAAAAACTCCTAATCCCTAAAGTTGTCTAAACCGACCTTTGATACCAACTATAAGGCCCCAGCCTTAAACCTTACTAAATCTTGAGTTATTACAAGATTACACATTGAGGATCTTTTCAGGTTTAGAGTTTTAGAGAATTAGATCATGAAACTTGCATTATATTCCACATTTAAACAAAGTGGTTACATAAAAGAGATTATTCATTCTTCCGATCAACGGAAACATATTTAAAATGAAACATGGATTCTTTCTTGACACATCCTCGACACTATCATCACATCATGTACCTTTCCCATGTCCTGTGAAAAACATTTCAAAAACTTGGGATGAGCATAAAAAGCTCAGTAAGGGTTATAAAATATATGGAAAGGAAACATGAGTTCATATATACACAAGAATGAAATCATACTTTACCCATAAAACATAGGCATATCAAGTCATGAATAAATCATAGAAAACATAAGACATAAAGGTAACTTGAGGCATTCATAACATTCTTACGTAGGGAGTAACCCTCTTGGTTACGTTTGGAATACCCATCACAGTATATTCCCTAAATCTCTTCGGAGAAACCTTAACGTTTCACTCCTTCGCGTTACCCAATGCATTGGAGAGCTATAACGGGCTCACCCGCCCTTAGTTTATCACGGAACCACCCGTCTTCATAATAATGCCCAAGAACCATAACATAATCATATCACATAAAACATGCATAAAGGAAACATAAAATTTCCACATTTCAATCACGACATATCAATACAGCACATTGATATAAAAACATTATGAAAACCATTTTTAATACTAAAATAAAAGAAAAGTAAAACATGGTATTTATTTTTCTTTTAAAAAGAAGGTATGGCTTGTAGAGGAAGCCGAAACTCAAATAACGGTCACGACGGCAGAGAAGTCGTTGTCGCCGCATACGTACGACAAAAACATTCCCTTTTGTCTTTTAGTAAACGATTCGTATAAAAAAAGATTCCCTTTGAATAAACGTAAAAGTCAAAGGGGTTTATACACCGTATAAAAGAAAGTTGTGTATAAAATAAAATATGCCTCAACGAAAGGAGATTGAGACGAAGTCCCATACCACCTTGAAGCTTTTAACATTTTAAACCATTAATATCCATATAAATAAATCCTTAAAGCAATTTTGAAAACATGGATATTAATAAGAACAAATAATTAAAACATTTAAAAGGATATTTTGGTTAAAGGGGTTTTACCAAAATTAGAGACACTTGAATACAATAGTTGAGGAATAACATTTAGTCAGAACTTTATAATATCATGAGAATAAATGGATTCATGATATAATACTCCAAAGGATAGTATATACACCAAATAAGAGTGAATTGGTTCATAACAACAATGAACCCTCAATAGAAATGTCAAATGTGATGAAATCCCTTATAAAGATGGTATCCTTAAATTAAGGAACAAATCAATCTCAAAAATATGTGTGACAAATATTAATACACCCAATATAAGTGGATATCAAGTGTAAAACAATAAAAGGTCATTCACACATATTCAATGGATGACATATTCAATGACTACATGTTGAACCCAAAGAAATTGAAATTGGGTTAAAAAGTTCCTTTGACAGCCTAACGGCATCACATCAAAATGAGTTGATGAGAGATAAAAAGTGTATCTCATCACTTGGACATAAAATTTACATCAATAAGGATATATGAGAACATATCCCTGCATAACAATATGTAAATTAAAAGACCCAACAAAAGAAGTCTTTTAAAAAATAGGAGGGTGAAAGGTTCCCTTACCGACTTGGGTATCTTTCAAAACATACACCCCATGAAAGAAGGACAATAGATCATTGATGTAAATACTCATAAACGAAATTATATTACCCAAAGAGTAGAATAATGGGCAGTACATACACCACTCAATGGAATTTGTGGCAAATGAAGCATAAATTTCACGGGAATAAAAGTGAGATGAAAAATCCCTCACGAAAACTCGGAAGCCTAACGGCGCCACAAAAAACTTCCGAATATGGATTGATGAGATCAAATAGGGTATCTCATCACATTACAATATAATGTAGAGCAAGTGGAATATAAAATAACATCCCCCAACATTACAAAGAGGAGCTTAAAATAAGTGACATAAAGGAGAGTACTTAAAAAGAAAGAGAGAAGTTAGGTCTCTTACGAAAGTTCGGCAGCCTAACGGCGCCACTCAAAACTTCTAAAATGGATTGATGAGAGAGAATAGGGTCTCTCATCACATGAATATAAAAATTACAGTAAGTGTAATATAAAAGATCATCCCAATAACAAGAAAGATGAGCTTTAAAAGGAATGACATAAAAGTGTGTACTTAAAAAGAAAGAGAGGAGTAGGATCCCTTACCTCGGGTCCGACTTGACTCGATCGTTCTTTAATCTCCTGAATAATAAATTTGAGTTAATTTATAATTCCTTAAGAACCCTTTTTAAAGTTCATTATTACTTTTATACCACTTATTACCATGTCACAAACATTATGTAATCATTTAAGTTAATAATATTTGTTTTGCCGATATTTGGTTCTTAAGTCGAAAGTGGTCTTCTTACAATTACATGTTGTTCGTGTGGCCAAATGTTTATTATATCCAGAATTGTATTCATGATGTAGATATCATATATGTCATATATATCCAGTACATGCATGCATTTATAACATTACATAATCATTTAGAGGTAAGAAATGAAATGCACCGTTCATGGAGACGGTAAGCCGTACGTACGCATGAACGCTACTTTCATTTCTATTTCGTATTTTATAGAATGGAATAATAATGATATAAAGGTATATTATAATTCCAGTATAATATCATATATAATATCATAGTTCCATCCTTTATACGTCCCATATATGGTATTTAACGAATCAAATCACTTTGAGGGGGCGGTAGTCCGCACTTCCTTAAATGAAGATATCGCGTATACCCATAATGGAAGCAATAAAGTTAAGACAAAAATGAAAAATACAAAAGCATAAGGAAAACATAAACATATTATATATCATATATAAAAATAGTGACATCATAATGGCCACCTTTGAAGGTGTTAAATGAGTATTGAACAATCATCGTTTCGGGAGGCAGAATTTCACCATCCACGGAAACCGTATGTTCTTTAACCATTTGATGTAGTTGTGTGAGAGTTTAGCTCGAATAAATCATATAAAAACATCCTAGTATATTGAAGATACTGGTTTTGTTACAAAAGAAGTAAATAAAAAGAGTTTAGGGGGTTGGAGAAGCAAAATAAAACAAATGAACATGAGAGAATTAATTACCTTTAAAAGTGTAACTCCTTTTGATTTGAGCCTAAAGGCTTCCTTTGAAAGTATTCTGCCCAAAGAGAATCCTCTAGGATGAAGAGAGGTATGTGGAGAGAGTAAATGGGCAGGGGTTGGCCGATCCAAAGGCTTGATGAGTGTGTGAAAAGAGGTAGAGGTGGGGGCCTTTTATAAGAGGAGAGGAGGGGCACTTTTGGAAAGTAAGGAAATATTACTTTATTTGAAAATGTGTTTCGGTTTTAAAAGGTCCCACATTGATATAATTCGTGGATAAGGTTATAAGGGTTCTAAATCCACCCATCCAATAAGTTTTGGACATGTGTAGTTCATAGATATTACATTATATTTCCATTTTATTTTAATCATTAAATAATGATGTCATCACTGCATCATTATTATGTCATAAATAATTTAATTTATTTAATGTCTAAAAATTATAAAAAAAATACTATGATGTAGGAAATATTTTTAGCTTTCCAATGACTATTTATAATAAAAAATATGAGCTTTGTAACCCCATGTAAAAATTGTTTTCGTAAAACATATTATGTTTGTGTCATTTTTACTTTTACATTAAATAAAAAGTTATTATTGTCATTTTCCAACTAAAGTGGCTCCATGGGGTCCCCAAGTTGGCCCATGGCTTGTCTTGGTCGGCCATGACTCACCCAATAGGTGTAAGACAAATGTCATGGTGTTTTCACATCCTTATAATATCATTTTTACCTTAAACTACACTAAATACCACTAATCGTGATTAAGAACTTAATAAGTTACTATTCACCAAAAAATTATTATAATCTCATTGAACCACATTTTACTTCTTAATGACAACCATGTATGTCGGATTTTTGAAAATCAAAACACAATGATGGAAAAATCTCATTTAAACGGAAAATCAATCTTTATAAGTACCACTTAGTGGTTTCACTATTCATCAAAAATTGAAGTTTTTCAGAAAATTACCAAAAATTCACCCTAAGCTATATTTGATATTCCGAATTCAAAAATGAAGTCTGTTTTACAAAATTCAAAACATATTAGTCACATTAATTAATTTAATAATTAATTCCCGTTGTCAGCGCAAATAGCGTGTTTTTATAAAACAATAAGTATCAAAAGATTGGCACCAGTTTAAGTCTAATTTCAAAGTGAAATTGATTCCAATGACCACCATTGGATAAAATGGTAAAAATATATTCTAATTTCACTTCAAAACCAATTCAAAACATAATCTAATCATATAAATAAATTAGATTAAAAAGCAGTTTTGATGTAAAATGCAGTATTTTTCACTATTCATTAAAAAATGAACATTGTCAGAAAAATACCAAAAATTCACACAAGGTAAATTTTGATGTCCCAATCATAAAGGATAAGTTTATTTTGACAAACATAGTTTATAAAATTGTCAAAATATAGATTCAAAAATGGTTTTCCATCAAAAGGCACTAAACAATCTTTTAAGAATATTAGTGTATTCCATGCATAAGATTATATTAATTTTCATTTTAAGCCTCTATAACACTATCTTAATCATTAATAGACATAGATAAAAATATCTATTATTCATTACTTACTTGGTATGTTACATCCTTCCCCCCTTTAGAAAATTGCGTCCCCGCAATTTATTTACTTATCGAATAAATGGGGGTACTTATCCCTCATTGCATTTTCAGATTCCCATGTTGCCTCTTCAATCATGTGGTTTTTCCACAAAACCTTTACCTGCTTAATCACCTTATTCCGTAACACTTGCTCCCTGTGGTCAAGAATCTGGACCGGTTGTTCCTCATAAGATAGGTTCTCTTCCAGCTGAACTGCCTCTGGACTCAAAACATGAGATGGATCTGGCATATACTTTCTCAACATCGAAATGTGAAAAACATTGTGCACCTGAGATAAACTCGGAGGTAAAGCCACTCGGTATGCAACTGATCCAACTCTCTCTAGAATTTCGTATGGTCCAATGAACGTTGGACTCAACTTCCCTTTCTTACCAAATCTCATCACACTTTTCCAAGGAGAAACCTTGAGAAAAACATGATCACCCACCTCGAAAGATAGATCCTTCCTCCGGTTATCTGCATAACTCTTCTGCCTGCTCTGAGCTGTTCTCATGTGTTTCTGAATCAACTGAACTTTTTCTGCCATCTCTTCAACAAATTCTGGTCCCATCAACTTCCTTTCACCCACTTCATCCCAGAAAGCTGGAGTTCGACACCGCTTCCCATATAATGCCTGAAATGGTTCCATCTGTATACTGGAATGAAAACTGTTATTATATGAAAACTCAACCAAAGAAAGATGTTGGTCCCAACTTCCCTGATAATCCATAGAACAAGCTCGTAACATATCCTCCAATGTCTGAATTGTTCGTTCTGACTGCCCATCTGATTGAGGATGAAAAGCTGTACTAAAATTTAATTCAGTACCCAACGACTTCTGAAGGCCTTTCCAAAAGTGATAAGTAAACCTGGGATCACGATCCGATACCCAAGAACCATAACATAATCGTATCACATAAAACATGAATAAAGGAAACATAACATTTCCACATTTCGATCACAATATAACATTTTAGGATATAGAAATAATGAATCCATTCAAAAAGAAACCATTTCCAAAACCATTTAAAACATTTAATAAAGAGATTTTTGAATCAAAGTGCCACATACCACCTTGAAACTTAAAATTTTAAACCATTAATATCCATATAAATAAATCCTTAAAACCATTTTGAAAACATGTAAATTAATAAGAACAAATAATTAAAACATTTAAAACAAAATTTTGGTTAAAGGGGTTTTACCAAAATTAGAGACACTTGAATACAATAGTTGAGGAATAACATTTAGTCAGAACTTTATAATATCATGAGAATAAATGGATTCATGATATAATACTCAAAAGGATAGTATATACACCAAATAAGAGTGAATTGGTTCATAACAACAATGAACCCTCAATAGAAATGTCAAATGTGATGAAATCCCTTATAAAGATGGTATCCTTAAATTAAGGAACAAATCAATCTCAAAAATATGTGTGACAAATATAAATACACCCAATATAAGTGGATATTAATTGTAAAACAATAAAAGGTCATTCACACATATTCAATGGATGACATATTCAATGACTACATGTTGAACCCAAAGAAATCGAAATTGGGTTAAAAAGTTCCTTTGACAGCCTAACGGCATCACATCAAAATGAGTTGATGAGAGATAAAAAGTGTATCTCATAACATGGACATAAAATTTACATCAATAAGGATATATGAGAACATATCTCAGCATAACAATATGTAAATTAAAAGACCCAACAAAAGAAGTCTTTTAAAAAAGAGGAGGGTGAAAGGTTCCCTTACCGACTTGGGTATCTTTCAAAACATACACCCCATGAAAGAAAGAAAATAGATAATTGATGTAAATAATCATAAACGAAAGTATATTACCCAAAGAGTAGAATAATGGGCAGTACATACACCACTCAATGGAATTTGTGGCAAATGTAGCATAAATCTCACGGGAATAAAAGTGAGATGAAAAATCCCTCACGAAAACTCAGCAGCCTAACGACGCCACATAAAACTTCCGAATATGGATTGATGCGATCAAATAGGGTATCTCATCACATTACAATATAATGTAGAGAAAGAGGAATATAAAATAACATCCCCCAACATTACAAAGAGGAGCTTAAAATAAGTGACATAAAGGAGAGTACTTAAAAAGAAAGAGAGAAGTTAGGTCTCTTACGAAAGTTCGGCAGCCTAACGGTGCCACTCAAAACTTCCAAAATGGATTGATGAGAGAGAATAGGGTCTCTCATCACATGAATATAAAAATTACAGTAAGTGTAATATAAAATATCATCCCAATAACAAGAAAGATGAGCTTTAAAAGGAATGACATAAAAGTGTGTACTTAAAAAGAAAGAGAGGAGTAGGATCCCTTACCTCGGGTCCGACTTGACTCGATCGTTCTTTAATCTCCTGAATAATAAATTTGAGTTAATTTATAATTTATTAAGAACCTTTTTCTAGTTCATTATTCCTATTAGATCACTTATTTCCATGTTAGAAACATTATGTAAACATTTAAGTTAATAATGTTTGTTTTGTCGATATTTGGTTCTTAAGTCGAAAGTGGACTTCTTACCATTACACGTTGTTCGTGTGGTCAAATGTTTATTATATCCAGAATTGTATTCATGATTTAGATATCATATATGTCATATATATCCAGTACATGAATGCATTTATAACATTACATAATCATTTAGAGGTAATAATTGAAATGCACCGTTCATGGAGACGGTAAGCCGTACGTACGCATGAACGCTACTTTCATTTCTATTTCATATTTTATAGAATGGAATAATAATGATATAAAGGTATATTATAATTACAGTATAGTATCATATATAATATCATAGTTCCATCCTTTATACATCCCACATATGGTATTTAACGAATCAAATCACTTTGAGGGGGCGGTAGTCCGCACTTCCTTAAATGAAGATATCGCGTATACCCATAATGGAAGCCATAAAGGTAAGACAAAAATGAAAAATACAGAATCATAAATAAAACATAAACATATTATATATCATATATAAAAATAGTGACATCATAATGGCTACCTTTGAAGGTGTTAAATGAGTATTGAACAATCATCGTTTCGGGAGGCAGAATTTCACCATCCACGGAAACTGTATGTTCTTTAACCATTTGATGTAGTTTTGTGAGAGTGTAGCTCGAATAAATATGATAACAACATCCTAGTTTATTGAAGATACTGGTGTTGTTACAAAAGAAGTAAATAAAAAGAGTTTAGGGGGTTGGAGAAGCAAAATAAAACAAATGAACATGAGAGAGTGAATTACCTTTAAAAGTGTAACTCCTTTTGATTTGAGCCTAAAGGCTTCCTTTGAAAGGATTCTGCCCAAAGGGAATCCTCTAGGATGAGGAGAGGGATGTGGAGAGAGTAAACGGGCAGGGGTTGGCCGAGCCAAAGGCTTGAAAAGTGTGTTAAATGAGGTAGAGGTGGGGGCCTTTTATAAGAGGAGAGGAGGGGCACTTTTGGAAAGTAAAGAAATATTACTTTATTTGAAAATGTGTTTCGGTTTCAAAAGGTCCCACATTGAGATAATTCGTGGATAAGGTGATAAGGCTTCTAAATCCACTCATCCAATAAGTTTTGGACATGTGTAGTTCATAGATTTTACATTATCTTTCCATTTTATTTAAATCGTCAAATAATGATGTCATCGCTGCATCATTATTATGTCATAAATAATTTAATTTATTTAATGTCTAAAAATTATAAAAAAAATACTATGATGTAGGAAATCGTTTTATCTTTCCAATTAATATTTATAATAAAAAATATGACTTGTATAACCTCACTTAAAAATTGTTTTAGTAAAACATATCATGTTTGTGTCAATTTTACTTTTACATTAAATAAAAAGTAATTTATGTCATTTCCCAACCAAAGTGGATCCATGGGGTCCCCAAGTTGACCCATGGCTTGTCTTGGTCGGCCATGAAACAACCAATTAGGGTAGGACATGTGTCAAGCTCATCTTATTTCATTAAAGCATTATTTTTACCTTAAACTACACTAATTACCACTAACGGCCACAACAAGACTACAAGATAAGCATAATAATAAAAAGGCATGGGTTGCATGAAGTAAAGTGTCCATAAACAAGAAAGGTGTGCATGAAAAACAAGGGGTAAACATTATCAGAGTCGCGCACAAGCGCATTATCTAAAAAAACACATCATGACTTGATAAATGTAATGCAACATTTGTAATAAAAAATCCTGAGAAGAAACTGGACATGCATCAACATTTCCATATCATATGTCTTGTATATTTTCTTTAAACTTGATACTCATAATTAAGGTTCTATAACCAAGGATATTCCTCTAATCGGAATAATCACTAGGTTGGTCATAACCAAAGAAATGTATGCTGAAGGACTCATGATCTCTGTGTCAAGGTCTTGTGCCATGACCTAAGGGTAAAAACCCAATCTGACTATCTCGAGAACTATCGATGCATCGAGGAGCTTACTTTTACCGGTCTCCAACCCGGAGGGCTTACTTTAAATAGTCCCCAACCTGGAGGGTTTTATTCTTACCGAACCCCATTCCGGGTAGTCCCATACATTTCTCACATGTTGATAGGGTCAGATATTCAAGGTGTCCCATACCACTTTGAATATTTAATTTTCATTTCATATTACCCAAGGTGTCCCATACCACTTTGGGTAATACCATTTTCATTTCTCATTACCCAAGGTGTCCCACACCACTTTGGGTAATTAGTTCTTAGTTCCTCTTCATGTTGAGTCATATGAATGAATAATATTAATAAGGTAACAATTACATAACTGGTTTACAAATACATGTTATGACAGATAAACATGAAAATATGGAATAAAAGAAGGCATGGCTAAGCAAGCATACTATGTGTGTAGAACAATTATTTAAGCACATAAAATGATGAATGTGAGAGACTTGCTCCCAAGGGTTATTAAATGATGAGTTTCTAAAATTCCAGTGCATGGAAAAGAACTACTTGGCATTAAATATTGTACTTCACAGGTCATAGTACTTGCATCAAATCTCCATCCGCTAATAATTACTACGGCATGCTTGGTATAAAAATAATAAACACTCGCAATCTTTAAAACTCCGACACTTGGAAATAAAACACTTTAAAAATAATATCTTTCATTAATTATTATTCTTCTCTGGTCATAGAATTTGATGTTACACTCTGCCCACTGAAAATCATTGCAACGAGTTTGGTATAAAAATAATAGAGGATTTCTTCATATTAACATAACCCTTAAATCCATATCCTTTTAATGCAAGTTTAAAATAGTCAAGGGCATATCCTTTTGAAAAAAAACACAAATCATTTCAAGGGCGACTTTAATCAAGTTCATTAGAGTACCCTTAGTCACAAAAATATAAAACAGCATAGACAAGTACTAAAATTCTACATGCATAGAAATATTAATAACCATTTCTTGAAACTAGGGTTTTCAGATATTAATCTTAAAAACACATACATACATAGGGTTATATATACACAATGTATATAAATAGGGCTTCTCATTAATTAAACATGGTTCACTTGAAATCTAAATCCTCTAACAATCTATCATTTATTTAGTTTAAAAAAAGAATGAACAAAACCTTATGGGTTTTTAGTGTTCAAGAAACTGTAAATATATATAAAACTTCGACTTCAACTATTACATGTTTGCACTTAAAACAAAGACCTGGTTCGTATCTAATATTTTTCATAGACAAAGTAAAAATCAAAAAAACTGATTTTCATTGAAATACATAACTAATAAAATTATATAATTACATATGTATATAAGGCTTATAAAAAGATTGTACACGTTAGGACTTGTTTTAAAATACCCCTTTCAAAGGTATAATTCTTATCATAAAATACTGAATTATAAGGAAAATCCTAGAAACATAATTTTGTATGGTTTGCATGGAATATATATATATATAAAGTTATATATATATACATTTAACCATTAGGTGTATATATATATAAACTCATGTATATAAAAACATGAACCGGGAAGCATGGGTGGGGGAAAAAAAACACACAGCCGTGGCACCCTTACAGCTCAAGAGAAGAGCTCGCCAGAGGGAGGCCTGCTGGGTGGCCGGTGAACCAGGAGAAGCTTGGTGGCCGGTGGTGGTCCGGTTGGGTCGCGGCCACTTAGAGATGCTGCGAGGCGACGTCCTGGTGTCCAGCAGTGTAGTGTCGGAACTAGTGTGGTCGTGCACAAGGGTGAGGTGCGAAACTGGAGGTGGTTCGTGGTGGCAAGGCGACGGCGAGGCGGCGGCAAGGCTGGTGGCGCGAGTTGGCTCCGGAGGTCCCGATTTCACTGGGGTTTCTCAGTTCTTAAGGGATGATGATCCGAGGGAGGTTAGGCCGAGGCTACGGAGGTGGGTGCGCGAGGTCTTCTTGAGCAGTGGAGAGGGTAGCGTCCTCGGCAAACCAGCTGCTGGTCCACGGTTCCCTGGCGCGAGGTAGAAGAAGACGAGAGAAGCAGTAAAAAAAAAACACGCGATGGCTGGGATTCGACCAGGACATGATCGGATGGCTGCAATGCTTCGAGCATTTTTAAAACACAACAACGGCCGGGATCCTCCTAGGAGAGATCGGACGGAGGAGAAATCGCGGGGCTATTGCGCGGCCAACCCAGTTTCTCCAGGTAGGAACAATGTATTTAAAAAAAAAACAGTTTAATAAATTCTAAAATTAGACATTATACTACTTCATTTTTTTAATATATATACATATATAACCAGAACATTATAATTTTATTTTGTATAAAACTTAATAAGTACTTTTAACTCATAGTTTTAAAATCCAAAATCCCATTTTAGTTTAAGCAACCAAATGATACTATTTAATATAACTATTATTTTCTTTAAAAAATACATATATTTTTAATACAACACTTTTATAACTACTAGGATCTTATAACCATAAAAATCCAATTTATAACTTGCTTTATTTGTTTATTGATAAAATTGTGTTTAAAAGACCCGTAGTTTTTCTCTAATTTAAAACACATAGTTTTAGAGATCCGAAAAGATTTTCATTTATTGCTGATACCTCTGTAGACTTGATGTTCGTCATATTTTAAAAGAATACCAAGTTTTTCCATCATATAAATATCATCCTGATCAAAATAGATTCATTTGCAATAATATTTTATTTTTAATACTTGAAGATATAATTCTAATATTTCATATAAAAGAAAATGAAATACCATAATATTATAAAAGCGTTATAAAGACAAATTTTTTATAAAATGGTGCACTTTATCCATTGGAACCCAATGGTCAAAAGAAAACGGTCATATTCCTTTTAGAGGTCCATTATAAAAGCAAGGGGTAGGTTTGTTTTATATTTTCAAAACACCGGACCCTTGGCGGATGGCTCTTCTCATACCTCTGGTGTTGAGTGTGTGCACGGTGATTCTGGCGGTTATACTTTTCACACTGATGGATCCTGAAGACGACGACTATCCGATTGCCCGTGTTGTGGTTCTTTGTAGTCTTTCTGTGGCCGTGTTAGGTCTTGTGCAGGGTACTTTCAATGACTACATGTTGAACCCAAAGAAATCGAAATTGGGTTAAAAAGTTCCTTTGACAGCCTAACAGCATCACATCAAAATGAGTTGATGAGAGATAAAAAGTGTATCTCATCACTTGGACATAAAATTTACATCAATAAGGATATATGAGAACATATCCTAGCATAACAATATGTAAATTAAAATACCCAACAAAAGAAGTCTTTTAAAAAAGAGGAGGGTGAAAGGTTCCCTTATCGACTTGGGTATCTTTCAAAACATACACCCCATGAAAGAAGGACAATAGATCATTGATGTAAATAATCATAAAAGAAAGTATATTACCCAAAGAGTAGAATAATGGGCAGTACATACACCACTCAATGGAATTTGTGGCAAATGTAGCATAAATCTCACGGGAATAAAAGTGAGATGAAAAATCCCTCACGAAAACTCGGCAGCCTAACGACGCCACATAAAACTTCCGAATATGGATTGATGAGATCAAATAGGGTATCTCATCACATTAAAATATAATGTAGATCAAGAGGAATATAAAATAACATCCCCCAACATTACAAAGAGGAGATTAAAATAAGTGACATAAAGGAGAGTACTTAAAAAGAAAGAGAGAAGTTAGGTCTCTTACGAAAGTTCGGAAGCCTAACGGCGCCACTCAAAACTTCCAAAATGGATTGATGAGAGAGAATAGGGTCTCTAATCACATGAATATAAAAAATTACAGTAATTTTAATATAAAAGATCATCCAAATAACAAGAAAGATGAGCTTTAAAAGGAATGACATAAAAGTGTGTACTTAAAAAGAAAGAGAGGAGTAGGATCCCTTACCTCGGGTCCGACTTGACTCGATCGTTCTTTAATCTCCTGAATAATAAATTTGAGTTAATTTCTAATTCCTTAAGAACCCTTTTTAAAGTTCATTATTACTTTTATACCACTTATTACCATGTCACAAACATTATGTAATCATTTAAGTTAATAATATTTGTTTTGCCGATATTTGGTTCTTAAGTCGAAAGTGGTCTTCTTACAATTACATGTTGTTCGTGTGGCCAAATGTATATTATATCCAGAATTTTATTCATGATGTAGATATCATATATGTCATATATATACAGTACATTCATGCATTTATAACATTACATAATCATTTAGAGGTAAGAAATGAAATGCACCGTTCATGGAGACGGTAAGCCGTACGTACGCATGAATGCTACTTTCATTTCTATTTCGTATTTTATAGAATGGAATAATAATGATATAAAGGTATATTATAATTCCAGTATAATATCATATATAATATCATAGTTCCATCCTTTATACGTCCCACATATGGTATTTAACGAATCAAATCACTTTGAGGGGGCGGTAGTCCGCACTTCCTTAAATGAAGATATCGCGTATACCCATAATGGAAGCCATAAAGGTAAGACAAAAATGAAAAATACAGAAGCATAAGGAAAACATAAACATATTATATATCATATAAAAAAATAGTGACATCATAATGGCCACCTTTGAAGGTGTTAAATGAGTATTGAACAATCATCGTTTCGGGAGGCAGAATTTCACCATCCACGGAAACCGTATGTTCTTTAACCATTTGATGTAGTTGTGTGAGAGTGTAGCTCGAATAAATCATATAAAAACATCCTAGTATATTGAAGATACTGGTTTTGTTACAAAAGAAGTAAATAAAAAGAGTTTAGGGGGTTGGAGAAGCAAAATAAAACAAATGAACATGAGAGAATTAATTACCTTTAAAAGTGTAACTCCTTTTGATTTGAGCCTAAAGGCTTCCTTTGAAAGTATTCTGCCCAAAGGGAATCCTCTATAATGAATAGAGGGATGTGGAGAGAGTAAATGGGCAGGGGTTGGCCGAGCCAAAGGCTTGATAAGTGTGTGAAAAGAGGTAGAGGTGGGGGCCTTTTATAATAGGAGAGGAGGGGCACTTTTGGAAAGTAAGGAAATATTACTTTATTTGAAAATGTGTTTCGGTTTTAAAAGGTCCCACATTGATATAATTCGTGTATAAGGTTATAAGGGTTCGAAATCCACACATCCAATAAGTTTTGGACATGTGTAGTTCATAGATATTACATTATATTTCCATTTTATTTTAATCGTTAAATAATGATGTCATCACTGCATCATTATTATGTCATAAATAATTTAATTTATTTAATGTCTAAAAATTATAAAAAAATACTATGATTTAGGAAATCTTTATAGATTTCCAATGACTATTTATAATCAAATATCTGAGCTTTGTAACCCCATGTAAAAATTGTTTTCGTAAAACATATTATGTTTGTGTCATTTTTACTTTTACATTAAATAAAAAGTTATTATTGTCATTTTCCAACTAAAGTGGCTCCATGGGGTCCCCAAGTTGGCCCATGGCTTGTCTTGGTCGGCAATGACTCACCCAATAGGTGTAAGACAAGTTTCATGGTGTTTTCACATCCTTATAATATCATTTTTACCTTAAACTACACTAATTACCACTAATCGTGATTAAGAACTTAATAAGTTACTATTCACCAAAAAATTATTATAATCTCATTGAACCACATTTTACTTCTTAATGACAACCATGTATGTCGGATTTTTGAAAATCAAAACACAATGATGGCAAAATCTCATTTAAACGGAAAATCAGTCTTTATAAGTACCACTTAGTGGTTTCACTATTCATCAAAAATTGATGTTTTTCAGAAAATTACCAAAAATTCACCCTAAGCTATATTTGATATTCCGAATTCAAAAATGAAGTCCGTTTTACAAAATTCAAATCATATTAGTCACATTAATCAATTTAATAATTAATTCCCGCTGTCAGCGCAAATAGCGTGTTTTTATAAAACAATAAGTATCAAAAGATTGGCACCAGTTTAAGTCTAATTTCAAAGTGAAATTGATTCCAATGACCACCATTGGATTAAATGGTAAAAATATATTCAGATTACACATTAATACCAATTCAAAAGATAATCTAATCATATAAATAAATTAGATTAAAAATAGGTTTTGAATTTAAAATACAACATTTTACACTATTCATTAAAAAAATGAACTTTATCAGAAAGATACCAAAAATTTACACAAAGTAAATTTTGATGTACCGATTCTCAAGAAGAGTTTTATTTGGTCCAATAGAATGTATAAGAGTGATCAAAACTATATTTAATGACGGTTCGCCCTCAAAAGGTGATAAGTGAACCTTTAGTGAAAACTAGGGCATATACGCCTAAAATTGAATTCTTTCCGTATTTTAAGCCATTATATTTTATTGGATAAATGTATAAACATTTAAAAACACATATAATCATATTTTAGTTATTTATATCCATTCCCGCCATTACAACGGCTACATGTTAACTAACATTTGAAATTTATTATTAGAGTGCAACGTAAGATTCTGAAGAAACTCGTTGTTGCGTGTTGGGTACGCCATCGAGCATAGCGTCCCCTTTAAAGTCATATCAATATTTTATTCACAAATATGGATAAATATGAAAATTTCATATTCTTTATTTACCTGGGTTGTTACATCCTTCCCCCCTTTTGGGAATTGCGTCCTCGCAATTTTTAAAATTGAGCTTGGAAACATCTTTGAAAGTCCCACATCGGAACAAGAGTCGGTAAAACAATCACTTTAAAATAAAGAAAGATAAGCACAGAGGTCACCCGAGTTAACCCATACTAGGATTCCAAGTATGAAAACATGGACATGGAGGAGAAAACATAGGGTCATGTTCTGATGGAGAGTGATATAAAACATGTTTAGGAGAAAGTTAACCATGAGAAAATCACAAACTTGTGATGGGTTAAACGGTATTCGATTCCCCAGTAAGAAAAGTTAATAGACAAAATTTTTGTTTTAAGTTACTTTTTATTGAGTAATTTATTCATAAGGAAACATAATCTCTTATCATGTTGACTTTCAACTTTTACACAAACTCGTATTTTCTCCAAAAGACGAGTATTTAGGAAGACTTGTTCACATTAAGAGTACTATAATCAACTTCTAGAGAATCACATAATCCACAAAAGAGAACTATATACATCCCATGTCTTTAGACTTTAACCAAAACCAAAACCAAAAAGGCTAGTACAAGATTAGATAATCCAGAAAAGGATAACCCCTTATAAAAAGAAAATCTATTCTTAATCTACAAAATTTGTCCAACAAAACCCAAAGTTCAACGAGGACCATCCGATAAATAATTTTTCCATAAAATTCTTCAAAGTAAACCAATATAAGATTGAAACGCAAATATTTGAAGGATTTAGTCACATAGTCTTCCAATTTAAATCGTAACATTTATCTCCAAACAAAATCAGTTGCTCCTAAAGTCTCGTATTGAAAAGTAATTAGCCTAATCACATATCCTCCATGATAGGATAATAATTTTCATAAATAACCCAAAATCAACTTACTCTTAATTCATAAAATCATATAACTAGAAAGAATCAGTCAAAATATCCAGGGACTTCACGTAGTCCAGTGGTAGGCGATAAATACCAGTTGCACTTTTTTTTTGTGGGTTCGATTCCCGCAGCTTTGTCTGACGCGACGGGTTGTCACACGGTCTGTGTGTTGTCCTTTTTATAAAACTCCAAAAATAACCCCAACATGTTTTAAACTCAATAGTTTCCTTATACCTTTAATTTTCATCCAAATTCATTATGATCTCAACACCTTAATTCTTGAAGTCTTATTTCACCACCATAAGATAAAATAAAACAATTCCCAAAATGAATAACATCATACCTTGATCATGGCGTCCACTCGGTCTCATCGTCATCTTTCTCACGTAAGTAGAAGTCCCATGCATTACAACAATGATTTAGAGATCCTTCAAAATCATTTGCTTCCTCCATCCAAATACACCTCGTGCAACATGGGTCATATGGGTGTTCACAGAAAAACAGTTTTGGAAAATAATCATGTATGACATATAATTCCAAAACATCTGATAAAACATGATTTCAAAAAAATAGTCGGACCGAAATTGAGTTGAAACTTTCTATCATTGGTCCTTTTAAAATACCATAAGTATGTGATGTGAGACTATATTTTAAAAGCAAATATAAATAGGTTGCGCAAGGGTCTCCTTCCTCAGCACCATTTTGAAAATCATAATATGCTTCAAATTCTTGTGATAAGGTAAAATATTTGAAAATACCTTGATAATATTTACCTCTCTTGAAAACATGAGAATATTGTGAAAATAGTATTTTTCTAAAAACAACCCATGATCCACGATGATAACGAGGTATAGAGAAGGTGTTTGATATCTCAAACAAATGCTTGCAAGTGAGTTGTATGCTAGAAAAAGTTTCACAATCATCCGAAGATGACTTTGCAATAATTATTGCAAGCATGTCATCAGGAAGAGATAGGAATGTTGTTTGAGATCCTCCTCCTTCCATTCGTAACCGACTTTACTTGACCTAAAAAAAAAAATTTAAAACAGGGATTTAACTGAAATAATAGTTATAGGGACGGATCATGTTCCTCACAAAAACTCCTAATCCCTAAAGTTGTCTAAACCGACCTTTGATACCAACTATAAGGCCCCAGCCTTAAACCTTACTAAATCTTGAGTTATTACAAGATTACACATTGAGGATCTTTTCAGGTTTAGAGTTTTAGAGAATTAGATCATGAAACTTGCATTATATTCCACATTTAAACAAAGTGGTTACATAAAAGAGAGTATTCATTCTTCCGATCAACGGAAACATATTTAAAATGAAACATGGATTCTTTCTTGAGACATCCTCGTCACTATCATCACATCATGTACCTTTCCTATGTCCTGTGAAAAACATTTCAAAAACTTGGGATGAGCATAAAAAGCTCAGTAAGGGTTATAAAATACATGGAAAGGAAACATGAGTTCATATATACACAAGAATGAAATCATACTTTACCCATAAAACATAGGCATATCAAATCATGAATAAATCATAGAAAACATAAGACATAAAGGTAACTTGAGGCGTTCATAACATTCTTACGTAGGGAGTAACCCTCTTGGTTACGTTTGGAATACCCATCACAGTATATTCCCTAAATATCTTCGGAGAAACCTTAACGTTTCACTCCTTCGCGTTACCCAATGCATTGGAGAGCTATAACGGGCTCACCCGCCCTTAGTTTATCACGAAACCACCCGTCTTCATAATAATGCCCAAGAACCATAACATAATCATATCACATAAAACATGCATAAAATAAAAAATAAAATTTTCACATTTCAATCACGAGATATCAATACAACACATTGATATAAAAACATTATGAAAACCATTTTCAATACTAAAATAAAAGAAAAGTAAAACATGGTATTTATTTTTCTTTTAAAAAGAAGGTATGGCTTGTAGAGGAAGCCGAAACTCAAATAACGGTCACGACGGCGGAGAAGTCGTTGTCGCCGCATACGTATGACAAAAACATTCCCTTTTGTCGTTTAGTAAACGATTCGTATAAAAAAATATTCCCTTTGAATAAACGTAAAAGTCAAAGGGGTTTATACACCGTATAAAAGAAAGTTGTGTATAAAATAAAATATGCCTCAACGAAAGGAGATTGAGACGAAGTCCCATAGCACCTTGAAGCTTTTAACATTTTAAACCATTAATATCCATATAAATAAATCCTTAAAGCAATTTTGAAAACATGGATATTAATAAGAACAAATAATTAAAACATTTAAAACGATATTTTGGTTAAAGGGGTTTTTACCAAAATTAGAGACACTTGAATACAATAGTTGAGGAATAACATTTAGTCAGAACTTTATAATATCATGAGAATAAATGGATTCATGATATAATACTCCAAAGGATAGTATATACACCAAATAAGAGTGAATTGGTTCATAACAACAATGAACCCTCAATAGAAATGTCAAATGTGATGAAATCCCTTATAAAGATGGTATCCTTAAATTAAGGAACAAATAAATCTCAAAAATATGTGTGACAAATATAAATACACCCAATATAAGTGGATATTAAGTGTAAAACAATAAAAGGTCATTCACACATATTCAATGGATGACATATTCAATGACTACATGTTGAACCCAAAGAAATCGAAATTGGGTTAAAAAGTTCCTTTGACAGCCTAACGGCATCACATCAAAATGAGTTTATGAGAGATAAAAGTGTATCTCATCACTTGGACATAAAATTTACATCAATAAGGATATATGAGAACATATCCCAGTATAACAATATGTAAATTAAAAGACCCAACAAAAGAAGTCTTTTAAAAAAGAGGAGGGTGAAAGGTTCCCTTACCGACTTGGGTATCTTTCAAAACATACACCCCATGAAATAAGGACAATAGATCATTGATGTAAATACTCATAAATGAAAGTATATTACCCAAAGAGTAGAATAATGGGCAGTACATACACCACTCAATGGAATTTGTGGCAAATGTAGCATAAATCTCACGGGAATAAAAGTGAGATGAAAAATCCCTCACGAAAACTCGGCAACCTAACGGTGCCACATAAAACTTCCGAATATGGATTGATGAGATCAAATAGGGTATCTCATACATTAAAATATAATGTAGAGCAAGAGGAATATAAAATAACACCCCCCAACATTACAAAGAGGAGCTTAAAATAAGTGACATAAAGGAGAGTACTTAAAAAGAAAGAGAGAAGTTAGGTCTCTTACGAAAGTTCGGCAGCCTAACGGCGCCACTCAAAACTTCCAAAATGGATTGATGAGAGAGAATAGGGTCTCTCATCACAAGAATATAAAAATTAAAATAAGTGTAATATAAAAGATCATCCCAATAACAAGAAAGATGAGCTTTAAAAGGAATGACATAAAAGTGTGTACTTAAAAAGAAAGAGAGGAGTAGGATCCCTTACCTCGGGACCGACTTGACTCGATCGTTCTTTAATCTCCTGAATAATAAATTTCAGTTAATTCTAATTCCTTAAGAACCCTTTTTAATGTTCATTATAACTTTTATACCACTTATTACCATGTCACAAACATTATGTAATCATTTAAGTTAATAATATTTGTTTTGCCGATATTTGGTTCTTAAGTCGAAAGTGGTCTTCTTACAATTACATGTTGTTCGTGTGGCCAAATGTTTATTATATCCAGAATTTTATTCATGATGTAGATATCATATATGTCATATATATCCAGTACATGCATTCATTTATAACATTACATAATCATTTAGAGGTAAGAAATGAAATGCACCGTTCATGGAGACGGTAAGCCGTACGTACGCATGAACGCTACTTTCATTTCTATTTCATATTTTATAGAATGGAATAATAATTATATAAAGGTATATTATAATTCCAGTATAATATCATATATAATATCATAGTTACATCCTTTATACGTCCCACATATGGTATTTAACAAATCAAATCACTTTGAGGGGGCGGTAGTCCGCACTTCCTTAAATGAAGATATCGCGTATACCCATAATGGAAGCCATAAAGGTAAGACAAAAATGAAAAATACAGAAGCATAAGGAAAACATAAACATATTATATATCATATATAAAAATAGTGACATCGTAATGGCCACCTTTGAAGGTGTTAAATGAGTATTGAACAATCATCGTTTCGGGAGGCAGAATTTCACCATCCACGGAAACCGTATGTTCTTTAACCATTTGACGTAGTTTTGTGAGAGTGTAGCTCGAATAAATCATATAACAACATCCTAGTATATTGAAGATACTGGTTTTGTTACAAAATAAGTAAATAAAAAGAGTTTAGGGGGTTGGAGAAGCAAAATAAAACAAATGAACATGAGAGAATTAATTACCTTTAAAAGTGTAACTCCTTTTGATTTGAGCCTAAAGGCTTCCTTTGAAAGTATTCTGCCCAAAGGGAATCCTCTAGGATGAAGAGAGGGATGTGGAGAGAGTAAATGGGCAGGGGTTGGCCGAGCCAAAGGCTTTATGAGTGTGTGAAAAGAGGTAGAGGTGGGGGCCTTTTATAAGAGGAGAGGAGGGGCACTTTTGGAAAGTAAGGAAATATTACTTTATTTGAAAATGTGTTTCGGTTTTAAAAGGTCCCACATTGATATAATTCGTGGATAAGGTTATAAGGGTTCGAAAGCCACCCATACAATAAGTTTTGGACATGTGTAGTTCATAGATATTACATTATATTTCCATTTTATTTTAATCGTTAAATAATGATGTCATCACTGCATCATTATTATGTCATAAATAATTTAATTTATTTAATGTCTAAAAATTATAAAAAAACTACTATGATGTAGGAAAGCTTTTTAGCTTTCCAATGAATATTTATAATCAGAAATATGAGCTTTGTAACCCCATGTAAAAATTGTTTTCGTAAAATATATTATGTTTGTGTCATTTTTACTTTTACATTAAATAAAAAGTTATTATTGTCATTTTCCAACTAAAGTGGCTCCATGGGGTCCCCAAGTTGGCCCATGGATTGTCTTGGTCGGACATGACTCACCCAATAGGTGTAAGACAAGTGTCATGGTGTTTTCACATCCTTATAATATCATTTTTACCTTAAACTACACTAATGACCACTAATCGTGATTAAGAACTTAATAAGTTACTATTCACCAAAAAATTATTATAATCTCATTGAACCACATTTTACTTCTTAATGACAACCATGTATGTCGAATTTTTGAAAATCAAAACACAATGATGGCAAAATCTCATTTAAACGGAAAATCAGTCTTTATAAGTACCACTTAGTGGTTTCACTATTCATCAAAAATTGAAGTTTTTCAGAAAATTACCAAAAATTCACCCTAAGCTATATTTGATATTCCGAATTCAAAAATGATGTCCGTTTTACAAAATTCAAAACATATTAGTCACATTAATTAATTTAATAATTAATTCCGGCTGTCAGCGCAAATAGCGTGTTTTTATAAAACAATAAGTATCAAAAGATTGGCACCAGTTTAAGTCTAATTTCAAAGTGAAATTGATACCAATGACTACCATTGGATTAAATGGTAAACATATATTCAGATTACACATTAATACCAATTCAAAATATAATCTAATCATATAAATAAATTAGATTAAAAAGAGGTTTTGAATTTAAAATACAACATTTTACACTATTCATTAAAAAAATGAACTTTATCAGAAAGATACCAAAAATTTACACAAAGTAAATTTTGATGTCCCGATTCTCAAGAAGAGTTTTATTTGGTCCAATAGAATGTATAAGAGTGATCAAAACTATATTTAATGATGGTTCGCCATCAAAAGGTGATAAGTGAACCTTTAGTGAAAACTAGGGCATATACGCCTAAAATTGAATTCTTTCCGTATTTTAAGCCATTATATTTTATTGGATAAATGTATAAACATTTAAAAACATATATAATCATATTTTAGTTATTTATATCCATTGCCGCCATTACAACGGCTACATGTTAACTAACATTTGAAATTTATTATTAGAGTGCAACGTAAGATTCCGAAGAAACTCGTTGTTGCGTGTTGGGTACGCCATCGAGCATAGCGTCCCCTTTAAAGTCATATCAATATTTTATTCACAAATATGGATAAATATGAAAATGTCATATTCTTTATTTACCTGGGGTGTTACATCCTTCCCCCCTTTTGGGAATTGCGTCCTCGCAATTTTTAAAATTGAGCTTGGAAACATCCTTGAAAGTCCCAAATCGGAACAAGAGTCGGTAAAACAATCACTTTAAAATAAAGAAAGATAAGCACAGAGGTCACCCGAGTTAACCCATACTAGGATTCCAAGTATGAAAACATGGACATGGAGGAGAAAACATAGGGTCATGTTCTGATGGAGAGTGATAGAAAACATGTTTAGGAGAAAGTTAACCATGAGAAAATCACAAACTTGTGATGGGTTAAACGGTATTCGATTCCCCAGTAAGAAAAGTTAATAGACAACATTTTTGTTTTAAGTTACTTTTTATTGAGTAATTTATTCATAAGGAAACATAATCGCTTATCATGTTGACTTTCAACTTTTACACAAACTCGTATTTTCTCCAAAAGATGAGTATTTAGGAAGACTTGTTCACATTAAGAGTACTATAATCAACTTCTAGAGAATCACATAATCCACAAAAGAGAACTATATACATCCCATGTCTTTAGACTTTAACCAAAAACAAAACCAAAAAGGCTAGTACAAGATCAGATAATCCAGAAAAGGATAACCCCTTATAAAAAGAAAATCTATTCTTAATCTCCAAAATTTGTCCAACAAAACCCAAAGTTCAACGAGGACCATCCGATAAATAATTTGTCCATAAAATTCTTCAAATTAAACCAATATAAGATTGAAAACCAAATATTTGAAGGATTTAGTCACATAGTCTTCCAAGTTAAATCGTAACATTTATCTCCAAACAAAATCAGTTGCTCTTAAAGTCTCGTATTGAAAAGTAACTAACCTAATCACATATCCTCCATGATAGGATAATCATTTTCATAAATAACCCAAAATCAACTTACTATTAATTCATAAAATCATATAACTAGAAAGAATCAGTCAAACTAACCAGGGACTTCACGTAGTCCAGTGGTAGGCGATAAATACCAGTTGCACTTTTTTTTTTGCGGGTTCGATTCCCGCAGCTTTTTCCGACGCGACGGGTTGTCACACGGTCTGCGTGTTGTAAATGCATGCATGTACTGGATATATATGACATATATGATATCTACATCATGAATACAATTCTAGATATAATAAACATTTGGCCACACGAACAACATGTAATTGTAAGAAGACCACTTTCGACTTAAGAACAAAATATCGGCAAAACAAATATTATTAACTTAAATGATTACATAATGTTTGTGACATGGTAATAAGTGGTATAAAAGTAATAATGAACTTTAAAAAGGGTTCTTAAAGAATTAGAAATTAACTCAAATTTATTATTCAGGAGATTAAAGAACGATCGAGTCAAGTCGGACCCGAGGTAAGGGATCCTACTCCTCTCTTTTTAAGTACACCCTTTTATGTCATTCCTTTTAAAGCTCATCTTTCTTGTTATTGGGATGATCTTTTATATTACACTTACTGTAATTTTTATATTCATGTGATGAGAGACCCTATTCTCTCTCATCAATCCATTTTGGAAGTTTTGAGTGGCGCCGTTAGGCTGCCGAACTTTCGTAAGAGACCTAACTTCTCTCTTTCTTTTTAAGTACTCTCCTTTATGTCACTTATTTTAAGCTCCTATTTTTAATGTTGGGGGATGTTATTTTATATTCCTCTTGCTCTACATTATATTTTAATGTGATGAGATACCCTATTTGATCTCATCAATCCATATTCGGAAGTTTTATGTGGCGCCGTTAGGCTGCCGAGTTTTCGTGAGGGATTTTTCATCTCACTTTTATTCCCGTGAGATTTATGCTACATTTGCCACAAATTCCATTGAGTGGTGTATGTACTGCCCATTATTCTACTCTTTGGGTAATATACTTTTGTTTATGAGTATTTACATCAATGATCTATTGTCCTTCTTTCATGGGGTGTATGTTTTGTAAGATACCCAAGTCGGTAAGGGAACCTTTCACCCTCCTTTTTTTTAAAAGACTTCTTTTGTTGGGTCTTTTAATTTACATATTGTTATGCTGGGATATGTTCTCATATATCCTTATTGATGTAAATTTTATGTCCAAGTGATGAGATACACTTTTTATCTCTCATCAACTCATTTTGATGTGATGCCGTTCGGCTGTCAAAGGAACTTTTTAACCCAATTTCGATTTCTTTGGGTTCAACATGTAGTCATTGAATATGTCATCCATTGAATATGTGTGAATGACCTTTTATTGTTTTACACTTAATATCAACTTATATTGGGTGTATTTATATTTGTCACACATATTTTTGAGATTGATTTGTTCCTTAATTTAAGGATACCATCTTTATAAGGGATTTCATCACATTTGACATTTCTATTGAGGGTTCATTGTTGTTATGCACCAATTCACTCTTAGTTGGTGTATATACTATCCTTTGGAGTATTATATCATGAATACATTTATTCCCATGATATTATAAAGTTCTGACTAAATGTTATTCCTCAACTATTGTATTCAAGTGTCTCTAATTTTGGTAAAACCCCTTTAACCAAAATATTGTTTTAAATGTTTTAATTATTTGTTCTTATTAATATCCATGTTTTCAAAATGGTTTTAAGGATTTATTTATATGGATATTAATGGTTTAAAATTTTAAGTTTCAAGGTGGTATGTGACACTTTGATTCAAAAATCTCTTTATTAAATGTTTTAAATGGTTTTGGAAATGGTTTCTTTTTGAATGGATTCATTATTTCAATATCCTAAAATGTTATATTGTGATCG